>JAPZDV010000025.1:4592658-4626106 GCA_029814665.1 Acanthurus lineatus | reverse complement strand
AAACACACAATCAAATTTTAAAATGAAGAAACTGATGACCAAGATAAGGAAATCAATTTGAACTACTGTATGGTTTTAACTACAAAGTTTTTTGATATTCAAATTGTGACTATTTTATTTAGCGAAAACTTTTAGACTTACTCTAGCTACATCACTTTAAGCACCAATATACACACTCCGTGCCAACTTTATTAGGTATAAGCTGATGCAATGCAGTGATTCTGCCCTCCTCCTGCATGTAAAGTTTTTAATCTAGTCGAGTTCAACTCTAGCTATGACCTCAACCTCGCACAGCCTGTCTCTGTTGTGTTGTTACTGTTGTCACTGTGTCCAGAGGGGCTGGAGTTGCATGGAACACAGAGGGGGGGAAAAAAAAACCAACCAGAAAATCAACAATTGTGAGCTGTGTGCATTTGACATTTCAAATGTTTTACTGCAGACACGTGTGCAACTGCAGGCCGGCTTGCACAGTGGCATAGTGTAGAAAGCATGAAACGGCCTCCGCTTGTCCATTGTCCGTGCATGTTTTTTTTCCCCATTCACTCAAAAGATTCAAGCTTGTATTCTGATCAAAAGTTCACAAGATTCTCTGTGCTTCAGACTACCACTTTGCTCATACAGTCATCACAGGATTACAAAGATGACCCAGACGTAAGTGCAGCCTTCATAACAGACCTCTTTGTTCTGCTGGGTCTGCTGCCACCTCCACCTGCGCTTCAGTGCCTCTCTCTCCAACCCGTGATCCATCAGCGCATACAGGGACTTCCGTAGCATCAGGTCCCGGTCATGAAAACCCCACATACCTGCGTTTCAGAAACCAGAACCAAGAAAATTTAGCGCATTATTTAAAAATCATAACATTATAAAGACCAGCAGGCATTTTAGATGTTGTTTTTTTTTAAATTTTATTTAACTGTAAGACCAAACTAAAGTGTAAACCAATGAATGAAAAGCAGAATTTGTAGTTATCTTTTAAAAGGCTCAGGTTAAGCACATGAATATTACTTTCACACCCACTATCCAGGAGATGCACTACAAGGGCTTGAGTAACGCTTGCAAATTAGTTAGGACATTATTAATTTCCCGGGCCAGGGCTCCTGAGTGGGCTACAAAGGCTAAGTGAACGTGCACTGCAACATTATAAAATGCCATTAGTGCTGAAACTGACAATGAAGCTCTCTTAATGAATGCTAATGGAGTGTGAATGTGCACCGTACCGGGGTCTTGTTTAAAAGGTCTGTGATACTCACCGAGCGAGGCTGCATGTAACAGGCAATTTCCGTCCCCGCTCGTTGCCAGAGGCAGCAGACTCTGACAGTTTGAAACCACTTTTGTCCACCAGTTTAGTCGCCCTGCAGGCAAATAGGAAAATCTTAACTCACCTGTTTGCAGTACAAATACAGCTCTGTATTAATCCAAAACAAGAGCTTTAGTACTTTCCCAATGGAAAAAAAAAAGAAGAGGTTTGTAGGGTAAACATTTTGTGTCAAAACTAGATTTCCAAGTTGAAAAACAGGATGTGACATGGTTCAATATTATTGTATAGAATAAAGTTCTGTTTGTATGTCAGCAGTCATGGACAATGATTTCTTAAACATATCTTTTTTTTCCAAATGTAACTTTTTTATTACAGTCTGAATGAGAAAAAAACTGTGGTAAATACGACTATACTATGACAAAAAGTATAAACACTGACATTTTCAGTTATCATAATGAGACAAGCACAGGTGTTGCTAAAATTAATAACAATAGCTGAGTTCTGCATTATTTAAGTATCTTTTTAAGTCATGATTGTGATGGTGAGTCAACATGCACAATTCCTGGACTTTGAAACCAGATTATCTAAATAAATTCCTACATCTGGATGTGTTAAACAACACAAATAATTGGGAAATACTCAATTGTATTGTTCAAACAGAGTTATTTGTTGTGTGCAAAGGTTGCTTTCCAGTGTTGCACTGTGTGCACACAATAAATGATGAGAAGTACCTGATGTGGTGTTTCTGTGTTGAGGTAACAAGCTGTGTTTGTGCAGATTGGTGTTTGTTCAATCATCTATCTATCCTCTGTTAATTTCAACATGAACATCCAACAGAAACCTCTGCAATGCCAGTAACTTTCTATGCAGGCTGGTGTTCAGTCTGTCTCACCTGCGTGCTCCAAGGCCACCATCATTGACTGCTCAATGAGATCTCTCTCAATAAAGCCTCGGAAGTCATCGCGGTACACGGTGAGGTCTGGTAGCTGGAAAGTGCACAGGGGCGTGTCCAGGAGCGGCTCACTGCTGGTTCCTCCAGTGCTTGAGACGTGAGAGCGGGCGAGGGACACGATGGTTGAACTGGCGTGGGAAATCCCCCTCGACAGACGCTTTTCTGTAGCTAAAGACAATGGCAGAGGATGTGGAGGAAAGGTGTTAGAAATTGTATATTTTTATTTGTAAATCTTTGTATTCATCTGCGGCAAACATTCAGGACAAATGCGGGAAAGAAAAGACCGGCGTTAAACAACTGTTGGCAGTTTGTCCAGCAATTTTATCTGGTTTATTGTCCAGTAAAATAATGTTCTGCAACATAAAAAAACACCTCCCTCGCTGATTGCCTCACCTTGTACCACCTCATCTTGGCGGTGGAGCACAGGCCGCCCTACCCTGGCCATCTCCTTCTCAGGAGGCAGATACGTCCTATCTTCTGCGAAGGAATATGTCAGGTTCCCAGCATGCACCTGTCTCAGCTGCTCAAAGTCACTGAGGGCAGCAGTGAAATCCCAGTTCTTGCCTGCAGATAGAAGAAGGATAGGATCATTCGTTTGAGCTCCGAGGTCCAAGCGTGGCAGCCTGAAACTTGTATCTATGTTTAGCAAATTACATATTTTTAATGAGTTTAAATATTTGCCACGAGTCAACGTTACAGTTGGTTCGTCTTATCTTATGTAAAGGCCGCTGGCACATTCCTGCGCTCGGGTAAATATCAGAATGTGGAGCACGACCCAGCTCGCCGGCTGGCTGCTGTTTACTGCATTGCATTACATTTTTAACCCATATTCTTTTTGCAACTTGAGTTGCTGCTAGGCAACAGGAGCCCTGCGGACTCCAGCTATACCTTCCTTCTGATAGCCTAATGAACAGAAACAAGTCAGAAGCACCGACTAGGACGGCGGTCAGTTTGGCTCGTAACAACACCAGCTGTCAACTTCATGCTACAGCCAACGACCCTACACCCTGTTACTTCCTGGTTAAATCGTAAAAAGAGTAAAACAAACAGACAAAATTGAAGAACTCTGGTAAATGTAACTGAACTGATAACTGAATTGAATACATTTAACTGTCATGACAGATTTTACAAGTTTGCTCTTCAAGTTTAATGTTATAATATTTGAGTAATAAATAAGCCTCAGCTCTTTTTATGACTCCTCTTTTCTATTTAAAGTCTGTAAATATTCATCATGTAGCATGTGCTCCAGGCAATCTGTCAATTATATGAAAAGTTCCAGAAAAACAACAATAAATTATACAATTTTTTAAAAATAAAAAACCCCTTTTGTCGAGATCGGCGATATAAAAACTCACCCTCTAGCAGATCTCTGGCCAATCCTGGTTCAGCTCCAGTGGAACGGACAAAGTCGGACAGGACTGCGTCCATATCCACGGTCATGTGATCATGAATTCACAAGTTGGCGGGGTTTGTCCGGACAGAAAAAAAAAAAAAAAAGAAAAAAGGAAAAAAAAAAAGGAAAGTAGAATAAAAACAGAGTGTGCTCTCCCTCACAGGGCAGCGAGGGAAGGGGTGAGGGGGTCCAGTCCTCTACCTTGTGCTACTGTACCAGCCACACCTGAAAGGAGAACAGAGACTTAATTATATTAAACCTGCAGGAATACATTCATCAGTTTTGACACATTTTTTTTTCAGGACAAGTTTAACACAGTTTTCATGAGGTGAAAGGAGTGTTAGAGCTTAAATGTTTACAACGGTAAATTGAGAGGGACACAAATAATAATGACCCTGTTCAACACCTTTTCAAATGCAAAGTACGTCGTGGCCTGGTTGCTTTTAAACTTGACACCTCTGGAGTCACTTGACCTACCTAAAACAACAGCGGTGGCAAACAGAGTGAATAGGTTTGGCATGTTTGTTCAGATTTGCCTTAAATCGTAATAAAAGTCAAATGCCAACACATATTGTCAAGGTCTGAAATCAGTCTCTACTGCAAATGGTGTTCAAATGGCTATTAGGGTTTCTTTCTTTTTCTGTTGCATTGATAAGAAACTTTAGGCTTATGCTTGTCATTATATTCTTGTTTTTAAGCAAGAGGATTATTAATAATTACAAGAAAATATCATAATATAGGTTGTGACAGGCTGTTAGATTCATCCATGTCAAGCTAAGCTAAAGCTAAAGCTGTTATTTTACCACACTTGCAGTTTTTCCAGCAGCGCTTTAACTCACATTCAGACAGTTACAGGGTCTGTGACATTTGTCCCCTAGAAAACACTCTGTTGGGTTTGTGTATTGTGTAAAAAAAAAGTGTTGAACACACAAATAACACTTTGTAAATGATAAATCTTTTGGATCAATGAAGGTCAAAAAAGACCGAATGAAACATAAAACCAGTCATCACAGGGCTGCAATACTAAAATACAAATCTCAGCTCAAGTCTTCTCACTTGACATTGTGAGCATTGTTATAAAACAATTTATTTTAACAATTACTAGTTTTATGAGTCGATTCAAAAATATTTTGTGCTGCCTTTTTTACCAACACAGTGATTTAAATACAGCATCCAACATATGACCAGCACATGATGAATCTGACGACGTTCTAAGAAAATCTTAGTGACTAAACTGCTGTGCACAATACTAAAACTATCCTGTCATTATGCTGCCTTTAAGTTCAAAACTTCCTAATCCAGTTTTTTTTAATATCTACCTACAATCATCTATTTCCATCCGTCCCATGGCTCATCCACCACCCAGTGTTCCTGCCTCATCTCTGACTCAGTAAACCCTTTTCCACTGCGCCTGATGAGTCACGAGTTTACTCTTCTTACACCTCTCATTCGTTCTCTTGTTTCACGCTCTCTCCCTCTCTCCCTCTGCCTCCCTCAGTTTCTCCATCATTATTACAGTAAAAGCCACAGAGGCACGCAGGGGAGGAACAGATTTGAGTACAAAAGGCCTTTCTCAGCCAGCGGAGTATTTCTAGAGCCTTCTCGGCATCTGCAGCCTCCTCTGCATGGTCTCCCAACATTCCCATAGTTCATCAATTCAAAGGTATCTAGGTCCACTGATTACATACAAAAAAAAACCCCATAAGAGATGTAAGAATGAGGGCAGTTAAAATTTTATAACCACAGGGTAATAAACAATATGTCCCCTACCTTTGTGTTGGTATGAATGGGGTCTAAGTCTGTGTTGTGACCGATAACGCCACTGCATTCAAAAACACCAGGAGCTGTGATGCAGTGTATTTCCATAGGTACCAGTCCTCTAAGTCCAGTTAGTTATAAGACTCAGAATAATTTTTATTCTCCTCTAAGGCTGGATTTTAAAAATTTAAAGTGCAGAGTTATCAAGGTGGAAATCATTTTCTCACATCTAAAAAGGAGGAGACTTACACATCTGATCAGGCACTGCACTAACTCTGTCTGTGAGGCACAACACTGCAGTAAAAGCTGAACCAGGAAAACGTTTGGATCAGCCTGACCTCCTTTTTTTTTTTAAACCAGAGCCTACCAATGAACACCAGTACAGGAGTCTTCTTTCAATACACGAGGAGCCTGATCTTTTTTTCTTTTACACAGAGCTTTTGTCACATTGCAGAGCAAACTGAAAGGGTCAGCGTGAGTCATTTGACCTTCGTGACCCTCAGCCTGACCCTGTGTTGAACACAGGCTGGTTACCGTCCAGCTTTGGTGGACATGTGTAAGGAGATTAGGGATTACTCATATGAATATGACATTTAAAAATTTAATTCTCCCAAATCAAAAAAAGAAAGGAGGAACGAAGCACCAGCAACAAAAAGACCAGGCGGAGCGCACGACTGCAGAAGTCAAACTATTACAAACTGTTATTGTTAACCATGTAATTAAATGTATTGTAGTTTAGTTTTACAGTTACATGAAGCTGGAAACAGAGATGCAGACTCAGGAATTTAAAAACAAAACATAAGATGAATAGTTTAGCCTCTCTTGTCCTGCTTCTCTTCCAAAAGATTTTTAGATATTTTGAGCTAACTGAGCACACTGCAGTCACAACTGTGACAGGGATTGTTGTTAAAATCAGCAGAGAGGCCTAAAACACCTTTCTAAAGGTAAGTTCCTCAGTAAATTCAGAAGTCTCAGCTGGAAAATCCACCAGGAGCGTTTTAGCATTAAGCAAAACACTCAGCTAACACCTCTGTTCCAACAACATCTGCAAGCTGGCAGCGTTTGCAGATGTTTTGCCATGTTGTGCCATTTTGATTGGTGACAGAAGTTCTCATGCTAAAGCTAAACAGAAACCAAAACATCCTTCTGAAAACATTTTACCTGAGACAAAGCTGAAACAGAATCTTTATTAATGTTCAGTCATCACTGTCAAGTTTTACATTTTGAACTGAGATTTTTTAGGTCTCAGATTTTAAACTGCTTCCTGTTTAGAAACTTTTGTCCTTATAATATTACAACTTTACAGATGGCTTCCATCTTTTTTCCTGGATTTATTTTTGACAATACTGGACCAGTACAAAAATATGGCTGTTGCAAAAAGCAAGAAGAGAAAGAAGAAGAATTTGGACAGAGCAATTGGATCTCAGTGAGGTGAATGACGACACATCCATACCAGGTGTAAACGTACGCAGGTTAAATCATAACTAGACAAAATCTAGATATGAAACCCATCTTAATGCAAAGTTGGTGAGGAGTAATTGTCATGTTGTTGGCAGAGGGTAGAGTTTATGAACTGTGTCATTTTACAAAGTGTGAAAATCACACTAAAGTCGATGTTCACCTCTAAAGTCAAAGCAGTGTGGAGTCGACGACACATTGGGATGAAACAAATACATTATAAATCATATGTAATTCTCTCAAAATCTGACTTTTATGTTTGGTGGCCAAAAATTTTCCAGCAAAAAAAAAAAAATCTATTCAAGAAAGACCCTTGTGTGGATTACTGGCTAACATTAACTGTGCTGCTGCCAGCGTGGGGCAGTCAGTGATTTGTGTCTGGGATGGCTGAGCTTTTGTCTGGCAGGAGGGCTTATGTAACAGGAGCTGCTGACAACACGTGGGTGCTGAGCTGAGGGCTGGGAGAATGGCCTGGATCACAGCGAGAGACAGAGAGGTCACCACAGCCCACTGCGGCAGCCCACGGTGGGCACGGTGAGGGTCAATTTACTGCTGGGACTGGGAACACAAGTTTGTTTTGCTAGTCTGTGGATCATTTATGTAGGAAACATTTTTTATGTTCCTCTCGTGGAATGCATGGACTCACTTTGAGATGTTACCTACAGGAGAAACAGCTCAGTATAGCTATGATGTCCTGACAAATGAGCAGCTATCTGGTGGACTTTAAAGGCATCACTGAGTGAAAAAATCTAATTTTCTAGTCTAACCAAAAAGAAATTGAGTGCTAGATTTGGTAATCACTTCCTCAAAGATGTAGAAAAAAGATGGAAACATCTAATTTCAATGGTGACAAAGAGAGAAACCACCAGGAAAACACCAATGTGACATTTTTAAATATGATCGGTCTGAAAGCTAGCCTGGTTCCAGATATCTGAATCACTCTTCACATCTAATGTTTTCTTTTAGCAAAAACTAAATGTCAATTCAGCCTAAATATCAGCCGTCAAAAAAGCCACAGTCTATCGAATATTAACTATTTATCTTTGCTCATCACATCATATTTGTTCTATCTCTATCTACGTGTGCATAAACTGCTGGTAATAAATTTTATTTTAACATGCACAAATGTAAAATTATCAGTTATTCATCAGTATCAGCAATGAGAAGCAGGGAGTTAATTATAGCTTAATCTGTATTGGCCGAAAATCTTTATGGTCCATGCTATATGTACAAAAAGTTGTTATCAGCCTTGGGTGAGACCTTTAATTACTCACTGTTGACTGCAAACCAAGATAAAGGAACATAAAGAAAGACAGGAACAATAAAAAAACATACAACACAAAGAGGAAGACAGAAAAAACGAGGTCTAAAGGCTTCTCAGTGCAAATAACGCAAGTGCTCTAAATGCTTTGTCATGCTTGGCTGTGCAGTCTACTCATGCAAGGTCACTCAATATGGCATGACCTAAATAACAGGAACACCAAAACCCCCTTTTTTTTACAATGTTAAAGAAAAGCTCTGGTAGCCTTCGATTAGTCAACATGATCCAATAAATTGAATTCTTAACTAAACAATTTCTAAAATAAGAGACATTTTTTCCTCAATAAAAGTTAGAACTAAAATTCCAATGCGTTATTTTTTTGTCCTCAAATGTGGGCGTCAGAAGCCAGTGAACAAAGTACTGACATTACAGTTCACATTTCAAGAGATACTGTACAAGTAACTAACAATACCTTTGTTAGGGAGGAAGGAGAAAGCTGTTCAGACCTGCGAGCAGCTGAAGAAACTGTTTTAAAGTTTGTACTCAACTTTAATAACTAGTCTATAATGAAGAAACTGAATCTCGGCACAGTGACAGACAATATAAAAACATTATTAACTGTTCTTTCACGCCATGATTATCTTGGCCCCACAAAGGTTATATTTATTAGCTGACAAATGAGCTTTGCTTGTAATTTAGAGGGAAGTGAGCTGGGGTTACAGAAAAAGAGTAATACACTTCATCTGAAAAGACATTTAACTTTGATCTAATTATTTCATAATCAGCACAGTTTGTGATGAGACTTCACCAAATGAGGATGACTGAGCTGTTATGTTCCCCTTTAATGGTCAAGACGTGATGAATAACCAGGTCTATAAATGTGTAAGGTCTATTTTAGTTCCATCACAGAAACCTTTCCTGTGATCTCAGTAAATGTAACACACCCTCTCAGCCTTGTAAAACAATATGAGTAATGTGATAAAGGGCATTAAGTAAGCAAACAGGGGTGGGAACCACGGGTGGAAGCTGAAGTAGGGGTGATAAGTGTGGCCCTGGTGCTCCATCTCTGGAATATAGTGACGTAGGGAAGAGAAAGGAAAACTTCCGACCTTTAGACAGAACTGTGAGTGCTGACGGCTAGAGCTAAACCAAGATATATTGCGACAGTGTACGTCCCAGCTAATAAATAACTAGAAACTGCACTGCAGATTCCCCAAAAAGTGTCTCCAGTACATAAATTGTTAACAAGACAGCACTGGAAGGTGGATTTTCTATTACAAATGTTCTGCTGTTCATCTTGGCCACATATCTTTGAGATGTTTGTTTCGCAGTAGATGTGTTCTGAAACACAAATAAACACTAAAACATCTCTGCACGACCCCAAAAGGAAGATGTCATTTGCTGGATTTTAGTTTGAATTCAGAGCTTCATCCCGTCTTAAGGATGTTCCTGAAACATCACATTTACAAGAGGAAGTAAAACAGAGGTGTGGTGTGAAGGCTGTCCTTCAGCTGTCTTTATCAGTGGAGTGCTGTAATCTGGTAACTGACTGAGCCCAGTCAGCCTACACTGACTCATTACATAACATCAGAGCTACAGCTGGGAAGGAGGCTGATCGCTGCCTGGCTAAGGAATGTAGGAACATCAAGCCCTTTACCCAGTTCTTCAAAAGTTCCTTTTTTCAGCTGAATGGAGCTGCACAATGGCCCTGCTGCACATGTACCATGCAGAATGGATCTTTTCTATAAGATGCATTAAAAGCAAAGAGGTTAAAAAAAAAGAGAGCAGACCCTACAGACAAGAAAAATGCACAACAGCGCAAAAAAAACAGTCTCATAGCATTTTATAGGACCTGACATTACTTGTAGTTGTGTTGAGACACCGACACAGATAAATACACTCATTATGGCATAGCAAAAATTGCTGCCCCTGCAAAGAAAAAGCAAAGGATTTCTCAGCCATTTTTATTATTTTCTGCAACATCAGTTGTCTTCAAGGGCAACCGGGTGCATTATGTGAGCAGTGTTAACATAGTGCATTGATTTTCAAAAGTTTGCATAATGTTAAAGAATTTTATAAACACCGCAATGTAAATAACCCCTCAGGCTTATACAAGGCCACTGCAGAGGGAAAGCTTGCATAGTAAAGCGATTCAGTGCTCCTCTTCCTTCCTCAAAGTCAAAATAAATTCACTTATAAAGCACTTTTAAGTATAATTATCATCAGAGAGGTGAAAGACTATAAAGGTTCACCTTTAAAAAAGCAAGAAAACAACTCAAACCTCAAGATTCTGTTAGCCTGACATGGCTAGTCATTACTTCCTGTCTGCTTGTTAACTGCTGCCTCACTAATTCACCCACTCAGCTGAGTGGATGTGCTCGACTAGTATTGAGGTTGGGGATTTATGTTGTCAGTTCCTATTGGCTGACATCTCTGAAATCAATACAGTAAACTGGAGTGAGACGATTTCCCTGGACAAAAGGAAATATACCAGTAAGCTGGTCATCGGAGAAAAATCAATGAAACCCACTGAACTGCAGCGTCACAGAACATCCACAGAGCTGTGGTTGACATGTGAATAATAGGAACTAGTGGACCGTTTCGATTCTTCATCTTCTTCTTCTTCCAAACAAAAAGGTGGTTCATGTGAATCAAAGGAGGCTTTTGTCTTTAGAAAAGCAAAGACCCATGATGTGGCTACAGCAAGGGCTCGTTATCTTCTTCCCAAATATGGATAATAATTATCTTTCACCACTTGCCTCAGCGTACTCGGCCTAGCACTGTCCAGCTTATCATTTACTTACAAAATACTGGGAATTCAAAATTCGCAGGAGCATAAAAGATCAGCCACCCTACAAGGAGAGCTAAACATGTTTCAGACAATTCCTTAAACTGGTAGTTTAGTATTATTATTATTATTATTAGTGCACTAATGGATAGCATTTTTGTAGCGTGAAGCATGTAGCATGCACATTCCATATCTGATGAAGGCTTGACCGCCAGCTGTGGGCGACTGTGTGTGTGTGTGTGTGTGTGTTTGTGTGCAATGCGTAAGACAACACCAGTCTGAATGCACACACAGCTGATGTCAGAGATTCCACTCCATGCCTGCCCTCTCTGAGGCCATGCCACTCGAGCTGGTCTGCTCTAAAAGCTGTCCAGTCATCACACAAAAATTTGCCAAGTCTAACTTCCCTCTTGCGGCCTCCCTATCATGCTCGCTGCCTCAGACACATTCAATCCAAAGCCGTATGAACTCAGCAGCCAGCCCTTTTTTTTTATTTCCTACATCAGAGCTCAAGGCAAAATCAGGTGACAAAAAACGAGATCTACTTTCAGGTCATGAATTCAAAGCTAGGTTTTATTGTTTGGGGGTTTAAAAAGCCACAGGATGGGTCGTCCTCAGGTTGCAGTATATTTCTACTTGATCTCTGAGCTACTGCAGCTAAATAAGCTCATTTCATCTAATGATGATACTCCAAATTCACACGAGGAACTAGAGAAACAGTGGTTTAGGTCTATTAATAGTATTGTTCTTAAGGATATAGTCACTTAATGTCCATTAAACACTAGAGTTCTTTCTCTGAGTATCTTTCCTTGCATTTAACACCTAACAGCAACCTTATAAACACAACTACAGTTTAAATGCATACAGAGAACCATCACTTAATCCCTGATCTCTGTTTTAAATGTCTAGCTACCTGTCTATTTGGTCTGAGTTTCAATTATCCAGTAATTGCCTAGCTTTTAATCTGGAAAGTTCCTCATTTCATAAGCTCTCTTTTAATTCCCTCTAAGCCGAGTACCATTGGAGTAGCATTAAAACAGGTTAAAAATTAATTTTCCTTACATCATTCTGTCTCAAGTGGACAAACATACCAGCAAAGAAGTCTATAGCTGTTGTTTTATTTTATTCGTCTGTCACCAAAGAACGAGTATGGGTGTTCTCAGCCACAGACAGCGAGGAATGGCAGAGAGGCAGCCTGGATAAACAGCGTGCATCCACCTTTACCCACTTTTTAATGACCAAAAAAGTTGAACAACATACTCTGAGATCTCCTTTTGACAATAAACAGCTCTGGATCAGAACAAAACTGATGAGATTCAGTTTATTATTCAAGAAGTTCAAGCTGTATCTTCTTCAGAGCTCCCCAGAGCTCAGAAGCTCACTGTCAGCAAAAACAATAGCTCCATCCCTCTGCTCCATCTGGTTTTATCCTGAAGTATTTTCACATGTAACTTGTTGAATTACAGGTTTATTTTTGACCAAACCAGTGGACAGTAGATCAACAATTTGGCTCCTCTTAGTTTAGTGAAACAAAGAGACTGCATTCAGAAGCTGCAAGGTGTGGTTTTTAAGGCAAATATGACCAAGAACAGTTCCCGTTGGGACATTTTGTGAGTTTCCAACTGTATTAGACTCAAATTCTACCAGAAACAATGTCTTAAAACAGAAATATTTAACTGTCCAGAGCTGAAACAGCAGCCGACAACTGACATTCAAACACACACCCTGGCATCTTAGTTAAAAGCAACCATATATTGATGATGTCATCCACACTGCTAAAACTTAACATCCAATTACAGCCCAATTTGGGTCTAATTGTCAAGAACAAAAAGACAAAGATATCCTGGGGCGGCACTGCTCTGAACACAGCACAGCATGTTAGGTTGGGCACCCATTATCAGACAGGATGGGTTCAAGTGAGGTTCGGGATGACGTAAATTCTTCTTCCAGTGGGCCTCTATACGGGTGACAAGGTGTAAATTTGGTTTGGAGAATGAGACAGGGCTTCAGACAAAGCGTCACCTAGTCCGTGAAAGTGTTTCATAGTGGTTCCTTTCAGCCTAATGTGGACTCTTGCTGATATTCAGTGGAGCAGAGTAATAACAGCCAAGTCCTGCCAAATGAAATGGGCAGTATTCGCTTCTGGGCACAAGTGTTTATCAAAGTGTCTGAGACCTTATGTCATGGAGAAGCAGTGCATGTCGCAGAGATCCCCAGATTCCTTTGGGTCCATAAAATACTGGACAGAGACAGTGCCTCAAACAAACTCCCCGTTTAGTAGAAAAAGAGCTTGTTAAGAATTGTATTTAAGGACAAAACTTTATCTAATTACTGGATGTCTACTCCTTCTTCTTCTTCCTTTGTTAGAAAAACAAAGAGGTCTTCTCACAAAATATCCTTTTAAAGCTCATTTAAGAGAAGCTGGTGTTTTCTGGTCCACAGTCACTATAATTAAGCATAAGACAGCTATTAGCAATGCCAGGTCATTCATACAGTATGTCCTTTCTTTCCAGATATGATTTAACTGAAATATATTTGCAATAATTAACAGGTTTTAATGACTAAATGACAGAAAACTGTTGAAATTTCATATATATCCTAACTTTTTTTCAAAAATTACAGAACTTTGCTTTAGAAGCACCAAAAATAATAAGTGGACATATTCGTTACCAGGTCGTTTTAAATGTGGGTGGTAAATATATTAACATTTTCACAAGGAAATGATAATAATTAATGTTTTTATAATCTTATATGTATCGCCCACCCGTTGCTGTAAGTCCTAGCTTTATTTACTCCCTTCCTGTCTGTCTGTAGTGATGGTTTATTAGACAGCCTATTAAAGCTGGCCTCAGAGGTTCCCTGTCCGCCCAGGGCAGTCAAGGAGTGCTAATTAACAGCAACATGAAGCAGGCTACTGTGGAGAGGGCTTTAGGGGTCTGCAAGTGGCATTCCCACATTCCACACAGAGACCACAGTACATTGTGCACAGTGTCAGCGCGGTGAATATCTGAGACAGAGGCAGAAAATGTAATGGGGGCATTGAATCTTAAAAAGCGTGAAGGAAATAGAAGTTAAATCTTCCACCAGAGCATTAATGTCTTCGAAAAATGAGTACAAAAGGAAACTCACAACAAGATAATATAGAGTGGCTGCTGCATATCCAGAGCAAATTGTTGTTCTGCCTCTGCAAGACAGGAGCATGGAGGTAGATGAATAAATTGAGCATCGTGCGTTGGTTTCAGTATTCCACAAAGCTGCCAACCTAAACTCCAGACTCTGTGGGTGAGAAGTCCTCATTCAGCCCTGTGGCCTCTTTATCGAATTTTAGCCTTTGTGAAGAAATAAAAGCCTCTGCATCCATCTGAACACTGCCTGTATATTTATTAGCAAAGACTGATATTCAACAATGAAATTTAACTATAATGATTAAGGCAATTAGTATGTGTTATAAAGCATACTGCTAAGACTACAGATATACCTGTGAGCCACACAAGTCAAAAAGTACAGTGTCACACTAAAGCCCAGCAAGTCCGTTAAAAGCATTTAGAAAGTGATTTGTGATGATGAGCAAGTTCCAATGCCTCAACACTTTAGTTGTGAAAAGCTTTTTCATGCATTAATTCAGTGCAAAGCCGGGTTTTGTCCAACTCATGCATTAGTTTCATATCCTTAACCTATGCACATGCAGTGATGCATTTCATGTCATAATCACAAAACACTTTAAACCTGTTAGACTGTTGTTGAAGTAGTGAAAGCCAGACAAATGGTTAAGTAAAATATTACATAAAAAAGACAAGAGAAAGAGCAAAAACATTTGTGCTCTCCCACCATCCAAACACACTGGCAGCAAATAATGTCTCTTGGCAATGACGTCAAAATGTCCCTTTTCGCTTACTGTACAACGTGCTTGTCATTACGTAATTCACATTTTCATAAGCAAACAAGTAAGCGAGATAACTAGTGCTTTCATTTGCAAAATAAATACTGAGGAACATGAAAAATTTCTAGATACTAATCTGAACCTTACGCAGTGCCATTTCAGAACTGACGTCATTTGTTTCATTCCTGCAATACAAAAGACCACTACAAGTGACAACGTTGCTTCAAAAAAGCAAAAGAGCTTTAACATGAGACACAAAATGGAGCTACAACTTGCATCCACCATGGTGTAAAACAGAACTAATTCAAATGTTCAAGATCCACCCCTGCTTAATCAGCCTGAATGTGAAGCCAACCAAGCCCTGCTGGATCTGAAGCCAGTGGCTAAACAAGCACCCGCCTCTGCAGGCGGGCAGCACTAATGCTCATGTGAATCCCCACGTGCTGCAGGCCAGGCCCTGTACACAGCAGGGCGACTTCACGTCACTCCCTGTGTGATGTCATCCTGGGTGACAGGCTCCTCATCAGGGCTGTGTGTGGGATTACTCCTGCAGTCCTGGATCAACAGGGCAGGGCAGGAAGGACTAATGTCTTCTAGTTTGCAAATGAGACAGCACTTTTGTCCACAGGTTAACATGGCATCTAAATCACATTATTCACCTGCTACATGGCTTTTAAACTACCCTTACCCCCTGAACAAATATCAGCAGATTCTGGCTTGTGGAAATAATTAATTCTCTAGACTCAGCAGGGCTTCACCAGATAGCTTAAGGCTTCTTAACATTAACATTCAAATTATAAATCAACATTTATTTGCAAATTGTAAATCAACATTTATTTGCATAGGCTACGGCATACTGAGGGGCTTTGACTGCTGTGTGGGTTGAAGGGGCAGAGCGACAGGCAGACGCCAGCAGACAGCAGCTGACGACCAACACTGGAAGATTCATTAGAAAACCTTGACAGAAGCTTTGAATACAGAAAAATTATATTCAGCACAGCCTCAAGCTTTAGCCACCTAGACAGGTACTAAACAATCCAATCTAATGCTCTGTGGAGCCTCAGGAAAGATTTCAAATCTGGCAGTTTCTTTCCTAATCAAAAATTAACAGACTCTGAAGTAACTATATTTTCAAATTGAGTCATATTTGGTTCTGTTCAATTGATTCGTCTGCTATGAGAGACGTTGCTCAATGGAAAAAGGTGGATATATTACAAACTTATTCCACCAAGTTTCACAATTATGAGTATAAAAAGAGTCATAGATCATGCGAGAAGAGCGCAATAACTATTTTAAGTCCACCGAAAAATTTGGGGGGGTTTTAAAAACTACTCATAAATATTGTGATGGAGAATGACTGCTTGCTGAACGCAACCTAAAATGATTTGTGTCAATGACTTTTGTGTCAACGTTTTATATGGTTATTTATCCCATTTAAAACTGAAGTCTTTTTTGTAATTAAGTAATGATGTTACTTTAACAGCTGTATGACAAGATGTGCCAAATTTTCTGACAGTATAATCATTATTAATTCACCACCCTGTGCAGTTTGTAGAGGAAGACAGGGTGAAGAGCATAAAGTAACTGATATGGCCAGATCTCATTACCATGACCTCTCTTTGTGGGAGTGGCATGTCGTGCTGTATGGGATTATGGCTGCTCTATTGGTACAGGCCATAGCTTTACTCACAAAACTATTCCACCCTACTTACAATAATTCTATTGTACATCAACCATGTGAGATATCTAAATATAATTCCAAAGCATTAAGTCTAGGCCTTCTGTCCAAAACATGCTGTTCACAGTCAAGCAGCCGCTGGCATCCAGGTAGATGCCTCAGTTCTAGGCCTCTCCACCCTGACACAAACAGCCCTGGGCACTGGCTGGCTGCTGTGTCACAAGACTGGCAGGCAACCAGCCATGCTTGGGAGGGTGGGGCTCCAAAGAGTTTTATAAGTTGCTGTCTGGACACAGATGCATGTCAAAAACAAGCCACCTATTGATCCCCTTTTCACTGTGGCAGTTTGGGGACTGAGGTAGTTTTCTCCTTGGAATCACTTCTGTTCCAGCCTTTCTGACTTTTTGCCACTTAGAGATAAGAAAACACAAGCGTGGCAACACAAGCGTGGCAACACACGCGTGGGATTTATGGGATGTCATTTCTTCATCCGAACAATGATAAGGGCTGCAGAGTGTCCTGAAAGATGCAGGTTGCTGGGCTTGGCTTCAGCTTTATTGTCTGCTGTAAAATTACAACATACATGTAGAACTGACACAGAAAATAATTTGTTTGTCCCACTAACCTGAAGAAGCACTCATCTATTTACTTATTTATCTGACCGTGTTTGAGAGATCCTTTGGGAATACCTCCATGGTCAAATCAGCCCGGCTCTGAAACCGACACTCGATCCCTGATGTACACACACATACACACTCAGTGAGCAGCTGTTTGGGGGAGCCCAGCAAGAGACTAATTTAAATTTTCATATCCTCTGCGTTGCTGAAGCAGCAGGGTTGGCCTGTGAAACACTATATTCACCAAGGCATTCGTTGTCACAGCCATCTCGAACAACAACGCTGAGATGTAAGTTAAAGACATTGAGGTTATGAAAGTCAGTAGAGAAGTAACACTTCATACTGAACATTTCCTTCTAGAAGGACAAAATATATATCTCACTGCTAGAGGAGTTATAACCAGAGACTTGTATCAATTCATGGCTGCCCTACCCTCCACTGAGTAATCATATGACTGTGCTATATGTCACGGCAAAACAGTGTGCCAATAATCTTACTGCCACAAGCAACTTTGAAACTTTAAAGAAACAGTTCTTCAACAAAACACTTTTCCACAGACATGGCAAGTGTTTAAACATTACTGATCTTTAAAGAAAACAGCTAAAACTCTCTTTTTTTTGGTTCTTTTCCATGTCTTATAACCAGCCAGTCAAGCCAGTAAATTGTATTGACTGATGGAGTCATGCAAGAGTTCACAAAACTGCCTCCTAACATGTAAGATAAACTGTGTTTCTGTTACATTAGGTGAGAAAACAGAACAAAAACATTTATCTCCTGATATTTTTCCTGTTACATCCTGCCAGTTTGGTATCTGAATTTCACACAGAAGGATGCTACACCCTACTTAAAAAACTTGCCTAAGGTGCTCTATGTGCTGCTGAATGCATCAATACATTTCTTGAAGTGCTAAGGACTTGCACAATGCAGCCTGACAATGCAACCTGACACACTCACAGAGACTGGGCATCAGAGTATGAAAATCTTTTTCATCTTTGAGCCACAGTGGACGGTGGATTCAATAACTGACGGACAACTTCATCCATCATCTGCAGAGATGAAATAATGTATGAGTACATGTCTTCTAATATATAACAATAACTAGTTCGACAGCTGTGGTTAATTCATACTGCTACAGATCAACAGTCTTCTGTGCAGCTGTCAGGTAGTTTGTGTGTGCTGCATTTTCAAATTTATCCCTGCACAACTACAAGTGGGAGCAGAAGTGCAGGTGGGAGGGCTAGCTTCTTGAAATTCCATCGCCCTTGTATGAAGATCTGCCACTTACTGCTGTTTATGTTTTCAACAGGATATGGCTTTTTCAGCAACACAAACAATCCCTGTGCAGTGCAGAAAAAGACTGTATGCCTCACTCATACTTTTCACGAAGACTGCCCATCCTGGAGCCCCGGCAAACAAAAGAGCCCACAATCACAAGAACCTAAATTATTCAAGGCCAAGTGAAACACAAACCTCCCTCATCGTGGTGATGTTGGAAATGAAAGCAAATAACCCAAGTCTTAGTTTCAAAATCAGCACGACAGACTGACTGAACCCTTTGACCAGCAAGCTAAGGCCAACGTTATGGTCAAACATACCTGGTAGCAAGATTTGGGTAGAAATGCTCGCACTGCTGACTTCACTCACTTGATCATGTTAGCCACTTGACTGCAGCTTAATAAAACCAGGCGTTTAGGGCGAAATCTTATGAAATACACGTGAGGGTGTATAAATAGTTACAGCAACACAAGCAGTTGATTTTCTATAAGCTGGTACTTTAAGTAAATGTTACATCACACATGCACCTTCAAGAAAAACCGGGCTTAGATAATCTGGATCGTGACTCCCAGCTTTTAAGAGAGCTAGCAAATGAAATGTAAGGTAAATCTAGGTGCAAAAAAATATACACCCACTCTATAACTTAACACCGCAAAGGACACATATAGAGCTGCTATCCCATTCAGCACAACTCAGTGTTTTAGCTGCAAAGATATAGTTGACAGCTCATAAAGCTAACGATAATGAAATGTTAGGCAGCCAATTTTGTTCGCCAAACTGCTTGCCACGCCAAAAATGCAGATCAGCGCTACTGATGATGGCTTGTCCTTAATTTACACTCTGGGCGAGCTATTATGGCCACGACTATCTTTGGAACAAAATATCATAGAACAATATACATGCTTACATAAACGCATTTGAGGCGTTCAAACGCATGGGGATCATGCATCGTTTGTACTCAGCCAAATAACTTTCTTTTTTAACGTAATGCAGTATTTTTATCACACCTTAGGGAAATTGTGACACGGGTGCATTGATGCTCATTACAAAGAAGTGTTGTTTATTTTTCAGTAAGTACACTGAACCGTAACGTTTGGCTAGCAAGTGGCTACTTCAAGCCTAGCTAATCAGTAGCTAGCGTTAGCTAATGTTAACGCTCGTAGCTAACGTAAGAGTATCCCTTTACTGCTTACCTTGAAGGGCCTCGCAGATGTCTTTTTCATCGCTCCATTAAGTTTTCCAAAAAGTACCAACTTGAGAATGGCATATACGTTTACAGGACCAACAATTCCCAACTTTTTAGCATCTTAACTGTTGGAACTAAGCGTAAGATCCCAAACCGGACCACCAGCGACAAAGTAATTTCTCCACCACTTACAACAACAACGTCAACCCCAGAATTGAGCCCGCCCCACGACGAACCAACCAATCAGAGAGAAGAGTGTTGGTTAGTGACATTTGTAAGCACCAATGGTCAGTCTCGGTCACTTTGAGTGATGCTTTTCAATAGAGTGAACACCAAATGAGAACGACAGAATACAAAACATTCGTTTGCCAATTGGCTGCAGAGAAATGAGGGGCAAGGGGCTTAGCCCAAGTAGCCTATGACTGTTGCACAGTGCAGAGTGACAGGTGCTTTGGAGTTAACAAAATAGCTGGGGCGGTATCATGGCCAGGATGAGGTCATACAGAATGATGTAAACCCTACGTCATTAGCAGTGCTAAATAAAACACAACAGGACAAACATTCACGTTTTAAAAAGTTTAATTTCCCCCAGAAAAATATAAAACAAAACACTTCAGCACAATAAAATGCACATGACACTGAGCAGACTGAAACAATATGTTTAGGTAATCATGAAAACCATAAACATGCTCTACCCACAAGCTTGTGATGAAGTAGAAACCTGTTATTACTGCCAATTGAATGGAAATCCTTTAGTTAGTTTGGAAATTTACAAAAAAAATTTGAAAATGCTACAGCTGGTGTACTTCTTTTTTGTTATTCATTTCTTCAGAACAATTCCATCTCTCAATATTGGAAATTGCACAACTACAGGACATAACAAGTGTTAATTCCAAAATAATGTACAAAAGTTCTGAAATTAGCTTTTTAGAAGATGAAAGTATTACAAACTGCCTGTCAAAGTTATAGACAACTCTTCCAGCCCATGAAAAGACCCATGAAAACTCAACGCCGCCTCCTGTCTGGACTTCTACTGCGTCTCCGTCCGCCAGTCCTGTGAAACAATCAGAATCGAAACCCGAGTCACATTAAAGGGACAAATAAAACTCAAATATTGAAATGAAAATAGGTGAAAATAAAGTGGATTGTGCTACTATAACTAAACTCATCAGAAAACTTCACAATTTAGATAACCCTTGAGTTTAATAACATTGTCAACATCATCAAAAGCTAGGTTATATTTATATTTATTACCACATAACAGACATCAAAAGTAACATTTAATACAGTATAATAATACTCCCTTTTACTAACACCACAGCCACAAACAAATAATCATAGACTACCACCATCAACACTCACCTCCTCTTGTTCTTGGGGGGCCCTCTGACAAATCCCCAGTCAACACTGATAGGCTGACCCATTAGGTCCTGACCATTGAGTCCTTCCATGGCTGCCTGGGCCTCTTTGTAGGTCTCATACTCCACCAGTGCATATCCCTGGGGATAGTTTTCATGACATAATTTGAATTAATGCATGCTTTATTGCACCAATGCTCTACAATGTTGTGCCATTTTGCATTTTAAATACATAAAGCATATAAGCAACAGGGCTACTTATTCATGATAATCCAAATAATATTTTGCAAGCTGAATATTGCAACAGCCAAGTTCAAACCAAAATGTGGGAAAACTGGACAAAACACATTTTGAATCAAACACAAAAGCCAACACTTTCATTTTTATGCCAGAAGCATTTAAAGGATAACCATTAAAATGTATAATATAATTGCAACATCATGTTTATTTTCAAACAGCCTGTGAAGAGCATGGAAACTGTTTGAGAAATGATTGTGGACAAAGGGTTTCAGGCTAAAGATGCTTTGTTCTTACTTCATTCTTAAAACAATGCTGCCCTCTTGTGGCTTAGAGGAAAGCTAAGGCATGCTGCAGGGCAAATGTGAAAATTTGTGTATACCATGCTACATAAGGGTGGAAATAGATCCATTCTTAGCACTGCAAAACCATGTGCTACAAATCAGATGTCTTTTCCAGCTTGAATACATGTTGAAAGTATACAAAAGAGACTTTAATTAAAGAACTGAGTTTTTTTCTACAGTAATGTGATATTTTTTTAAAAATGGAAATAATAATTTCTCTGAAATATCTCCATCTGAAAAGAATATCACTTCAGCAATGATTTTTGTGATTCAGAGAAACTAGAGCAAACATTCAATTTTCAGGTTGAGTCAACATGACTTTTGGAACCCCTCTCAGAGTATTTCCAGTTAAATCTTTCACAAAAAAAGACAGTTGGAAGGATGGCAATATCTTCTGGTTTTGAAATTGACGTTCACAGCTGTGTAGTGTGGCCATAAATAGCTGAGCAAAATTAGTTGTGCTGTCAAATGAATTACTAATATTTGCATATCATAACACTGAATGTGTTTAAAAACAGAACACGTAAATATAATTAAACCAACTTAAATTACATATTCAATCAGACACAGAAGTATTCATAATTGGTCAAAAAAATACACAATCCTCTAAATGATATTTTTTATCAAATCAAATGGTCTGTGTCGTTTACTGTGGATCAAGTAAACTGACTTTTCTATACTGCATCTTTTAGCTTTTTCATCAAGTTTTAATGTTCCCTACTGAAAATTTAAGAACCTGCACAAAATTTAGAAAAACCACTTAAGTCAACATGCAATGCAATCCATAGATTTTTCCCATCTATACTGTATAACTGATAATTGTTTGGTAAAGGACAATATATGGAAGTAACTATCTGCTGCCTTTTTAAGGAAGAGTCACAAAGTAATGCCTTAGGAAATGTCATTAACTAAACAGCAGACTGGATTCTCTACTAACAGTGTGACAGCAGAGTCATACAAATCAGTCCAATGTGGGCTGAATGCACATCTTCTGTTTATCTCACAAGTGTATGAAATGGCTGCCCTCTCACTTTGCTGCTTTTTAAAATCAATAAAGAAATCCTCTCTTGCCCACAGTCAGACACCATCTCAGTCCCTCTTCCCATCTCGGGGGTGCTTGGGATTTGCTATAGACCAAACTACTGTGTGGACTATATATTGAGGAAATGCATCAGATCGATATTTTGTTTTCTCTTGTCATTTTGATTATTTTGTGTGGCAACCTGTCATAACAAAACATTACTGGTACAAACTTTCAAAACTCAGGTGTTTCACAGGATACAGAATGGTCACAGGAGTCTTACACCGTGACTTTTGCTTTCTAGGAAATTAAATACACACTGAAAATTAAAAACTCACCTTAAGGTAGCCTGTTCTGCGGTCAAGGTTGAGATGCAGGTTCTTGATCTCTCCAAATTCTGAAAACTTGTCATGAATGTCTTCCTCTGTGGCCTCTTCATGTACACCTGTTACAAACAGGATCCAGCCCTCCACAGCTGCAACCAAATGAATACAAGGAAAGGCATAAATGGTCAAATAATGAAAATGAGGTCATTTAAACCAAGTGAAACAATAAATAGGGTTGTGATTTTTAATTCCATGCAAGATATATGAATAAACACTGGTTTAAACAACATAAAGCCTACCAAGTTCTACTTTGAGCCTTTAAGGTATTAAGTGTATATTTTAGTCACAGAGCTGAACTGGCATTTTTCCTAAAGCTATTTCCATAATAGCCTTTATTGATCTTGACCATCTGGATAACAACTATTATAATGCCTTGATCTTTCTATAAGCCAGAATGCTAGCAGAAATTGTTATCTGTCAAAGGAAAGTAGTGACAAAATCAAAGATATTTGATTAAATTTCCCGCTGGTTCATAATCTTTGAGACTGAGAGCCTCCTATTCTGAAAAATTTAAAGCACTCTTGAGAAACTGGACATAAATCAAATTAAAAAAATCCCATCACTGATGACTTTAAATAGATTTCATTTATTAGTTTTGCAGTTTGTCAGGTGAAGCAACTACATTAATAAGTGACGCTGCATCACATCTTTTATGCACATGTCATCACTTACATCTCTGGGGTCCTGGTTCATCCCCATCCTGTTCCACAGTATCATAGTCCTCTTTGATTCTGGACCTGGCTCCTTCCTCTAGAAACAGCAACGACATTGCAAACATGTTCAAATACTGCAAAGACGTTTGGGAATTGTTTATTGAATCTTCAGTCGGAGATTAAAAAAAATGAACCAGTAGCCTGAAAACGGTCACTCACCTGAACCAAAACCTCGTCCTTTTCTCTTCTTGGCCTTCTCCTTCAACTTGTGGATGCTTTCTGAGAGGCGAAAAAAATTATCAAGTCAATACATCTGTAAGCTCTTAAATCTTCTTTCCCCAAAGTTCCCATCCTGAAGTTGCAAATTCAACTAAACAAACAAAGTATCTGCATTTACGTATTTTAAAATCTAGACAGGTTGTCTGTATTTAAGCGCCATAATTACATAAAAGATGCTCAATATCATGTTATGTAGATGTTAAAACACGTCGGATTTCTAATTCGAAGTATAGAATCTCTCTGATAGATGTAGGATGACTCAAATAGCATGCTAGCGGTGGCTAATAACACGCTAAGTTTAGTACAAGTTACATATTCAGATGATGAAACGCTGTTAAGAAAGGAAACTCATCAAAATTAAAATTGTGCGCACTGAGCGTAGGAAAAAAAACATTAAAGCTTGCAATATCCACCAAATAGCAAATCTTTCATTAAATAAATGCTACAAATGGCGTTTGAATGAACAACCAGTTCGTTGGTAGCGTTAGCTTGTTAGCATTTCTCAGGCCTGCTGCCGCGCAGTGAAATTTTGCAGTTTATTTTTTGTCCACGTTCATTAGGTTCATAAAACCTCGAAATTATTCGACATCCAGTATTATGGCACATATTTTACAAAAGGGTCTAAATATTGTTATTACCATCGCCATCCTCATCCATAGGAAAGTCCTCGCCTCCCGCCTCATGAAGGTCCAATACGTCCGCCATGTTGAATGTGTGTGTATGCCGCTGACCAACGTGACGCGCGTGCGCATAGAGACAACACGGTGGCGGAAGTTGTCATATTGCGTAAAAGGAAGTAGCTACTACTAACGTTACTATGTTGAAAAAAATATAGTAAAAACACATTAAAATCAGCCTCAGTTTCTCTGAAACAACACAACAAACAGTCAAACTGAATACCTGAAAAAGTATTTGTTCATAATTTTGTTTTCATAACTACCGGATACTTTGCACTTTAATGAGAGAACTGGTGTTCCCTTTACAAATCAGAGAGGGTTTTTTGTTTTTTCTCCATCAAAACCTTAAATTTTGCTTTAATGGAGGATTATTTACCAGTGTTATTTTGCTTCAGAGTGACAAATAGTTGAATTTTTTGTAAATCTCTGCAACATTCACTCAACATAGGCAACTGAATAACTATGGACCACCACAGTTGGGTCCTGGAGTCATTCAGAGTTTTGCAAAGAGTTTTTGCTTACAGATCAGCCGCAGAATTCTCACAATGACATATTTTAGATACCATATTTTTGTAAAAATTATTAATACACAATCCTGTCAATTTTATGATCTGTCTTGTCTCTTTATACTGTGTGTAAATACCAATCTCCCCAAGAAAAACCCAACCACAAGAGGGCACAGCTTCACATTATTCATCCGCCATAAAAACACTGACACCTCCATTATTTCCCACGTTTCAGTATTCCAACGTGACAGTTTTAAGCATGAACAGTGTACATAAACACTGCAAGGCACTTTACAAAATGATGATTTTTGATGTGATTGCTGCTTGATACATAAGAATCTTTTGTGATCACTTTATAAAAGTCATTATTCCCAAATAGGAAGAGCAGTACAATGTTAAGAGGTACAAAATGATGGCCAGGTAGGTTGTCGTAGTTTTATTTTAGCTACACAAAGTGCGTCTTGCACATTGTTGCCATCATGAAAACACCAAAGAAATTAACACAATGTATTCAAACTCAAAGAATATGCTAAAAAGATTTCAAATAAAATACATATGTATGCAAACAAATTTCAACAATTTGATAATTTGCAAAAACATCTTAGAAATGACAGACAAAAGGCCCCTGGATATTAACATACAGGGTAACTACAGTATCTTCTGCTGCATCATCTGGGATAAGTTTATCAGGTTACACATACAGTATGGAGCAACTGCTGATAGGACTGAGGTAAAGGTCAGTACAGATCAGGTCAGTTCCTCTGTCTCATCAGCTGACCCTCTGTGAAGTAATCAATGTAAAAATGAACGGCTGCCATCATCAAAATTAAGTCACATGGAAAGTAAGTTCAGGACGCATAACTCGGACACTGTATTGTGTGTATAATTCAACAAGTAAGAACTAACACACAGTGCTTTGCACAGAATAACTGAAGTAGTTTTTGTAGAAAGTCAAATCCTTATGATTCCTCATCCTCTCTCTCATGGTCATTTTACACCTCAGTACAACACCTTTTCTGTGTTTCTTTCTTTAAGTTATTATGTATTACTCAGTCAATGAAAGTCTTCAATACCTGCTCAGTGGTAGAAGATCTTTTATTTAATGTCTGATGTTACTCAAGTAACAATACAGCAGTGAGTGTAAGCAGCATAAAGCACTAAAATATCAAAGTAGTCATAATGCAGACAGAATGACTATTGTCAGTGTGAATAAAAACCATGATCTTTAAAGTTTAACTGTCAGATAACTTAAAAAATAAAAGTAAAATGTACCAGATTTCTTTCTGACATGTAATACAGTAGAATTATAAGGAAGTAAAGGATTATAATTAAGTGCTGCTCTTGAGTAGATGTATTTAAACATAAAGTGTAAATCAAAGTGAAAATTGTGACGCCACAGCAGCCAACAGTTCAACTGATTGATCAATTTCTCCAACTCACACACTCACACACTCACACACACTCACAGACTGAGTGGACTTTGTGTCCGTCTTGTGACGACTATCAAGCCTCAAGGGTCAGCCAACACAAAGGCTGTTCATCTTGTCAGGTCACCTCTTTGCACTGGAGGTGATTAAATCCTGATTAGCCTTTGATTTGCTCATCCTGTGGGCCTATAAAAGCCTCTGGCTCTCAGACAGAAGTCACCGTTTGGTCCAGAACCCCAGGAGTTTAAAGTAAGTCTCTGGCTGCTTTACTTCGCTGTTTCTTGCTCTTTGAGAAATGTCCTGTTCTTGGTGTTTGAGGAAAACACAGGAACTTTTACTTAAAATTCTGACTTTCTTCTGCTTCCCCACAGCTTGTCACCTTTTTATTGTGATGCCTTCAACTTTCAGTGTTATCTGACTGATCCTTTTTCTCTCTTTAGGTTGGTTTTGCTCATCTGCAGCCATGAAATTCTCCCTCGTTGCCGCTCTTGTCGTCGTGCTGGCTGTTGCACAAGGTGAGACATGTTTTCACTGGTCATTTTGTAAAAGAAATGTATTTCTAAGCTGACATGTAGCTCCTAAATGCTGCTTCATTTTCATTTATCTTGACGGTTGTGCAGTTAAAATGCACTGCAGATATTTAGGAGCTGGTTTTAAGTTTTAAACAGTTTCTGCTTTTCTGAACCTGAAGCAGTCCAAGTTTAAATTACACTTGACTTTTAACACAACTACTAATTTTTAAGTAGTTTGAAAGCGTGTGCCTGTTTTTCAGTCTTTAAATTAAAGGCACCAGCTTCTTTAAGTCATGCAATGTGTAAGTTTTAGCTAAATGTAGTAATTTCAAATAAAGACCAGTGTATGTGTGTTTACAGGCACACAGGCCGTGTCACTGGTGAAGCGTGACGTCCAGTCTGAAGTGGACCGGATCACCAAGATCATCAACGACATGTCCGCCAGCATCACCTCTGCAACCCAGGACATGGTGGAGAAGGTGAAGGCTCTGGAGGTGACCAACACTGCCCAGTGAGTAACTGTTTTCTCACTTCATTTTATTATCTTATACAACAAAACATGCAGTGCAAGTCTATTTATTTGACTTTAACACAAAGAAAAAGTCTCATGCAATTAAGAAACACCACAAGCAAAAAAAACTGGCCTTAGAGACAAAAAATGTGTAATTTTCTAGTCAGTTTTTATTAATTATGGTAGGCAACATTTAAAACAACAAGCTAATCATTGTTTTGGAAAGTAAAAAGTAAAAATGTGCTGTTTTTTTTGAGTTGCACTAATAAATTTTTGGGTTGCTTTATGTCATTTTCTTCATCAAAACACAACTCTGAGCCAGCAGCAGTGATTCATAGACATTTTTTGCTTCCTCTACCTTCCACAGGACTTACATGAAGGACAGCAGGGTCAAGATCCAGCCTCTGGTCGATAAGGTCCAGGCCGAGGCCGCCAAGCTGCAGGAGCAGGTCAAGCCCTTCATCGCCAACATCGAGGATCAAATCAAGCCCCTGACCGACAACTTCAACGCTCAGGTCAGGCCTCTGACCGACAACGTGCACGCCCAGGTCAAGACTCTGACCGACGTGATGGAGAAGTTCTTCCAGCAGGTGATGAACCAGACCAAGGCCCTGCTCCCCCCTCAGTAGAGCTCGCCGTCGGTTCATATTAAGCTGCAGAAACACCTCAACCAGCTTCAGTTTTGGTTCCACCTGAAATGCTTCACTGGTGTTTGTGTGTCATTCTTTTTTTTCCTGTCAGTCATCTGAAACGTGATGCTTTAAAATCATCATTAAAGGAGACCGAAACTCATAATTTTGAGCTGTGTTATTCTTTATTTTTACCTTTAGAAGAGTAAAGCTGTGTTTTAGTAATCAGATTAATTTACGAGACGCCAAAGGGCAAGTAATCAAGTCTGAATGGAATATATTGCAGCAGAATCTGATGAGAATTACTCACCGAAGTGGAAGTCAATATCAATATTACCTCTAACCTTTGGGTCAACTGGGTTTGTCATAATTTATGGGTCAATATTCTGAAGTAGGCCGGAGTCCAGCTTACAGCATGGATAACGTAACGCTGATGAGATCCACCCAAATCCATTGATTTATTGATTTCAAGCTAATAATTAAGCTAACACACGATCAGAGTGATAAACAGAAGTAAACAGGTTTCGCTTCATATATTCTAATCACAGCAACATCTAAGTTTGAGGGGAAAGAAAATAAAATGACCTCAACATGTGTGTGAAGAAACAGATTAACATCATTTGCAATTTTATGTTCAATTTTCACATTTGGACACAGTTTAATCAGAACCTGAGAAATAGCTGAAATAAATTTGCTCTGTTGACAATCCCAACAAGCTAATGTGAATAGTAAAAGATTACGTCATAATTATTTGTATTTGAAACACAGTTCAAACTTTGTGTTATAACGAGGTAATTTAAGGTCAATTTGACAAATTTGTTTTGAAAAAGTACTTCACAAAAAACGTTTCCTACCAATAGATTCGACTTTAACCTGCAGGCAGCCATTTTATTTGGACAAACAGGAGAAAAAAAACTCACTGTGAACCCTGAAATCAATCAAATTCTGATCAATCATAATGCAGCTATGTAGCAGTAATATAGACTGGTAGTAATATTTGCTCGTAGTTAAGAAATTACACTTGTCTCAGTTCTGTTTGAGCTGATTGGTTTTTATTGTGACGTGTTTTTTAATATCATAAAAAGAATCAATATTTAAGAAAACTACGCTTTTAAACATCTGATGACAGGATTTCCAGCCTCGGTAGTTTAACGTCTCTCCATGGAGATAAAATCTCCCTTTGACCCAGTTTATTCTGTTGTTCACAAAAGTAAAACATCAGGCTGTAATTACGGCTCGTCTTTGAAAAGCAACTGCAGTAGTTGATGTTTTTTAAAGGACTCTTTTATTATGCAAGTTACCCAAAGGGAAAATCAGAGCTCGGTGTCAAATTTTGAGATTTTACAGACTTGGCTCGTGTCTCAAAGCAGTGAGGGAGACAATGACTTGTTGTCAGTTTTTTAACGCAAAACAACAAAATCACTAGTCTTCCAGGCTGCTGTGGACTCCTGCATCCACACTCCAAGGCCATGAGGCTTGAGATTTACTGATTTTGCTGCCAAATAACCAAACTTGACTCTTTGTTTCTGCAAATTAGAAATCTTGTAAAGCTACAAGCTTCATTTTTTGAGAGTTAGAAACACTTGGATGTATAAAAACTCTCTTTTAAATAAAAAAAAACACACACACAGGAACCAAACAGGAGTATTATTCTCTGTATTATGAATCTGTCACTCCTCCCAGGTCTGTTGCCAAGCTACGAGCTGCACTCAAGGTGGCCTCCTTGAGCTGATGTATGATCCAAATCATCCTGCAGAGACGAGGGAGGGCTGAAGGAGGGTTTTTTTTTTGTTTTTTTTTTTTTGGATGAAACCTCCCTCAAACCAAAATTTCCTCAGCACTCGAACGTCTCTCGGTTGAAGGCCGGAGCCTGTTTGTCGCAGCAGAACTGGCAGTCCTTAGCGGCCTTCTCCTTGTGACCGCGGGGAGATTAAATGAATCAGCTGGCAGCCTGTCAAGAGAACGTCTAGAAAAAAAAAAGTGCTTAAAGAAACACACCTAAAGAACAGATGAACAAGTTGTTTCTGTGCAGGCTATTATTCCAATTACTGCAATTATCTCTGTTTGACTGCTTCATTATCTCTCATCTGCTGCTTTTTTCATATTTTAAAAGTCATCATGTTGTAACTCTGTTTACTGGTGTTGATTACTTTGTTCCCTGTTGATACGACATCAATATTTACACCTGTGTTCATGCAGCAGCAGAAACTCGTCCACACAATGTGCACTTTCTCTACCTTGAAACGTGGACTGACACTTTTTGTGCGAACCTGTTGAGCGCTCAGCGTTTCAGATCCTGATGTTCTGGGGGAAGGACGAGGTCGAGGGATGGATGGGATGGATGAGGGTGGAGAGGACAGACGGAGGCAGGGCCGGCAGGTTGGCGTCAGGGTTATCTGCCAGGACGAACTGTGTGATCCAAGGCTCGGCACGGTCGGTGACAGCCCCGCACGCTGGAACAGAGAGGAAACGGCGGCTGACAAGCTGTCGCTGAGTCACTGTGGGATGTTTTTATGTGCTGCCTTAATTAGTTCAGTGTCAGTTTGTATCAGCTGTCAGCGACACTGATAAAAAATGTTCATTCAGTGCTGGAGAGCCACTCGTTTGTTCCTTTAATGAGCTTTTAAAAATGTCGCAGTTAAAGGTTTATCAGGGGGAATTACTTTGCATCAATTTGATCATTTTCCATCTGTTTTTCAAGCAAAAATGCCAAACTTGAGATGAATTTAAGCTCTCAAATCTGAGAAAAGAGGTTTTCTTGGTCCTTTATGATTGCACATGAAATATTTCAAGGTTTTGGACCATCGATTTGACAAAACAAGAAATCTGAAGACATCACCTTGTTCTCTGACACATAGTGGAAGGCATTTTTCACTCTTTTCTCTCATTTTTTTCCTTTGTATACAATTAAGAAAATAATCTGCAATTGAAAATGAATATAACTTTACTTGCTTCTCTAACTAAAGACGCAGTTTACATGAGAGACAGCTTGGAACGAATATGGTGCACATAATCGTATCTAAACAATACAAGTTATCAGAAAATGAAGCTGTGAGCAGATAGATGGAGTTTTTCTTTTCATTTCCCACTTGATTCAATTGATTACTGATAAAAAGAAGCTATTGGAGGCTGAAAAAACTGATTATTTCACGTGTGAACGTAAAATATTTTTCTCTCCCAGCCCCCCCAAACTGAAAAACTACTGCGTTCATTTCTTCCACATACATGTGCTGTAATTATTTCCACATTGTCAGTAAAGTGTGCAGGTTCCAGGCAGAGGTCGATCAATAATTTATCATTAATAATAGCGTTTTTTATGTCTGCATACAGTCAGTTTTTTCTCACTGGCTCTTTTCCGTTGCGTTAAAGCTTCAGCTGGACTCAGGCTGCAGCGATGAACTCGTATTGTGATGAACACATTAAACGTATTAGATGCTTTATTTATATAAGAAAACCTCCCCTGTTTATCTTAATGGTCCAAACTTATGTCATGAAATCATACGTAACATATTAGAGTTAAACATGGCTGCTGTTTTTCTTGTCGTCTCTATGGGTGACTGGTACTTGCACATGATTAGCGATTCTTTAGTTCTGGCACATTTAAAGCATGTTTTTTTTAATTCTTGCAACAGAATTTTGAACAATAAAGCAATTCGTCCGTCATTTCTCCACAGAAAAAGAAAAAGAAAAAGAACTGATGGTGTCTGAATGTAAATCCCTGCTGTGGATGCAGAGGATGATGTGAGTATTTACTGAAACTTGATAGCATGTCGGCCAACAGAGCTGCCATCTCTCCGGACTCTGCTGTCTGTGTGTGTGTGTGTGTGTGTGTGTGTGGGCTGCATAGACACACTGAAATCTGATCTGCATGTGTGTGTGTGTGTGTGTGTCTGTGTTTTGCTTGTATTTGTGTGTACATCTACAGTATGTCAGTGGGGGGTGTTTGTGTGTCAGTCTAAGGTGTGCATGTTGACTGATAACCACCTGTACATGTGTGTGTGTCTGTGTGTGTTTTCTAAAAATCAAAATGTCAGTGTTTTAAACGCTTTTCATCAGCATCATTAAGAAGAGCATCTCAGCTATGTGCACTTTAAAGCTACATGCAGTGACGCGGAGACAGAATGGACTTGTTGCACCGGTGAAAATCAATAAGAGAAAAGCGGTGACACTGACAGACAAAAGCAAGGCAGTCGACAAAAAACGGATAATGAAACATTTCTTTGGAATAAGAGAGCAAAAATTGTCGCAATAAACGGAACGAAAACAGCAAAACGCTCAAAAGGCGACGCAGTTATCCTCGATCAGTCAAAACAACACGAAATGTATACAATATAATGAGAGGCACAATGATTTATCTGATGGTAAAATTGTTGGCACTTACCATTTCTGAATTAGGCGCCTGGGGGTCATCCACAAGGGCGTTGATTGCAGGCGCTCACACACACACACAGAAAAAAAAAAAAAGAGCAATTTTCTCTGCACAAAGAGAACGCTTTCTGAAAAAATAACCTCACTTGAATTCACAAAAAGGATGTTTTTTTTAAAAAAAGAAAAAAGCAAACTCACAGAAAAGATGCATAGATGTTTTTTTGGGGGGGGTTTAGGGGTCTAACACCTAACGTCAAAGACAACAGAGTCGATGTTGGCCTCTGAGGGAGGAAAAAAAAAAGGACACAGTGTGTCTCCATTGGCCAGTGGAGAACACTGATAGATATGTTTTTGCTGGCATGGGTTATGTTTTTACTCAGGACTGACAGACAGACAGCCCCCATGCACACAGGTGCTATTCAAGGAAACTGTGTAAAAGTGACGTCACTGAGAAAAATCTAGCCCACAAACCTTTTCAGCCTTTTAAGTCCCGCCCACTACATGTTGCTCTTTTCATATTTTTTTTCCCATTTTCTCCCTCTCTCTCTCTCTCTCTCTCTCTTTTTTCACTCTTTGTCCGCGTGTCTTTGTGAAACTGCATCTCTCTATCAGTTTCTCAGTCTATAAAGTACATTTCAACAAACACACATCTGCTGTAAACTCACAAAAAAAAAAAAGACTCGAAGGCATCACTCGGGCTCTTTTATCAGTTTGAGTTCAGCTCTCTTTTTTGCACACACACACACACACACACACATATAGGTCGCACATGCCACGCTGTATAAATCGTTCAGCGTTTGTTTTCATTTTGCCATCAGTGGCTGAACGCAAAATTTGCTCTGAATGTCGCCGCTTCTCTGCTGTTTGTGTGGCTTTTTTTATTTTTTTTTATTTTTTTTTGCAAATGCGTGCACCTCCTGATGTGAGACCACCAAATGAAGCTTCCCCCCAATTTTCATAGCCCTCCAATTTGGAGCACGGCCGTTTCTCTCTCTCTCTCTCTCTCTCTCTCTCTCTCTAATGCTGAAACACCACT
>JAPZDV010000025.1:4535852-4569650 GCA_029814665.1 Acanthurus lineatus | reverse complement strand
TGTTGGTTTTGATCTTTTTTCACAGGATTTGTTATCTTACACTTTAATCTCAGTGTTTCGGTTGATTTCACGAGGACTTGCTCTGTCTGACATGCAGGGAAAGTTACAGACACACGGTGGAGATGCGGCCGCTAGCACGGTCAAGTTTGCAGCAGAGGATGCAACAGTGTCTGTTTCTGTTCCCTGTGGGTGGGGGGTCCTCACCAGGGTATTTATCTTTGACATGAAGGAGGGTGGAGGGGGGGGAGATTGATTTAAAAAGCCAAGTGTCGCAATTAACCCCTTCTATGACCATCAATCACCATAATGCATAAAAACAGTAATCTAATTAAATAGCCAGAGAGAGAAATGAGGCCATTATTATTATCCGTCAAACGTCCAATGATGTGAGGTTGAAAATTGTCATATGGCTCGTAGGAAATTAGGTTGTCTGTACATTAATTGCGTTGATTGAAATAAGGAGATGGACGGATAGAAATGAGCCCTGTTTGTCGAGCTGGTGCGTTCGAATGAGCTGAGGGAAAAAAGACATAACGCGATCGTGCAGAATGTGCAGCAATCTCTGCAGAAATACAACAAGATTTTTCTTTAAAAAACTGTCGTATAGCAAAAAAACATAAAAGAGCAACCACAGCATGTTATGAGAAACAGTTTGGTTTACTGAAGAAGCTGTTTATGTCCCTTTGAGAGCAGGTGACATGTTGTTCAGATGGTGGATAAAACTCTTCACATCATGTCTCCTATTCTTCTGTTGTTTACAACAGGCACATTTCAATGGCTGTTTATTCCTGGTTGACAACTTTATAGAGGTAGTTTGGACCACTGGAGGAAGCTGATGGTGTGTGTGTGTGTGGGCGGCGCATGTAAATTACTTGATTGGTTATTGTTTTATCAGGACTTATTGTGTGTTCCACCTAACTGCTGATTTATGATGGAGAGACTCCTCGAAGCAAATGATTAACTGCAGACAATGAATATAAATGAATGTGAGTGAAACGTGAGCAGAGGGCAACTAGATCTTATTCTCTTGTATTCGGGCAGGTGACATCACTGGGAAAAAAGAAAAAAACAGGAAAAAATAAGATAAAAATACAAGAAGAGATGATAATAGCATGACCACAAGCAAAAAAAGATGTTCAACTATGAGCAAGATTTAAAGTCTGCAGCCGTGCTAACAAACTATCTGAGGCTGCAGAGTTTTAAGCCAGATGCTAAAATCTACATGCTAACATGTTTAAAGTACCATTGCAAGCATGATGTTCAGAAGCTAAATTCGCAGTGCTAACAATCTTAGCTTCTTAGCCAAAGAAAGCTGAGCTGAGCTTCAAAGGTTTTTAGTCTTTTAGTCTATTTAGAATTTAAAATTTAAAATTTTAACTCCATGAATTGGCTTTAGATAAAAAAAAGGGATCCTCAAAGTGATTATAGTTATGAGGCATGCATTTTCATAGCATTTAATGAAGCATTTGTGGAGAAATTGTACATAAGATTAAAAAAGTCAGTCACATGGTGGCGCTGGAGGTAAAAGCAGTCGGATATATTGTCCGGAAAATATAAATGTAGCCCATAAAATAACCTTTTTTTCATTCGATGGTGAAATATTTCAAAAGATGAGTTGAAATCTTGACTGTCACTGGCACCATGAATATCTGAAGGAAAGTAATCTACCTAATAGTTATTAAAATATTTAAATGTGGACTACAGTCAAAGAAAGTGGTTATAAGAATAAAAATATGGTTTGTGTATCAGCAGAAGCTTCCCATTGAAGGTTTCATCCTCTAACTGGTATCTTGGGCTCTTAAACCCTGTTTCCTGCCAACAGGCGCCTTGTCCCTCCACACACACACACACACACACACACACACACACACACTATTTGCTGAGCTAAGACCAAGAAAAAAAGGGGCGTAAAAGGAAGCGAATAATTAAGCCACCAGATAATCCTGACGACAGCAGCAAAAACGGCCATTCAGCTTATGGCCAGTAATTGTGGTCGGGACACTATGACCTTACTCATGTGCAGAGTAACTAAGAGGGAAGGGGGTGGGGCAGAGCACTCCCCCCCATGGGCAGAAACATGCTCATCTCATGCAAAGAACATATGTGTGTCGGACTCTCTGAGGGCTCTGCAGCAGGTTACAGGATATAAGAGCAACCGTCAGTGATGCTGTGCAAAGTTCAGGCATGTTTTCAGATGTAAGCTCATGAAGTTCTGTCATGTGAGAAATGGTTAAATATTTGAGATCAAACAATCATTACAGTGATTTATAAATATGTTTTTAGCTTGTCAAATATGCAGATTTGATGCTTTTGTCTGTTTTTGATGCTTTTGTGATTTAAACACCTTTGGGTTTCTTGCTTTCTGTCAAACTAATAATACTGACACATGGATAAAACTATAAAACTGAAGGGTTTTCAGTATTTAAAACACAAAAAGTTCTGTTTGAGTGAATTTCCATGGAGGGTGTAAAGTCTTTTGAGAAAGACAGACCTCCCATAATTATTGATTGATTACATTAACTGATTTGAATCACAGTAATTCTGTTTAACGTGGAAATGTGTCTCATTATAGAAGCTTAAGATGCTCTAACTTCAACTTTACTGTGTCTTTAAAGGAGTAATCCACCAATTTATCAGCAAAGAAAAATTATGAGACTGATAATAGTCACTTTTAAAAAATATATTTAAAAAAAATTTTAAAAATATTTAAAAATCCTCATCTAGGACAGCTTTTGCCTACATTTCCCAGAATATCGCACAACCGCTGACAGTTCAGTCTGAGATTTTCGGTGTGTTGTGTGAGTAGAAGCTAATGTAGCCCTGAGCTTCTCGCCTCAAGCAGAGATACAGAGGTCAGATAACATTTCTCCATCTTAAATTCACTCCTGTTTTCACAGCAACATTCAGACCTGACCATTAAGGTTTCACGTCCATAGAAGATTTAACCTTCAAAAAAATTCCAAGTTATGATGCTTGCTCTTTGTGTGAAGGTCTGGAGAGTATCTATTAACCGACTGTTGTACCACAAACCACTTGAAATGCATCACAGTGCATCACCTTTTGAGCTTCTCAAGATCGCTTTGAGTGGAATTTAAATTGTGTCCAAGTTATGAAAAGAATTGTGTCCAAGCTATGAATCATAAAGACCTTTTTGCTTTCGTTTTCTGTTATTAAATCGTGCGAATCGTTCGAGTTCAGGCTGAAGGAAAACCAGCTCATTGCAGACGGCTTATCTCACAACCTCTTCCTCCTCTAACACACGGCCATTAAATTCATCACTGACCTCCCGGGTCTAAACAATCAAAAAGCTTCCAACGATCAATTTTCCCAGGATGCACAGCTCCATCTATGCATCCGTACGGCGGGATGTTGCTACAACGGTGTGAATTTAAGAGCGTCGCCGCGTGCTTATGGGCACCCGAGAGCCTTGACTTCTTCGCTCTGTTTGTGCCTCAAGCTGCTGTTGGGACGGCAGACCTTTCACCCCCTGGGGGGTGGGGGGGAACAGATAGGATCTCCATCATCATATCCCATCTCCCCCCTCTCCTCCTCCTCCTCATCATCATCGCACACCCTCCACCCTTCACCCCAACCCCTCTCTCTTCTATCCCCTCTCCTCGCTCTCCGAGGTGTCTGGTGACTCTGGCCCGTGTTGTTATCTTGCCCCTCCCTTCATGGTGGAGGAGAGGAAGAGAGAGGGAGAAAGAGAGAGGCTGCAGCCCACCACCAACATGTCCCCAGAGGCCCCTTGCTTGCTTGCCTGCCTGCCTGCCTGCCTGCCCCTCCTGCTGCTCAGTACAGCTGTGGCTCAGCACCAGACCCTGACCAGCTGGGATCTCAACCCCGCCAGTGTGTGTGAAAAGCTCCTCGCCTCTCTCACTGACTCTTCATTAGGGTGAACCACACAGACGCTAACTACCAACTACCAGCTGCCAAACCTCTCCTCTCCTCTGGTGGTGCTGAGAAGATCCTCTTTTTCTTTTTTCTTTCTTTTTTTTTTTTTTTGGTCGAGCATGGCTGTGGCAACCCGGGCCTTGGCACTTCTCCTGCCCCTGGTGCTCGCCTCGCTCAGCCTGGCGCCGGCGCCCACCTCGGGAGGCTGCCCGTCAGCTTGCAGGTGCTCCTTCGCCATGCTGCAGTGCCTGGAGCCCGATGGCATCACCAGCATCCCGGCGCTGGCACCGCAAGAGAGCGAGAACATGACGGAGATGTGAGTATGATGTGCCACCTGCTCTGCACGTCCTCCACAATGAGCACGACTGTAAATGATGCGCTGACTTGCTTTGATATCAGAGTGTTTTTAAGCTTGATTTTCTCTTCTGTTGTTCAGATTATCACTCTGAGTTGGTGTTGAATCAGTTTGAGGTGTCTTAATGGCAGATTTTTGGTGTTAACGGGGCCTTTTGCAACCAGCTTCATGTTTGATCTGGAGTTTAAGTGTAAGAAAATGTTTGCTTAGTTCAGAACAGAGTATTTCAACACAGTCCAAGTGATAAAATGTTGTAAGAACAGGAATTCCCCAACAATCAATAGTGAGTTTTATGACTAAGTGATACAGAGATTAGAAGAGCTGTTGAAACAAAGATGCTTTCAGTTTCTTTGAAAGAGAAAAACAAGTTCTTCTCTGCAGGCTGATGAGTGAAACGTCTCATTTTTCTTTAAGTTGAGGTGCACGTACGTCTGTTTTACTTCTCATTATTCATAACTTTAACTTATGACACTCTTTGTTACTCTCTTCTGTTTTCACGCTATGAGTAAAGTTTGTTCTCAGGGAAGGTTTTAATGCTTGTGCATTGTGTTTGTGTGTGTGTGAGTGTGTGTAGCTGTGTTTATGAAACAATGATCAAGTCTTACTCAAGTGCGTTAAGAATCAGAGAGTTTCTGCCTTCAGTCATTTAAAGATCACGTCAGATAAGATGCAGATTGTCTCAGTATTTGACGCTGAGTACTTTCATAGGTTCATTCTCAGCCTGTTTCCTGAATGTAAAGTAAATCTACAGCCAAATAAGATGCATTAGCATGGCAGTAATAAGTCTCTTTGGTTAGTGGAAATCAATCATAGATTGCTGCAGACAATAACTTGAATAGACTGACAGGAACTGATGTCCTTCTGTGCAGAGCGTTTTCGAGTGTGGCCTCAGGGTCTGCAGAGGAGCTCCGCTCTAGTGACTCTTGTCGTATTGTGGGAAAAAAATTCACCAAGAAAAAAAACCTCTCAAATCAAGTTTTTGTATTTTATTTCAAATGTTATGAAAGCAGCAAGTTTCTTTGGTCTCATATGGCTGAGTTCAAGATCTTACGCTGCCTCAGTTCAGTTCAAACACTGTTGGTGTCCACCGAGATGGAAAGTACGTCCTAAAAATACTGACTCGCTTCAAAAGTCTGTGATTTTGTCTCCGCAAAATGTTCTTTAAAAACACAACACGATTCAACCATTAAAAATTCAAATTGCAATGTTTTTTTAAAGTCCACTGAAACTGAATTTCAAAGTCCTCCTTTATTTCTTGTTAAAAGTACATTTTTTGATATCATTATCAGAACCAAACAGTTTGATCCTGAAAGTTATCATCAAAGCACATTTTCCATTAACTTTATTATTTCAGATTGTATCATTCCTGACATTTGAGGCAAATATTAAGCTTATTCAAAGCAGAAAGTGGCCTTTTTTTGCTATTACTATTAAAGAAAGGAAGCCTTTTGCATGTCAGGAGTGTAATATGTTCTGATACAGATCATTGCTTAATGCACATGTGCCTTGCTTTTATTCGTGGTGGAGACACGTGCTGTGATCTCAGATACACGTGGCATTTTTCAGTTTTTGAAGCTCAAACGTAAAATCCATTTCTGATTAACCCTCTCCTTCCTGCTTCTATCACTGAGGTTATTCTGACCTAATTGCTGTAGTTCAAGTGGTGCTCGAAAGATAAAAAATAGAAAAGATGGCGGCTGATCACTTGATGCTGTGGTTTGGAGGCTAGTTTGATGTGGGCGGTCCTTCACAGGCATATATGTCATCTTGAGTAGTGAAGGATTACATGTAATCCAACCTGTTTTCACTCTCAGCTCATCTCACATGGAAGCTCGGTCAAGACTTCTTGTCTTAACTTCTTAAAGCTCTGATTGTGATGTACCAGGCTAGCAAATAACTCAGATTTAAAGCAATGTGCAGCAGTGTCAGACGCCATAGAAAAGACTCCAACCAACAAAAGTAGGAGGAGCTATAAAGGAGCAAAAAAGTTGGGACAGATTGGATGGTTACATGCAGGATTGTCAGCCAGTCGAACAGGATTTGAGTCCCAGTCAAAGCAAAAGGCAGCAAACTTTTTCCTTAACATAAGTTTCTTGTTTTCTAAACCAAACCAAGAAATTCAAGTGGATAAACATGAACAAACTGCACCTGTTGTTGTTATTAAGTATATAAGCTGATAAAGAGCTCTGTTAAAGGAATACTGTGAAAATGACGCAAAGTTTGTCCTGATGAAGCTTCCATACATGTCAATCTGGCAGTGCGAATGAGTTGTGTAATCAGGATTATGAAATAAGAGTGCAGGTATTATTATTACCCAGATTACATTTGGAAAAAAAAGTGTGATTAAAACACATTTGTGTAGTCAAGATTACATTTTTGATTACATCTTTCAAATACTGCAACTTTAAAAACTCTAAAACAGTTTTTTTTTATGATACACGATGCTTTATTAACTCATTCAAAGCACATTTGGCTTTCTTTGACAATTCTCTAATCGACCTGGCAGAAGAAAATATGGCAGCAGCATCAGTTCCTCACAAACAAAGCCTTACAATCTTTGCAATATCATCATCACTTGTATCTAAGAAGCCTTCAACTCAAAAGCATCTATGTCCGGTGCGATATCTGCGAGCCAAAAAGGTGCAAAAACTCCAATGTTATCATTTTTAGGTAACTTTAAAGTGTTCTGATTAGATTTTATTTTTTGTAATCATTTGATTGTGTTTAAAATGACAAAAAATCGCCATGTGACTTGAATTGAATGACTGACTGCAAATCAAAGCACTGTGACTCCGAACGTTTTGAATAAAAACCCACGTGAGTTCCGGATCAGATGAACCAAGCCTTGTCACTCAGCTGCTTGTCTGCAGTATATGACGGTTATGGGCTTTTTGAAACTTTGGATTTGGGAAAAAAAAAGAAGAAGTAGAAACTGACCACCTGTGATTTAAAAAGAGGGTTGCTGTATTATTATGCAACCCACCATCAGCTCCAACATGGAAAAGTAAATGTCAGTCTCTGCACCGCCACGCTGTTCTCTCTTTGTTCCTGTCCCCAGAGCCGAGCAATTAGCACTTGTTAGAAGGAACTACATTTGTGAGACGCTATTTCGGTGGAGCGAGTCAATTTACTGCTGCTTTCTGCCTCTATTCACCTATACCCCTGCCTTCTCTCCCGTTCCTCCTTTCTCTTTTTCCTCCCTCTCTTACCTCAGAGGTATTTCCTTGTACCTGCAGCTAAAACATGTTTCGCAGAGCTCGGGGGTGAGGCTTGACATTCTCTCTGAACCGTTCGATCGATAAAGCGAGCGGGCCTTTCTCTTGCCTCTGTTTACCGTGGGAGCTCGACATGCCAGCAAACAACAACACTTCGCCGTATTGGCAGCGAGAAGGGAATACAGCCGATACGCGGAACAAACAAGGGGCCATTAACTGCGGAACAGGGGCCGAAATTCATCATGCGCCGAGTTATAAATTCAATTTTGTGAATTGCCAGTCAATGCCCCCACCCGGGAACAATAGATGATATACAACCCACTTGGCTCAATCCAATAAGTAAGGGCGATGGGTGATCCTGAGCCCACCTGCACTGTAATCACATTATTGCTGTGTGGGTCAATCAGACATGAATAAAAAGGTTTGTGTGTTCCAGCTGACAAACAGAGAACTGCAGGGTTGAAACAATGCCACACGCTGAAAGTAGCTGTCATTAACTGGAAATTACTGCAGGTATTTTTTTTTTGGGCATATGCACCAAACACCAAAGTACCATGAAAAAAAATCTATATTCAATTAATTGCTGTTTGCACTACTGGCTCTTTCCATGGATTTTTCAATAACAGTGTCTACCTGTCTTTTTGCTTAAATGCATTTCAGATGAAAACACTTTTGCTTCTATCACCTTTGTCTTGCGGGTTTCTTGTTAGTGGTTGTTTGACAGGTTTTACATAGAAAACCATTAAAAAGAAATACTGATTCTGGTTCAGTGATAATTATCATTTCAAAATGTACAAACAGCAGCACATGAGGCGCAACAGTTGATGCTTTTTCCAGAGAACAGGACTCACAGAAACCATTAAACCAAATGATGCAGCCCTAAAGTGGCACATGACCCCGTAGAAACCGGAATCTGATGTCTGCTGCTGTAGTGTTTCAATAAAATGGACTCAGATAACATTTTTCACCACTTTTCAACTTTAAAAAACTGACTGAGTCCTTGAATGACTTAATATGAGATTAATTTGTTATGTACAGTTTGATAAATTCACAAAAAACAACTAATTAACGTGAGAAAAATTGCTTTAAAAGCAAAAGAATTCAAGCTACACTTCTGGTCAGTTCACCTGTTCAAGGTTCCCACAGTTCCGGAGTGTTTGCCGATGTTTATATTAATCCTGTTAGAGTGGCTTTTATGGGTTTGTTAAACTGATGTGTTACCAAAAGCTGAAAAAACTTTTAGTTTGCCTTCAACAGAGAAGACTTAGGTTGGTCATGTTTGTTGTCTGCCCTTAAATAATTATGTTTTTAGATGACAATGAAGTTGATGCACACAAAACATTTTATTTTCCATTTACCATCTTCCATTGGTCTTCCATCAAGACAGATAGTGTCCTGTTGATAATAATGCAATTTTTATTATTTCTTTTTAATTTTAGTAGGTAAGGAATGCTTTCCCAAGGATGTTATTATGTGTTCAAGGGAGAGCTGAAGACGTCCGCGTTGATAAAAATCCTTCATTGGTTGAATAAAGTCCAAGAAGCGACCTCCTGAGCTGAATAGACAACATTCACATATAGGATAGGAGTGGGTGTAGTAAGAGGTGGAGGAGGCCAGAGAAAAAGCTGGACTCTGGGAAAATCCTTGGTAGGCCTGATCAAGCCATCTATTGAAACATCTCATGAAAAGAGCTGGCTGTCCTTGCATTGAGTGCTGAATTGATCTGCAGCTCACTGGTGAGACTGAGGTGGGTTTTGTCTGAAAAAAGATTTCCTATCCGCATTGTCTAAGTCTTACATACGGCATTATTTTTCTCCAAACAAGCAGCAGATTATGTGATGTTTGTAAGCTCTACACCCTCTAACAAGCTTTATCATTGGTTAATTCCATTCCAAGCTCCGCCTTCATATTTGAGCTTTTGCAGTTCGTGGGTCCCTGAACATCTCAGCTGGGTTTGTTTTGTTCGTTCGTTTGTTTGGTGGATGTAAAGAAGTTCAAGAGATATTTCAGTGGAGTTGCACTTATATGTTTTCCTCTTTTTTTTTTAAGTGAAAACCTTTATTTTCTTATTATCTCGCCTTTCACATCGTCGCATGTTATTGTTTGGATCCTCTTTTTGTCCTGTTGTGCCTCCTCACTCTCAACAATGATGCATTTAAAAGGGATTAATGGTTTGAGTTATTAGCTGCCAGTCTGTTATCATAAAGGTGAAACAGGTGACTGTAACTCACTCCAGCAGTGTTGGATTTTCTTGTCCATACACTGGTATTTCTCTGCTTAGTTTGAGTGAAAAAGTCGAGGATTTTGAATTCTTTTCTTTGAAATAAAACTGCTTTTAATAACATGGCAAATCAGTACTTTTTTGTTCCCTATACAATTCTTTAAATGATAAACACAAATGATGATGTCAAATGATGTGTCAAGTTTTTTAATTTAATTTTTGGCTGTTTTCTATTATTTTTTTCAAATTGAATTTACTTCAATATCTACACAACATAGGGCTAAAGCTCACATTAAAATGTATGTATTTAAAATTTCAATTTTCCTCTCTCTTTTTTTTTTTATCAATTAGTTACATAGAAAACCAAGTGGGCCTGGAGAATATAACAGAAATCGATCTGGTTAACTACAAAGAGCTGAAAAACCTGTAAGTAATGTTATTTAACAGCTTTAACATCTTATTGTAAAACAAAAACAAAATGTTAAACAGCTGCAGTTTAAAGATTTTATTTAGAACATTGTTATTCTGTTGCTTGATGTTAGTATTTCTGTAACAATGGGTCCCTTTTTTCAAATAGGAAAAAAAGCATCTCTTATTTTTAGTGGGAAATTGTTGGCTATAGCTAGCCAGCTATGTAAGCTAACATTAGCTTCAATAAGTTGATTAAAAGGTTGTCTTTAGCTTACTGTTTTATGTTGTTGTACCTAAAAAGGGCACAAAAAATGGCTAATTACAATGCTAAAGGAATATGGCTAAATCTTCAAAGTTACTGTCCTAATAAATATTGAAGTTGGTACTGTTTTGTTTTAGCATAACTGTGTAACGTTAGCCGCTTAGCCTAATTTGTTTTGCTTTTTAAAACAGAAATAACACTGCAAGAGAGAGGCTTTCAGGTCAGGACAGAGCAGCTAACATTAGCTTGAACTTTATTAGCATCCAGAACTGACTGTCACATAGTCAGTTTATACTGCAAGGAATGTATTTATTGCAAATAAGGCCCTTTTAAATGTAAGCTTTAAACTGACAAACTTTCATTGGAAGTAATGCTTGGTACTAGGGTAGGTACACTAGTCAGCTGGACATGCTAACTATTGCAGATGTCTTTAGATCACTTAAATCTATTGTTTAATCAATTTCTAAAACTTTTCCTTTTCTGTTTTTGGCTTTTAAAAAATCTAAAAGCCAAAAATGGGCCTTAAAACTCTTATATAACTAAGGTTAAATGCTTTTAGAGTAGCCTTGAACGCACCACCTCAATGTGGAATAAGCTTTACAGGGTTGCCATTTTAGCTCCTTACTAAGATACAAATGGACAAGTGAGGGGTTTAGATTTATAACTTCTGGTGTGGACAAAGTATTTTAGTCTTGACCAAACCATAAAAAACAATTCAACAACCACAAAGGAGAGTTTATAAGGTGTTTAAATACTTTTGGCAACTTTCTAAAAAAAACATCTGAAGGTAGTTACGCTAGTTACTGACCTCACTGGAAGTTTGTCTGACTAAGGATTAACTTAGGGTTCAGTTAAACTTATAAGTAACAAACTAACTTAGACTTTCAGTTAGTTAATATTAACGATACAATGACAATTTGAATAACTATTTAACAAAAAATACTTATGCTATCTGGTTTTGGCTTCTCAAAAGTCAATATTTCTACAGCAAAGCAATTAAAGATATTTGAATTTTGTATTGTTCGTTACACAAAATAAGTAAAGAGTGGCATGTTTTCTGACAAGAGACCAAAAAATGTGTAAATTATCCAAAAAAATATTTGCAGATTGACTGAACGTCATGCAAAGTTACATGTGTTACATGTATTCTCGAAAACCCTTTATTTTCACAAACATAAACTGTTTTCTTCCCATGTTCATTGTGCTCTCTCCACCTCCCCAGCACGGTCACATCCTGTAAGCTGAGGCTCATCTCCGCCAATGCCTTTCAAAACAACCTCAAGCTCCAGTATGTGTAAGTGTCCTTGTCGATACAAAAGGATTGTTTTGGCCCTTGTCATGTTTTTGACCTGTGTGTTGGTCAGCCTATTTGTCCCTGTCAGTCACCTCGCAGCCAGCGTTTTACTATCGCCCATCTGACATGAAGAGAGAGTCACATTTCTTCAAATCACAGTGACTCAGTCGCTTGTTCACAACCTTGTATTACTCACTCTCAGATCTGGTAAAACTGTGAGCTCATCTAACCATAAACTGCAGCCATTAGACATAGTCTTTCCCAATGGATATTACCTCAGAATAAATCTAAATATTTGGACAAATTAGTTTGCTTCGTTGGTGGTTGGTGCTTTCCTGAGTTTGATTTATTTGTAGACCAATCATCTGTGAGTTTTGAACAGTTTGACAGGCAAAACAGACTATCTGAGGACTCTGATTAGATAAGATTAAACAAAATCTAACCAGCAGATTAGATGATATTAAGTGATTGCAATCGCAAAAACAGTTAATTCTTGTGTAAATGATCAAATTGTATTATTGCTATGTGATTGTAAAAGTCTATTCAGTAGTATTTACTTCCTTTTTCAACAATCATTTCTAAAACAAATTAGCCAGCAGCCTAATTGTTGAAACTTTTTCATGTGATTTTCAGTTTTCAAAAGTTTCATAATGTTTGAATTTCAGATTTGACTTTAAATCCAATAAATCCAATAAATAATACCATGAAGACTGAAACCGTTTAATCCGTCCACTCATGAGCAGCTGACCCTTATCGCCACCATCTTGTCCTCATCGTTTCACTGAGCATATGCGACATATCTGATGTTGTTTATCCAAAGGACAGGCGGGCTTTGAGGACCAGAGATGGGGGGGGTGTTGTTGGAGGTAGTGGTGGCGGTGAGGTAGGTGGGGGTGAGCTCGAGAAATTGGAGAAGACATCAGCCAGTCACCTTTTACTCGCTCACTTTGGCGGATTATCGACAACTGATGCATAATAAATACACTCCACTAAGGGTCCATTATCACTTAATCAATATTTCACTGTGGAGGAGGAGGAGGAGGAGGAGGGTGGGCCAGGGTTGGGTGGAGAGCTGTAGTTCAGAGATTAAGATGGACAGACCACAACCAAACTTAAGCACAGAACATTGAGGATGCATCAGCTTGAGCCATTTTCCCTTCTTTCTTTTTTTGTTCTCATCTTCATCCACAATTGTTCTGAAACTCAATCATCTTCTATAAAAAATTGCATTTAGTCCTTAAGAATGAAAAAGAAGATGAGCTGCTTTTCCCGGCTCTGCCCCTGCACCCCCCTCCCCGCCATGGGCCAGGGCAAAAAAATCGAGCTGGTAATGGATAAGCCCCAACGGCTAACCCATCTGACATGAACTTTTGGGAGCAAGGAAAACAAATAATTGAACCCTTGGCCCTGCCACGGTGAATATGTATAGGCTTCCATGCACTCGCTCCCCAGTGTGGCTTTGTGTCGTCTTCTGAGGGAGGTTTATTTACAGCCCCGGTTCCCTGGTTGTCTGAGGATCATCGGAAAAATCGGCATGATGATATTTTAGTAGCCTGAGAGGATTGGCAAGTGGATATGAAACGTTCACATATCAGAGTTTCATCATGACTGCCTGACATACACAGTTTCACATGTGAGATTATGTCATTCACAATGCTTGCAAATCTTATTTTATTTCAAAAGTTAAACAAGACGTGGCTTTAATTTAGGCTTTGCTAAATATAAACTGACCAGGTTGAGGAAGGAGAGGGGATGGCCTCAGTGCTGTGACATGTGTCACGTTTAAAGTGATATTCTGAAGCATTTAGGGAGAATATTTAGTGTAAATCAACTGAAATGTGACAAAAGAACAATTGGGTTCTTTGAAATTTTAATGTGCCCACATACAGTTGTGAAAAGACAGAGCTGAAGCTTCCCACCTCCCATACTTGCTGTATTTGACTTCCTGTGGCTTTTTTCTCTTCTCCAGATGAAGTTCGGTCTTTGGTTTTTAGCCATTAAGCCAAGTTTCAGGCCCAAAGTAAAATCACATATGTGCAACTATTATCGTTCACAAAAACATGTGTAACTCAAAAAAAACTTTGAAAATTTACTCAAAAAAGTTCCTGCTTGTTCCTGCTTCATGAATGTGACCATGCAGCGCTCCATTCATGCACAGCAGAAAAAGCATGAGAAGCTTTTAATTACACTTGAATAATTAACTTTTAACAATAAATTGAAAATGTCTTTCACCAAAATGCACTTCTTTGAGTCCATGAAGCTGAGCGTCCTCCAAGAAGTGTTTGTGACTCTGGACTAATCACCTAATGTACTGAACACTAAGCAAACACAGAGAGGAGCTGGAGGTGTTTGTGAATGTAGCTCCTGCCAAGGTAACACTCGCCAAGGTAATTGATCAGAGCCCATTTGGATGCATTAACATTTTCCACTGAGAGTAATTTGAAGCAGGTAAGCAATCAAATCACAGCGTGACTCAACTGCAGACCAGGACGACAGCGCAACAATGGAAGGAACGTTTTAACTTTTATCTTTATTTTGGCAGAACGGTTCATTTTTTTTCCTGAAATATTTGAACACTTTCTCAAAGAAGCATTTCAAAAGATGATCGCAAAAATCACTTCAAAAACACGGGCAAGGTGTTGTTACCTTCCAGGTACCTGTACAGATTTGTGTATCTCTTCAGGTGGCTTTTTACTCTCATGCTAAATGAGAGCTATTGGAAAAACAGTAATTCATGTCACTAAGAGAATAAAATGCAGGAAAAGGAGAAGTGTCATGTATAGAAGCTTTACTGAACTGTTTAAAACTCTTGTGTCTTCTCTTCTTGTTTCATAGGAACCTGGCCTCCAACTCTCTGGAACACATCTCCTGGAGGGTGTTTCATTTTCTACCACTGCTCAACCTGTGAGTCCCTAATTCATTCAGATGGGCTACGTTAATATTCCCAGGAGGTCAAGTTAACCTGACGAGAGGAAATAATCTTAGTGATCGGGCTGCACAACAGAAGAGGAGCCACAATAGCATCAGCCCAGCCACTTTCCTCTGCCACTGCCCTCAGTTCGCTCATTCAGTGACAATGCTAATGTCTGTTCATTTCGCAGCTCAGGTTTTGGTTCAAGGTTGCTAGCTGCTGGTATGTTCTCTTAACTGAACCTACAATTCGTTTTCCACAAGTTTGGCAATTGGTAATTTTATTTCTGATGTGCATTGGTGGTTGACTGTAAAAATAAACCTTCATGCTTTGCATCTTTGAGTCATTAATAGTCAAAGGAAGTTCAATTTTAAAGGTCCAATATGTCGGATTAAGGGGGAATCTATGTTCAGAGGCGAATTAGCCTTTTTATTCCAGGCTTCTCTTTAGACAGTTTGCCAAATTTGGTTGTCTCACATGTACGGAAGAGAACAGTGATGCAAGAAAAATAGAAGATAGAAAAATTCAACTGATTGCCATTTGCAACCCCATCACTAGATGTCACTAAATCCTGCACACAGAACCTTTTATATATTGTTTTGACATAATGTGGGAGGTTTTTTGAAGATTTTTTTTACAGTTAAGGGAAAGGTCTTGAAACATCAGAGTTAGCTCAACCTTCCCGCCTAAATCATTTCTTTTCATTCTCTAAATCAAAAGCTGGCTGAGTGATAAACTTGAATAAATGGGTTTGCAGCTTGTAGACTCCTGAGAAATCCCATCTATCAGTGCAAGAAATATGCAAACACAGAGATTCATGACAAACCACTTAACAAATACCAAGGACTTGGACTAGCTAACTAGTGCTAATAATACAACTGTAGTTCAAATTTGAAAGGTAAGGCCTCATATCAAAACTAGAAATAAAAAAAAATTCGAGTTAGAAAACACAATTTAATAATATTGCTGCAGCCTTATTTCTATCCACCAAGGGCGAAAGCATGTTCCGTTCAAAAACAAGACAGAAGACCTTTTTTTCCAGAGAGAAAGAGGGCTTTTGTGCTCTCAGCTGACATTGTGTGTGTACACGTAAAAAAATACAAAAGAAGTAAAAATACAAAAGAATCTGAGTAAAATGCAAAGATTTTAAAGGTTAATCTCTACATTAGGAGGCCTTTCAGAGCTCGTGATTTCGTGCTTTCACCACATTTTTGCAGAGGTTAATTTACAGGTGAACATACTTAGAAAGGCATTTTAAAAGAACTAGTGCTGCCTTTTGCATCTTGACTGACAGCTCTCTCTTTTCAGAGCAATGCCATTTCACTTGTTACGGTTCTTTGGGTTCTGAAGCCATAGAAAAAATAGTATCATTATTGAAGATAACTGAAGTTTGAGGGTAAAGGTCACCGTCTACCGTAAGATAAAATTTCTCAAGGACATTTACATTGAAATCGTACATATTTTCATTTATTTAAATTGGAATAAGTGGTTTAATAAGAAATATTATTGGTTTGTCAGCATTATTTAGAATGTATGATGGTTCAAACTCTTGACTTTGTTGTGTTCTCCTGTTAGAAACATTAATGGAAAAAGATTTTGAAAAATTGAATCTGTAGCCAGTAAAGAATTGATTTTATTCCTTTTTTTCTCCTCAGGGTTTTGAGGGACAACCCTCTGGTTTGCTCATGTGATCTCCACTGGCTCCAGCAGTGGCAGGAAAACGAACGTGGTGACCTGGACAACCAGATGTTGTCTTGTTTCTCCAATGATCAGGAAGTGCCTCTCAACTCTTTGGTGATAGATAACTGCAGTGAGTTTGACTTTTCATTATGATATCCAAACTCTTTTTTGCGTCTTATTATCATGCTAAATACTGTTAATAGTTATGAATGTTTGAGCGTTTGAGCTTTTTTGTGAAGATTGTTGTTAAACACACACAAGACTGGTTTTATATTCATCTGCTGAATTGGAAAAGGTTCTCTCTAGCTCATTTTGAATCTAATTTTATCACTCTGATGTGCCAACATGATTTTTTGAAATTACAACCTAAATTTATATATATATATATATATATATATATAATATTCAGAATTTTTAATTCAGTAATTGAATTTTAGTGCTATTATGTTTCGTGTGGTAGTTTAATCATTCAAACAAAAATCATCCCGAGCAAAAAGTAGTATTTTTCTTTATCCAAAACAAATATCTAAAGTGGATGTTTTAATATTTCATTCTGAAGCTAATGAAATTTTTCATTTGCATGAAAGGTCTCTCTCTCATAATAAACCTTTGAAATGGTTCATCCAGTTAGTTTGAAAAGGGGAGGAAACAAAAACATTTACTGTTCATAATCTGCATATTAATGCCTTTTGAAAGCAGGTGCAGTTGAAACACAGGGGAGAAATGGCCTCAGCATTGTTGCTTTAATCACATACAGTAGGAACATCGTGTTGCCAGGAAACGTGAGAGAGTTTCTGGAAAGTGTTTTAAAAAAAGCTCGGCTTTACACTCGGCGACCTGTCCTCATTGCTCTGTGCTGCTTCCTCTCCTCTGCTGCTCTCAGGTCTGCCTGATGTGACCATCGACTTCTCCACGAACAAGATTCAAGAAGGAGGCAACCTCACATTCACGTGTCATGTGACAGGAAGTCCCACTCCTGTTGTGAGATGGCGAACTAAGCAGCTCCGCTCTCGTTTCTCTACACAGGTGGTGAAGAACTTTTAACATATATGTGTATTTACAAGCTATATTAACAGAAAACATTTCCTGTTCTGTCCATCCTGGAAGAGAGACACCATCTTTGTTTCTATTTCTGATTTTTTGGTTTGTTTTTGACCCTTTAACTTCATTTGGATGAAGTTTTGTTGCTGCACAGACTCTAAAGTCTCTTGAGGCAAAATCAGTTGCTTCCTGTCGACTATAAATTAAGTTTAAAGTCTTCTTTGTCTATAAAAAGTGAGTAGTCTTGCCACCATGTACAAAACATTCCTGTACGAAAATCACTCCGTTACTGATCTGAGACCTCTCGTCTCTGTAGATTCAGGACTCCATGTTTTTTTGGCGATAGGTTTTGCTCAGTAGCCTCAGCACTTGTACCGTATAAAAAAGTTCAGTTGGACTATTGATCTGCAGTATAGTAAATTGGATTCCAACTGTCGGCATCTGAGTGATCCATACATAGCTGTGACCCCGGCTGCATTAACCTCCTCTGCTCTTTGTGTGTGTGTGTGTGTGTGTTGTCGGCTTCTGCAGGAGATAATCTGGGGCTCTGCGTTGGAGCTGGTCCTTTACCTCACCAACGTTTCCTCCAGTGACAACCTGCACAACCTAACTTGTGAAGCAGAGAACCAAGCTGGGCCCGGGGAAGACATGGTGCAATTGGACATTGAGTGTAAGTGCCTTGCAAAATAAAACCACCACACTCTTGAAAGCTCACAGGCTCAATACAGGTCATCGGGCTTAATGGAGGTTGGGACGAGAGCACACTGGGGCCATTTTCCTGGTGCAGGCAGGGTGGACAGCCAGAGAAAAGAAAAATGGACTGCACTGATTTCCTCTAAATGCCGCCTCTACAAATACGAGCATGTACCCTCCATGCTTCTAATGGAGCTTTTTGTCATCTGCCACTCAGTCTGGCGACTGGTGAGAAGTGTTAAAATAATGCGAGTGAAGTGCTGCAGGTATGGCTCAGGGATACAATGAGAGGACAAAAGAGCACGAACTCACCTCACCTCGGTCTTAAAGAACTCCTTTACCTCATGCTCACTGTACTTCTAAACTGCAGTTGCTGCTTGACCCCAGGAGGTTTTTTTATTGTTGTTTTCTCCTTCCAGATGCATTAGTGCATCTGGAAGTTGAAGAACACTGAGGAATGACAGCACCCAGCGGTCCCACAGAAAACACAGTGAGATACATTAGTGATACATTACTGACAAAAAAAAATACTGCCCAAACAATATCATATATCACAGACACCAACATAAGTGACACTCATTAGAAAAATAAAGCCAAAAAAGAGTGGGGGCGCCAATCAGCTGAAGCCAAATGCACGAGCATCAAGGGACGGATAATGAACGTCAGGAAAATGGGGCTGATAACCCAGGAGAAGATCTGATTTGAGCCTGTGCTAATGGACTTTTCCCTCCTACTCCGGAAAACCGCCTCGTCCGCAGTGATTGGCAGTCCGTAAATGCGTTAGTGCAGCTAATCTATCAAGATCAGCCCCCCTGGTGGGACGGGCACTCGTTAACCGCTAGCCCTTTAATTACTCTTAATTACCTCCCAGAACAGTGGGTGTTTACTGCTGAGTGGCTCTCCGTGCCACTGATTCATGCTTCTTGTTTGGCTTCCCTTTGATAAAAGAGCTTTTCTAAAAATTTTTTTTGCAATGTCATGGTTTTTCTTTCAACTTAAAAAAAAGAAAAAGCTTTGTCATTACACATCATTACAAAAGTAAATTTTCTGATTGCAAAGGTTCCATCTAAACCTTCCTGGGCTGATTTTCGTTTTGTGTATTTGCCAGATTTTTTTTTCTTAATGACTCGTAATTAACTAAATCTGCGATGAGGTCTGAGAACTTGGCAGGCTCATTAGACGTAATTCAAGCTTTCCTTTTAACCCCTGTAGTGAATTAGCTCTTAAAAGGTGAGAAGAAGTATCTCATGAATGATAAGATAAATGTGATAAAGAGCGCTAATTTCCACCCATTGTAACGGACTTCAGCGAGCCCTAAAGAGACAAATGCCTCGGTATCTCCGGGGCCCGGAGCTTTCTGAGGGTGGGTCATGGGTTAAGAGCAGCAGAAAGGCCTTTGCAGCATGAGGGGTCTCTGCACTCCAGAGTCGTTTCGATCTAAACGAGCCATTTCCTGTTATTTCATGTCTACCGGAGCTTCCAGGTAGCTTTTGTGGTCAGGGGGCGCGACTACGACCAGGATTCATTATTCATGTCAGGTCAGCACAGGTTTGCAGTGCAGATGGAGAACATTGATTCGTGGAAAATTCAGAGGGAACCTAAAGGGCACTTCACCAACCTCTGACTCCCTGCTTGACATGTTCAAGGTGCACATTCAGCATGAAGCTGTAGCCTATGAGTTATTTTCATTTTAATGTAAGCTGCTGAGATCAGTTTGTCTGGCTAAAGTACATGAGAGAAGCTTTAGAGGTGCTAGCAGCATGTGTTTTTCCTCCCTTTGGACAACCAAAGGGCTGTTTCCTGACTTTTTTTTACTAAATCTACTGGCTGTTGGCTGTTTCTTTTCCCACTTATTCAGACATGAGAGTAACATCAGTTTTCATCAAACTCTGGGGAAAACAAATAAAAATATATGCAAAACTCTCACTTTCTTAGTTCCAGATAAAGTCAGGATCAGTTCGGCTGCTTGCAGCCAAGTATTGTTGGGGAGAAAGTGGTTATTTTTTTTACTTTCTCAGTCTTTTCCTTTCTGACTATCCCTGAACTCCCAAATCTTCCATCTCCCAACAGTTCCAGTTCAAATCATCTTCCTGAAGGACGCTGTGCAGATGCACCACTGGTGTTTCCCCTTTGCTGTGGACGGTAATCCTGAGCCGAATATCACCTGGCTCTTCAACGGCAACGACCTCAAAAAGTCCACCTACACATACACCCAGTTCATCCCCGACTCAGGCGACGGATCCGTCAAACATGGCTGCCTCTTCCTCAACAAGCCCACCCACCTCAACAACGGCAACTACACCCTGATCGTGCAGAACAGACTGGGGAGAGACGAGGCCACAGCCACCGGGATGTTTATGGAGAACCCGTTCGACCCGTTCGATCCTGAGGGGATAATTCCAGGTGAGTTCCTGAAACTGTTGTGTAACTGAAGAACGTGTTTTCCGAGCAGTGGAGGCGGCCATTAGGACGACAGAAAGACAAATCTATCTGCATATGATCCAGTTTTGAAGAATAAGATGATGAATCTGTGACACTTTACAATGAAGTCCAACAGCTCTTAAACATATTTTCATCGACATGCAGATTATTTTAATATTAGCTTTATAACTGCTAATGACATAAACAGAACATCCTATTTAGTTCTTTCCCAAGTGTTGCATCATCTTAAAAATCTACTTTTTACTGGAGATTATTCTCACAATGACGTACCTTAAACAACTGGACTCTCGAAAGAAAATGCGCAATTATCTCTGTTTTAGCACACTGACATTAAAATTGACATTTAAATTTTAAATAATGCTTTAAGTATTAACTCAATGAATAAGTTTGTTGACTTTTAATACTTTAATAGGTTCTTTCACAGTTTCGTAAATTTCTAGATTTGAGAATGGAGTTGTCTTGAATGGGAAAAACACCATTAACAGACAGCTTTCACCAAGTTTATCAATTACTTACGTATATTTTAAAAACATCTTCCAAAATGTCTAGAAAAAATATTTGGAAATAAATATAGAAGTATGGGTCTCAATTGCCAAGTTTTCGCTAAAATGTACAAGTAATGATTTAAGTACTCCGAATATTTTACATTATGTTCACACAGATTGTCTACGAATGTTTCATACAGGGTTTGTTTGAGAGTTTGATAAGTCTCTTTTATATTCTTTAACATTACAAAGCACAGGTTGCATCTTTGCTTGTCTTTCATTGTTTTCATAATTTTTTTTTTCTCACTTCCCACATGCTAGTCATTGATATGGGTCCAAGTAAGTCTTCATTGGATTTTTACTCTCCTAAAAATCTGAGCATGTCTCCTCAGCACTGCGTGGCCTCCATATAAGATCTGACCCATGTTATTTTTCTCTTTCCCCGCTCACAGTTCCTACAAACAAATCAGACATGGACGTCACGGAGAACCCGGAGAGTCGGGTGTTTATGGTGCGTTCGTGCGTCGTCCTTCACAGTAAAAAATATAATGATTGTACATGATGTTAGTGAGCTTACCTGTGACTGTGTGTCTGTGTTTGAACAGGTGTCCGTGGCTGTCGGTCTCGCTGTGTTCGCCTGCACTTTCCTTCTCATCATGGTTTTGGTCATTAACAAGTGCGGCCAGCATTCAAAGTTCGGTATCCACCGTAAGTTCTCACACACGAGTTAAATCACTGCACGCACAGTAAAGCTGCTGGTTAATTAATAAACCCTCAAAGACCTAAAGAGCCATCAGTGGCATTAAATTACTATTGTTCAGATGTTAAAAGGAATAATTACTAACACACTTATTGCCTGTCTTGCTGAGTCCAATGAGAAGATCAAGTCTCTCTAGTCTTTATGTTAATGTGTTAGCTGTGATTGTGATTAGCTCAGTTTAACATAAAGAGAAGAAACAACTAGTGTGGTTTTTGTCCAGAGATAAAAAAAATCAACTTCCAGCACCTCTGTGGGTATAAAAAGAGTAAAAAACAAAAGATAAAAGTTGTTATTTTATGGGTCACTGAAGTGGTCCAAAAATAGTTATATCACAGATTTGTAAATCATAGCTTATTGTTTTATTCTAAGCTAAAGTGGTTGCCGGCTCTGGCTTTATATTAGGTGTACAGATGTGGAGTGATACGTCCTATTAAAATATACATTTTAAGAAATCCTTCACAAAAGTGGCAACATGTGGACTTTAACACACTTAATGATTATCTAAGTGAAGACTAAACATTAAAATACCGGTGACAATTCCCATCAGGTGTTTTATTCCTGTGTTTACCTGCAAAGGTAAATGGATCTTTCCTTATATAATCATTTTGTTGTAAAGTTATCTATGGACTTTTAAACCTCACTAAATAACACTGTAGATCTTGTTTATTTGATCTGTATGAAAACAAAAATGTGAGAATGACAAATTATGGTGTTAAAAGAAGATTGATTTTTTTAACACTGTTTTTGAGCTTTGGACAGAGCTGTTTCCTTCTCCTCCTGGTCTTTGTACTGTAAGCTGAGATAATCAACTTCCTGTTCCTTTGTTAACACAGACATGAAGGTGCTGTCACATGTATTGAGTGAGTGCTCAGACTGTCAAACAAACCAAACAGAACTGTGAACTTTGGCATCAGGAAAAACAGTTTGGAGTCCAAATGACTTCTTTTCAGAAAGACTTTATTGCAGAGAACGATTGATACTTTCAGAACCACTCATAAAATCAAACTTCCATATCTCTCCGTTACGCCGTCAAACTCTTTCTCACTGCCGTTATAAAAGGAATCTACGGGACATTGTTTCCGCCCAGAACCGGCCTGAAGACGTGAACGCGAACCTGAAATGAGCCACAATCAAAATTATTGTTCAAATCACACACGGTTCTGTCAGGCTCTCAGAAAGGAAACGCACAGGAGAGAGACCGACTAATACAGGACTTCCACTGAGCTGTAAGTTTGCTCACAGGCGGCCGCCGCGTCGGCCGGGCTAAAGTGCCTTAATTACTGCATGAGCATGGCGGCAGAAACCTCCCTTGGCCACCGCCACGTGGTGAGAGCCATTAAAGAAGATGGATGGATGGATGGATGGATGGATGGAGAGATGGAGGAACAGCTAGACGTGATATAGCTTTGCTCGTGCCCCCAGCTCCCCCCACCCCCAGCGCACACATACACACACACATCTGCCCTTCTCACTCTCAAAGTGCCTAAGTGGGCCTGATTGCCTAAGTGGACTCTGCTCTCTCATTCCTTCCCTCCGTCGCCTCCGTGCTCCCTCTTTGTTGTTCCATTTTCCACCATGTTGGACTCTGGGGGTTCTGCGGTTTGCCTTGCTGAGTGGGGTTTTACAATTTGGGCCCCCACTTGTTTGGCTTTTAATACGCACTGTAGTCAGGAGCCGTTGAGCGTTCAGTCTTCCTATATGGTCATTTTTTCTTTCTCTTTTCTTTTTTTTTTCTTCGGTTCAGTGTGGCCCTGATTGCCGCATGGTTGATGATGGTGATTATTAGAGCTTGTCATCATCTGTCACCATGGCACCAAACAAATGTGCAACCAAGTTGATAGCGGAGAGCGTCGATTCCTCGGGGGGATAAAATGGGTTCTGAATTGCTTCTTTTGATGGCCGCTGCAATCACAAATAGTTGGAGGCTGATTAGGTGTTACACATCTCTCAGTTTTTGCTTGTTTGCATCCTTCCCTGTTTCATTAGGGTCATCAGTTCTGGGCACCGAAGATGACCTGGCCGTGTCGCTGCGTTTCATGAACTTCGGTACGAGCCCGCCTTCCTCGGACGAAGACTCCGGTCTGTCGAGCTTCGTGGAGAATCCGCAGTACTTCTGCGGCATCATCAAGGAGAAAGACATGTGTGAGTGTTTGCTGAGCTCGTTTCGGCTCTGCTGGTGTTTGATGGTTTGTTACTGAAGCCACACTTATGCTCATTCACACACATTTACTTGATTGTTGGTGCCATTATGGTGTTTAAGACAAACACTCGCTCATGTTGGTTGTTTTGGTCGCCCTGTTCCAGTTTTTTTTATTTAAGTCTACAACATTAGACTGTTTTTGTTCTGCAAATTGCAATAAAAAGAAAAGGGAATTCATCAGGGGCAGTGAAGTAACTGCAGTTAACTTTTCACACACACACACGACTTCAGGTGATGCATTTGCTCCAGATGTTTTCACACTTCTTGTATTTCATGATCAGGCGTCCAGCACATCAAACGGCAGGACATTGTGTTGAAGTGGGAGCTGGGCGAAGGAGCGTTCGGTAAAGTTTACCTGGCGGAGTGTGCCAACCTCAGCCCGGACAGCGACAAGATGCTGGTCGCCATCAAGGTGAGTGAGTTTTTCACCGTCGGTCTCCACTGTTTCACTTTAAATGTTTGCAGCTTCATTGAAACCACTTCAGCTGTCGCTTTTAAGTCTAGAGGCTGAAATAAAATGTAGAGTTTTGTTGAAGTGCAGGTGAAAAACTGTGGAACTGTACTGAAGCAAAATGAGGATATTACAGTTTTAAAAATAACTTTCACATTCAATTTGCAATGCAGAAAAACAAGAGAAAAGCAGAACCCTTTAACCCGAAATAAGGTTAAAATTGAGTGGCAGCAAGAATCTCGTAAGATGGGAAAACTGTGGGTTTTGGTGGTTTTGTTGATTTTTAAGACTCTGTGGGCTGAAGAGCAACATCCACCTTTGCTGCATGTTTCTTTTCCCTGTCTTTTCTCTGCTTTCCACTACTTAATAAAAGCAGAAACTGCAAATAAACAGGAAAAGCTGAGTAATAAAAATGCTGCTTCGTACTACACCAACAAGACTTTGGTGAGTCCGCTGCACTCGTACTAAACTCTTGTGCAGACTGAATGAACATCCTGCGGTTTCAGAGTGAGATGTCTTTACTCAGAACACTCAGGTGGTTTTAACACACAGCTCATGTTTCAACAGGTTAATGCAAACCACAGCGAATAAAAAAAACAAGACCCTGCTCAGATTTATCATCCCATTAATCAGGCTTTTGCTTTTAATGCAACACGTCATCTCTTATAAGCAGGGGCGTAGCAAGAGACTCTGGCGCCAGTGAAAACAACTCCTCTTAATAAATAACAACATTTTTACTTTTAATTTTTCCCATCACAGAAGTATCTTTTTATTGCATTCATCACTGGTGGCTGCTGATGATTTAAGATGTTTATTCAACACTTTTTATTTGGTCACAGACTCTAAAAGATGCCAACGAGTCGACCCGGCAGGACTTCCAGAGGGAGGCGGAGCTGCTGACGGTGCTGCAACACCAACACATCGTACGATTCTACGGCGTTTGTACCGACGGGGAGCCGCTGGCGATGGTGTTCGAGTACATGAGGCACGGAGACCTGAACCGGTTTCTCAGGTATGTAGGAGTCCCAACATCTGTCTGCTCCAGCTGAGCAAGAATACTTTTTCTTCCCTCCTTTAATATGATCAAGAAACATCTTAAAGAACTGATTTACACGCTGAATGTTGTCACAGTTTTATGTTTTCATTTCACACCATTTAAATATGTTCCTCGTCTCAATAACCGGTGAAAGTGACGGCTGGAAATTGATCTTAATCATTTTTTATTTTTAACCCCGACCAAAGTATCACATCATCACAGTTAAAGGCCTTTTTTTATAGCAAACAATTTGAATTCTCTCCGGAAGAAAATCACGGATGTTTGACTGTCAACATGATCTATTTTCTGTTTATTATTACCAGGAAGCTATGAAAGTGATCCAGCACCGTAACAGGAAATAAAGCCATAATCAATCAGTCAATCAACAGAATATTTATCTGCAACACTCTGTTGATTGTTGTTTAAAGCTAAATGCAAAGTCCTTACTGTTCCTAGCTTTGTGGATGTAAATGGTATTTAACTAAATATCTTTAAGTTTTGCAAAACAAACCATTTAAATTTCTTAACTTGAGCTTCAGAATATTGTGGTAGACATTTTTTTTTCTGTGTCGCACCTTTCAACATCGGAGCGATTAAAAGTTTATCAAATAAGACTTAAAATAAGGCAATAAATAATGGACAGACTTAAAAGAAACACAAGTCAATATTAAATAACAAGAAAAAGGAGGATAAAAAAATACAGTGCAACGTCAACAGAAGTTCATTCGGGTCGATTAGTAATAAAACTAATCATGAGTCACACTTTTGCTTTTCCTTCTGTGACTCATTAACCTGTGAAAAAAGCCTGTTGCCTCTTCACCTAAATTCACCCTTCGTTCACCCTCCCAACGATCTCCACTCCGTTATTTCACATTTTCCTCTCTTCCCTCAACAACGACGACTCTGAGTGACATTTAACCACAAACTTTTAACCACGAGTGAATGTTTTTTAAAGGCTGATCCTGTAACGGTGGTTAAAAATCTCTGGGAAGCTCATAAGTGACTCCAGCTCTTTAAAGCCGCGGCGCTGCCACAGAGTCGGGCGAACCTGATGTGTGCTTAAAAAGGCTGAACCCACTCAGCTGACCTCGGTGGACTGTGCGCTTCAAGTGTGTTTAAGTACAAAAGGCACGAAGAAGAAGAAGACGACGACGTGCATGCAGGAGGCAGCAGCTGCAGAAGCGTTTGTACTCATACAACCTGTACAATTATTTTTGATATTTTCTGATGTTGCTGCTTTTTTTTCCCCCTCCATCTCTGCACCGTGAGGTCCTTCAGGTCCTATTTGCATGGTGCTTATTTATCCGCTGACCCAGAGACAGTCAGCATCCCTGTAAATTTAAAATGTCCTTGTTTTCAAGTCAATATTCGAGGATAAATTGCCTAAAATTGTCTTTTTTGCTAAAGTGACTCAAACTAAATATCAGCTATGATTTGTTTTGACTCCATAATTGTCCTTCTTTACCCTCCGCTCACAATTTACATCATCTTAATGTCACGTAAAAACAGATGCAGCAGTGAATTGTGTAAAAGAACGTTGTGCTTTGCCAAATCAGGAATGGAAAAAAAAAAGTCGTTGCATTTGAGGCGAGGTTCGTATTCTTCAAATGTGATGCACAACACATCAAATTTATCATTTATAAGATGTCTCGTCACGGTAATGAAGTGAATTTCCAATGTGGCAGGATTTTATTTGAACACTGATGGACACAGTTAATAAACGGATTCAGCACTCAAACAGAATGTGATCTTTCAAAAACATAAGACATACAGCAAATTAGTTTCGCGATGGGACTTGATTTGTTGTGTAAAATAGAGACAGGAAAGCTGTAAAATATGTCCTCTCAGTCATTTAAATAGTAATCTAAAGCTGTCTATGTTTAGCAACCTCCGGGGGGGGGGAGCTGAAGGAGCCGCTGAGGGCTGAGACTGTGTGGGATTATTGGAGCTCACTTGGCACCTGGGAAACCATCTGACAAAACTATTAGAGCAGACGCAGTTGATTGTGTGTGCCAGGTGTCCTCCACGGGAGACAGATTGGAAATGAAAACACACAGACAAACACACACACACACACACACACACACACACACACACACACAGACTTCGCCTGAGATATATGTTTTTACAAATGGATGGAAATCGCATTTCCAGCAGACAGCATGGGTGAAACATCTGAGGGCCCCCACAATGCAGCTGCTTTCCCACCCTGCCACCTGCCTTTTAAACTAATATTGATTGTATAGACAACTTCCTTTTGTAAGGAGGGGACAAAGTGGGAGAGGAGAGATATTAGGATGGATGGAGACACATCATCTGTGATTTGCTCATTTAGGCTGGAGTTGGATGTGAGAGTGGGTGTTTATGATCCACAAGAACAACTGAGAGTCAATGTGCTCTGCATCTCCGAATTGCATTATTGCAAATCAATTGTAGGCATATTACAAGCCTTATGTTTTCTATTAAGCGTCCCTGTTAAATGGCTTTATTATGGTCACGCCGACCACGTCTGCAGAGCTCTCGAGAGCTCATGTATGTCAGAAAATGTTCAATCTGCAGATTGCATGTTGAGCTCTTTGTCCTTCAGGTCATCCAAGGTTGATGCCATAGTTACCATCATACTTGGAGCTCAAACTCAAGCGTTCAATTAATCTGAACAGCAAACAGAGGCAGAGAGGAGCAGCAGAGGTTAGCATGCTCTGTTCTCCACAAAGGAAAACATGTGTGCTGATGTGGTCTCCTTTAAAGTTTAAAGTGGTCAGGATTTTTTTTTTTTTTTTTTTTGCTCCAGCACAGAAAACAAAACCAGTTCAGGGAGTCTGATGAGAACACAACCACACTGTAAAAAATAACCTTCAGCAGAAAAATTTTTCATCTGTGGGTGAAAAATATATAAAATGACATGAAAACACAAACATATTTGAGCTGAAAAGTAGTTCATAAGAACCAATAACATTTCAGAAATTACATGTAGTTCATTAAAAAAGCTGGATCTTTATTTGTCAGAAGTCCAGCGTGGAATCTGTTGGATCTGCTGGCAGAAATCTTTGGAGTTGTGAGCAGATCATCTGCTCAGTGGCAAACCAGGTCCACATCCTGATATATATTTGACCTCTGATGGACGCTGGATGTCCTTCCTGATGCAACACTTCACCTTTTCATCCTAGCATGAGGCCTTCAGGTCAGAAATTCACCGGCTTGTACAGCTGATGGCTGAGGAGCCTCCTGGGCCTCAGTTTGCCCAACACTTCCATTCGTGAAGAGGAGGAGAGTGGAGATCAAGTTAATGATCCTCGTATCAGTAGATGACTGGCTCTACCTCCTGTTTTTCATTATCACTTGAAAATAAGAATCTTTGTGTTTTCATTGGCTCAAAGTGAGCTTTATATCTACTGAGGGAGCAGGTCGTCTTCTACAGAGTTCACCATGATGCACTTCAACAGAACAACTGCTTAAAAAAGACAAACTAAACACTGTCATTTCAGAAAGAGCTTTTTCTTTTTCAGTAGTTTCATTGGAGGTTTGTGGGAGGGTGAGAGCTTTGATACTCAGTTGGTTGCAATCTGCAACCTCACCACTAGTTGCCACTAAATCCCACACACTGGACCTTTAAACTCTAACTTTAACTTGATTGAGGCACTTCACTTAAATATTTCCAAAACCTTTTGCCTTCTACTTTACTCCACTTTATTTCAGGGGGAAAATATTTTACTTTATTTATTTTAATTTTTGTTTATTTTACAGTTATTTTACAGTTATTGTCAGAATAAGATTACAAGTATAAGATGCACTTATTAATGAGAATTGTTATGAATCAAACCAGTTTTTGAGCTATTTGGCAAATAGCAAAATTTGGCAAATGACGAAAATGTCTTGTTCCAGTCTCTTCTCATGTTTTAGTCTATGAGATGTTAGCAATTCCACCTTAAACACCAAAATTTGCCCTTTAAACTTCTGTGATGACTTAGTTTAAACAACTACTTGAAGTTAAATAAGGTCAAATTATCCATCATTTCACCAAAAGTTAAGATTAGTGAAATCTATTTTGCATTAGAACTTCTCCTGTCTTCTGTCCTCTCAAATCAATAACCTCATGACTCGTTTCCCTTTGGATGAAAAACGAACATAGAAACAAGCAGCTTTGAACGTGAAACACTCACATGTTCCTCGTGTTTGGCCTGCAGAGCTCACGGTCCCGACGCTCGCATCCTGGAGGAGTCAAAGATGCCCCCGCTGGGTCAGCTGACTCTGCCTCAGATGCTGCACATCGCCGCTCAGATCGCCTCGGGGATGGTCTACCTGGCGTCGCTGCACTTCGTCCACCGTGACCTGGCAACGCGCAACTGTCTGGTGGGGGAGGGGCTGGTGGTCAAAATCGGAGACTTTGGCATGTCCAGAGACATCTACAGCACAGACTACTATCGAGTGAGTGATACGACAAGCAAAGATGACGCTCTTAAACAAGCTGATCAGCCGGAATTTTATTCCTCTCAGCTCCGATTTTTGTCTGTTTGCTTTGCCAGTAGTTTTGTAGATTTTCATCTGTGAGATTTACGCTGCCTTTCCAGTGAAAAAAATTTGTGTTTGGTGCTCAGAGGTCTGAAAATGATCCGGTAAACTCACCAGAAGATCAAATCACAGAGCTTCATGTGAACGTTCATTTCTTGATCTACTTTCCACAGACACTCAGTACACAACATGGTATAAGTGAAAGGACTCTTCAAGACGCTTGTTCTTTGGTTCTGGCTTTAAATGGTCAGCTGAGAGCAAACTAATGAAAAGCAAAGTGATTTTGTTACGAGAACAAAGAGCTGCTGACTTACGAGAGCCAGTAATTAACTCAATTATTCAAATTAAAAACCTTTGGATTTGTATCCTGCAGTTTAAGGACTCGGGGAAAAAAACATCAGATGAACTTTAAATGAGAAACAAAACGATCAGCAAACTGATTTTCAGTATAAATGAATATTACATTATCAAATCTCAGTGTTTTTTTGTAAACTATCAGTCAAAATCCAACAAAAGGACATTTTTTTAACAAATAAACTACTAACCTTTTATATTTAAGCAAAAGACTGCAGGTACAGTAAACCATTTTTACATAAAATAACTTTAAGTCCCAGTTCACTCAGCTTTAAACTTAACTCTTAACTGTAATTTTTTATGTTAGTAGAAACCCACAAGAGGTTTTACTGCATTTGCACATATTTTTTTAAAACTTCAGAATCAACCATCCTGATTCACTCAGTTCATCAGTGTTTTAACCTGAATTTACCTTCAGACGGACGAGTTTGCACTGATTCATTCCTCTCTTCAGGACTGTTTCTCATGCATTTCAGTCATTAAGGCCACATCCATGGAAACCCCCCAGAAAACTCACATATTTAGCAAAACATCACAGACCAAGTAGATTATCCGAGATGATTTTAGTCGCTGTGAGTCCATTTTCTTTTTTCAAACTGAATAAAAGCTCTGAACTGAAGCTATTTTGGATGTATAAGCTGTTATTGTCCGGATTGTCTGCCTCACATTGATTTCAAGCTGCTCTCCAGTCAGTCACAGGTGGTTCAAGGATGAACAGGAACAGAAATCTGCTGGAGGTTTGCTTTAATGTGATGAAGATAAAAAGTTTTACATGGTGCTGCAGATAAAATTAATGCAGTCGCCTCGTCTTCCCTCTCAGGTGGGAGGACGTACGATGCTGCCAATCCGCTGGATGCCTCCTGAGAGCATCATGTACAGGAAGTTCACCACGGAGAGCGACATCTGGAGCTTCGGCGTGGTCCTCTGGGAGATCTTCACCTACGGCAAACAGCCCTGGTACCAGCTGTCCAACAGTGAGGTGGGTCGGGACAGGAAGTCCATCAAAATCTTTGAAAGTCACTGATAACGAAGGCGTTTTCTATTAGCAACCAAAAAGAAATCTTTTTTTTTTGTTGTAACCAAAAAATCATTTCAGTTGATTTTTTTGACACAATTGTGTCTTTGAAGCTTAATAATTCCTTTTTAAGAGCCAGTTCACCCAAATTACAAAAAGAAATTTTCTGACCAACTTTCGTGGTGTCTAAACAGGCAAAATAGTGTTTTAAGATCCGTATCTGACACTTCTGACACCACTTGAACATGATAAAGATGAGCTGAATTTAATCTGTGAAGCCCAAAACACCAGAAACATGTTATTCTGCAGGAAACACAGTGGAGACGCACTTTAATACGTTCACTGCCAAAGCAAAAATAATTTTTTAACTGAGTTTTCAATTTTATGATCCATGAAAAAAAGTCAGCTTCAGTCAGATTGATAAGTCTGAGTGTCTCCTTTATGTTTCTTCAAATCAATCCATATCATTGAGTTTGGAAAAAAAGAGGCATTTATATACTTTTATTAATTATTGATATAATTTCCCGCCTGCTGAGCAAATCAAACATCTTATTATTGAAGGAGCATATTGTGGGTCATCTGTGTTTAGCTGTTAAAGACTGATTCTGTTTTCTCTGGTTGGTTGTATCGATGCTACGCAGAAGAAGGTTGTTGTATATTTCTAATTGATGATCAGTAGTTTGCACAGGGACAACTACACAACTGCAGGGCCGATCAATAACAGAAATCACAACATTTACCGGATTAAACATGTCTTTTAATATAAACTACAACCACTTTGATCAGTAAAGAAACAGAGATGGACACACAGAACACAGTCTCAGATTTCTTGTAGTTTGATTTAATTGCTTTTTATTTAGTTAAAATATAGTCACAATGAAAACTGTTCGTCTTTGAAACAAAGCTAAATATCACTATACTGTCTTTAATTTGGGTGAGATGCACTTAAAGGAATAGTTCAGCATTGTTCAACAGATACAAAGTGAGTTGAAACTCACTTTAAACCCCCTTTAAAGTTGGGTGGAGCTGCAGATTTAGATGATTATTCTCTGCATGCGTCACTTTGAGCTCCACCTTTGTCCCACATTGTCTTTTAATACATTGCTGATATAAAAGTGCTGATTTCATCCACCTTAAAACTGAATACATTAAGTTAGTTAAGTTATTTCAACCCGTAATGATGCAAATTCACTCATAAATGGTCCGAGATGTTTTTCTGCTCTCACATGATTTTAAACTTGCAGAGCGAAACATTTTTTTATTGAAGTTGCTGAAACTTTTGAGCTCGTGTTGCTGAAGTTTTTCGTCGCTCTGCTCTCTTCGACTGATCGATAGATTTGTAGTAATTAGGGCGGTCCAGTCTGGCTTTTTCAGCTGCAGCACCGAGAAGTGGGACTCCATCGCGACCACAGCGGTGCTATTAAAGGCCGAAACCTTCTCTCCTTTCAGCAGAAGGGTGGATCACTTTTCCCAGCAGCTCAATTCTAATCCGATTGGCTCTCATTTTTGCTCAGGGCCAATGAGCTTTAACCTCGTTAGCCAAATCTGTCTCTGCCAATAAGGGACAGGTGAAATTATCATGTTGCCCAAACACGCAGTGTCTGAGATAAATCATTCCAAAATACCAACAGCGGCCATTTTGGCCTTTATGAGGCCCTTTTTTGTTGTCGAGCCGTGCGGCCGAATGACGGGGGCCATTTTGGCGAGTCGCTCAGCGCTGACAGGCCTCTTCTGTTCATTGTATCAGGACGAGGTTAACAATGGGAAAGAGACTGAGTCAGTAACCCTCCAAATGGAGAGCGAGAGCAGTGACATCCTCTCTCTCTCGTCCTCGACAGTGATTTATTCTCCGAGCAGCAGGAAGAGCGTGTGAACTCAATCCGTCACTGCAGCCATTAGCGTCTGAACCAGAGGTTAGACATATTTTGGCTGCTCTCATTTGTCCCTGAGGTCTCTGCTAATGGACACGCATCTGTAAATCTGAAGATACTTTGGGTTTTAACACCAGAAAGCATCTGTTTATTCAGAAATGTTTGTACTCGGTGCAGCATTCACTAATTTAAAGTCGTTTACAGTCTTTCTGAATAGATTTTAACACTCTGTGACGATTTCGAGTTCTTCAGAAATCAAGTCTCGGTTTCTTTTTTGCTCAGATTTTGATTTGCCTTTTAATTTCTGCTTCCACTTCAACATAATCTGGGTGAATTTGTAATCATGTGTGGTTGCTCATATCATTTAAAAAAAAAAAAATAAATGAAAAAACTCCATTAAAAATTCAGCAGCATCTCTTCCCAGCAACAGAGCTCCTCTGTTCCATCAGTGATTCCAAACCAGAGGCACTCGCACCCCCAGGGCCCCATTTCTGCCGTTGCCAGGGGCGTTCATGGAAAGAGCGTGCATTAGCCGGAAAAAATTTCATCTAGCAGAAAAAAAAAAAAAAAAATTGTTTTGATGCTGATTTTCTTTTTTTTTTTTTTTTTTGATTTATTTTGAAAATAATCGGTGTAACGTCATCTTCAGAAGGGCAAAATAAAAGGTAAGAAAAACCACGAACCGGCAAAAAAACAGA
>JAPZDV010000025.1:4502573-4528893 GCA_029814665.1 Acanthurus lineatus | reverse complement strand
ATTACTTTGTTTTTTCTGAGTTTTATCAGATTTTGAATTTAATAATCAAATTGTTTTTTTTTCTTCCCTCAATTGACAGTTTTATCTTGAAAAAAAAATAAGGAAATAAAAAAAATTCCATTCACAATTTCCAGAAGTTTAACATCAGAACAAATTTTAAGACATTCAGTTTAATTTTAAATTAAACAAAAAAAAAGGAAAAATATGCTGATTTAAGTTGCTGAAATCTGAAGATGTTTTAGGGATTTTTCCCTCAAAAGTAACTTAAATAATAAATGGATTATCACAATTAATCATTGATACAATAAATGATGAAAAAAACATCCACTTCTGCTTTTGTATAGGATTTTTAAAAAACTTTTGGGACAAGTTGACTTGTGTTGGAAACCTGTTGAAAATAATCGTTCTGCACTTTTTTCACTTGTTTTAATGAGATTGCTGACTCTCATAAATTACTTAATTTAGGCTCTTTTTTAAATTGTTAATTTAGATCAACTCTATAAAAAAAAGGAAAATCAAACTTTCCATTTATGGACCAAAAACCAGGAATGTTCCTGAGCAAAATGTCATGTTCAAGTTAAGGGGTGTCTGGAAAGTGTTATTTAAAACTGTTTTATTGCATTTTTCAATGACCAAATGTCTCTAAAATATGTTCTATAAGTTTAACCAAGTAATATTTCTGGGTTTTGAGTTGTGAGGGTGGCAGCGTTTCATTGACTAGTTGCTCACATCCGAACCTACAAGTACAATAAACTTCTATAAATACAGTTACATCCGTGAAAAATGTATTTTAACAGTTTCATTAAGAAACCATCAAGCATGCGGATTATAACTGTTCTGTTAAACTGTACACACATCAGAATACTGAAACACTCCGGAACCCCCGTGTCAATACAACCCCAAAACTGTGACTAAATACGTCTTAATCCCGCTGATACTTAATATAGACCGAATTTTTTTCCTTTTTTTTTCTAATGTACATAAACATCATAAATGTTCGGAGTGGATCTTATGATACTTGATGGAAGAATAAGAGAAAAACGGTGCCATTTGCTCCGAACATTAAAAAAAAAAAAAAAAATCGTCTAAGACCTTCAGGGGGCACGACGCCACTATATTGTTTCCATGGAAACCTACGGATATAAAAATGGTACCTGTCTTTTAATCACCGCTGCTGCGCCGTAGCGTTTTATTTTTTTTTTCCCCCTGTTGAGGGCAGATTGTGGGGTTAATAATAAGGGAGGCAATCAGAAAAGAGAACCACACTGGCCTGCAAATCAATCCCAGTCCGTGCGGAGTGGAATCAATAGATGGATTTATAAGAGCTGGCGATGCAATCTGCATTATATTATGTAGAGATGAATGACGGTTGTCCGAGCTGAATGGAAACAACCTCACTAACCGAGTAGTCCAGTTACAATGAATGTTTTAATAAAGTAAAAGGAGATCCTGGCCTGGTAAATGCAAACAGAAGCATCATTAATGCAAATTACAGTCCCTGCAAACTGCAACAGTAAATGTTTTCTTTTTCCAGTTTGAGATCTAAACTCGTCCTTGTAGTGATCTAGTGTAAACAACGTAAATGAAGGGTCGGTCTACGATAAGGCACTTATGTGTTGTGTTACAACAGTACGCTTCCTTCAACCCAGAGCCCCTTTTTTTTAATGCACACTGAGGAAACCTTCAAAATAAATTAAACAGACACAGAAAAAAAAAGGCTTCAATGAATGCGACTGGGTCCTCAGCTTTCTGCGTAAACACACGAGGAAAAACACTGAACGTGACGTATCAAAATCTTTATCTCTGAATGATCAAACTAATGGTGTTAAACAAGCACCACCGTATGATGTTATGTACACCGTGAGCAGTCGTCTCACACATACTGGCTGCAGAGAGACAAACCTTTCCTTTGGAAAGTGAATCAGCCGTTGGTGGAAAACACGCCCCCTACTGCTCCTTGCACTCGCACGCCGTCGTGTGCGGCTGGTTGGAGTTGTGGCAGGGTTTCCACAGCAGCGGGGCGCTGAAAATGCCGATGATGCCCAAGTTGAGGACGAAGCTGAGGACCAGCACACCGATGGTCCCCAGGAAGGAGGGCATGGCCCCCTGGGCCATGAGCGCCGCCCTCCTGGATGTCATGTCGGCCATGATGGCCTCCATCTGGAAGTGCGTCCCGACCACGGCGCTGACGTGGAAGAGCTGGTGGCTGTGGCCTGTCGAGACGAGATGCAGTGTGTGAAACAAAGAGGTCAAAAGCAAACTGCATGCTTAGATCTTTTATCTCGGCACTGTCCAGTTAAAATGCTGAAACTCAACTAACTTAATTAGTTAACAAGAAATTAACTTGCAACAAGTTTAATAGCTTACAGACTGATCTCTGGTTAAATCTGTGAGGACTTACTGTTTCCTCTGTTTCATTTCGTAACTTCTTTGGGACAAAATGTTTAAAAATGTCACTTTACACAAGAGATTTTTCACCATTTTCTGACATGTTATTTTCCAAAATGATTGTTTACTAAAAAAAAGTTTGAATCAGTTTATATTAGAAAAATTTATTGTCTGCAAACCATTTGGCCTCAAATCAAGTTATGTCGTACTCACGCTTTTTCCCCAACTAGAGCTGCAACAATTTATCATTTAATTGCTTTTTCATTGACAGAAAATCAATCAAAAACTAATCTGATAATTGTTTAAGTGTTTTTTGTCATTTTTCAAAGCAAAAATGTTAATTATTACCTGTAAACACTTTCTCAAACCTGAACATTTTCCTTGTAACAGTAAACTGAATCTCTTTGGGTCTCGGTGAGCTTTGTGCTTTGACCTCTGCTTTGAGTTTGTTTGTGAGCTGTTTTTAACATCAGTATAAAACCATCTCTGTCTTTTTTCTTCAACACAATCACTCACAAACACAGCAGCTCTTCCTTTGCACTGGGAAGGATGTGAACCAAAAGTGTGGGCAGTTATTCAAAGTGAAAGACCTGTTTGAAATCTCACCAGGGTAAACAACCGAAAATCAGAGACACGATGTCATATCAAAAACCTGTTTGATACGCAGCCACTGTTTTGTGTTTATTCTCTATTTGTCAGCAAAGAAACACTCAAGAACAATCAAATCTGCAAATATAAACTTTACGGTTCCATGCAGAGAGCAAAAGTTTGCTAATTTTTTCTGTTAAGGGCTATTTTCCAAAAGCACACTCGGACCCTGCCAGCATGTTTTCAAACTTATAATGTATAAATTTACACTCGATCACCCCTGCAAGCTTCCCGGTGAAAAAATATAAGCTGTATATCTGAAACTTCTTCCTACATTGTTGACATAATCCTCACCGAGAGGAAGAGGATTAGCTGCTTAAATGTAGACAAGGCTACAGAGGAAGAACTGCAATAATGAAAAGCAAAACCAGAGATTTCTTCGCACAGACCTACGATAAGGTGAAAGTGTTACTGAAAGCAACACAAAAGGCTCCAACCCATGGAGGCAGAAACAAAAGACTGGGGAGTCTTAAGGGAAGCACACATCGAGACTGATGAAACCCAATCAGGATGCAGATCCTGAGTTTTTAAAATAAATCTGGGTCAGCAGATCCGCTAAAATTCTCAGCAGAAGTTATGTGCTCTAAAGTAGAAAACACATTGCTGTGAATGTTCTTTAAGAAGAACTTACCAAAATAGTCGAACCGCCCCGGGGCCAGTCTCTCTGGGAGGTGAGCGGTAAACAGGAAGCAGGTGAGGAAGGCAAAGAGGAGGTGATAACAGTGGCTGGACATGGCTTCGCTAGGGTTGCAGTTTCCCCCACAGCAGAGAAGGATCTAAACACAGAAAAACAGTCCGATTTTTAGGTAAATATATAACTTGAAGACACTAGAAACACATTTATGCTAATCAAAACCACCAGATGCAGGTTAATGTTTTGGACCCTCATGGCTACAGCATTGTTAAGAGGAGTCTTGACCTAGTTAAGGACAAAAAAAAAAGCTTACAAACAAATTACATAATCATGGCAGTGATTAGGGGAATTAATTGAAGGCAGCAATACATTTGTATTAGATTAAGAAAGGTAATCAGGTTTTGGGTTAGTGAGCCAAAGTCCTGCTCTGAGTATTTAAGCTTGGCACTAATCAGCTCTGAGCACTTACATAACAACACAGACACACGACACACTCAAAATGCAGCAGTTCACAGCGAAATAAAGGCTTCAGAGTCGGTCAGAGAGGTAAACGAGTGTGCATTAAGTTTATCGGCTGAGTTTAAATATGCAGGAACACTGACACTCACCCTGTAAAACAGAGGAACGGTGTCGAATATGAAGGGAACGACAAACGCTCCTGTTCTCAGAGCTTTACTCCTCTGTGGGAACTGCAGCTCGAGGAACCTGTGGAGGCAAACAGAGCAGTAAATCACCTATATTTTAAGAAATGAACTATTTTTATTCATTGTTACCTGCATACAGAAAAAAGGACCATTTACAAGGAAAAAAAACACACAAAAATAATCATTTACCCAAATATCGGTATAAATGTCAGTCCTGTATCAGCTGGACTTTCGTTGATACTAAGTGCAACCTGCAGGAGACCTCAGCATTTATCAGTTTCACATTAGTGAACTAGAGGGACTGGACTAGAGTTCTTACTTCCATATAAATAATGATTTAAGGATAAAACTATTTTTCTGCAAATGAATCTACTAAACATATGTTACTTATTATGTTCGGACTGATGCATCAGTTTCCTGCAGTTCAGACAATTACGGCTCCTTTTTAAAGTCAGCAACGCACTTAAAAATGGTTACAGTGGTTCAGTGTGTCTTTAAGAGCGACTGAGCCTGAAAGGATTGTAATTGTCTGGGTTTCAGTGGAGAGTTTCAGCGTCACATGACTGCGAAAATACTGTTTTAGAAGTTTTTCCAAAAGCTGCTGCACAGAGGTTTTCTCAGTTCTACACAAATGTAACAGTAACAGCAACTACAACTTCTGTTTCAACGCCTATGAACCTGCAGGCCAAATGTTTAAAGTTTACATGTTTAACCTCACTGAACAGAAGTTTTCAGCACACTGTTTTATTTAAACATTAAAAATATAGTTGTACATGCAGAGAGGATGCATGCAGCGGCGTCTCACCTGGAGTAGCAGGACAAACTGGTGCAGAACAGTGAGTTCCCGACGGCGATGGGGACAAAATGTTGATGGAGCCAGCTGTTCACCCAGCTGTCTGGTATGACATAGGCTCCGTAGCTTAAAGCACAACCTAAACACAGCAGGAAATTAAAAAAATATATATGTTATATGTTCACTGACCACAGGTTCAAGGTAATGCAATGGAGTTTTGTCTTTCAAACCTGCTCTGCTTGAGACTTTGTTTACATACGTAAAGATTCATGCATATCACAGAATCTGCAGAAAAAAACCTTTTTATAAATGGATTTTGTTTCTGTGCATCCTATTACTTAAATAAGTATTTTTTTTAACATGGAAACAAATAAATAAAGTTCTAGAAATTTTAACTTTTCAAAATTATTTTCCTGGAGTCTTTCAAAGAACAAAAGCAAAGTTATCAGTTAAGATATGAGGGGAAAAAACATTATACACCTTATAAATTTAAATTTATATGAGAGGATTAGAAGGAAAATATACTCAGATTTATATGTAAGCTTGACAATTGATGTTTTTTTAGGCTCAAACTTGTCTTTTTTATTCCTGGTAGCAGCAGGACAATCCATATAAAGTAGTGCAGTCTGCCTGCTACAGTGTTTTCTCTGATGTCACCACTGGGGGTCGCCAAAGTATAAACATTTCAAATTTTACGCATTGGTGCTTTACATTTACAATCATTTAATTAATAAAGATAGTGTCTGAGATTATTTTGTTGTTCTTCTCAGAGCACTGGAACAGTTTTAAATCAAAAGTTCCACAGCGCAGATGTCATCTTCTTACCTGGAGAGCTTTTGCCTCACAAAGACTGTGCATTTTAATAAAATTCTCTTAATAAAAACCTCAACCTCTGACTCTCAAGTTATCCTAAAGTAGATTTATTCAGTTCTAGAGGAACATCAGCAGACAGTGGTCACATATGGTGAAAAATAGTCAGAGGTTGAGGTTAACTTTTGTAATAGAGTGAGAAAACCGTCCTGCAGCTACAACCCCTGAGACAGACTTTTAAACATTTTAAACTGGGCAAAGCTTGGCACTAAGGAGCTTTGTGGTGGATTAAGAACCAGTCTGACAGGGATCGCAGCATTTGTGATGGGAACTGAAGAGGCACTCTGTTAATGTTTGACTGCTGCTCTGCTGATGGTGTCTTCTATATGGTGCAGAGACCATAAACACACTCATAAAGACACTCTCCTGTATAATCTGTAAGACTCTTTAACTGTAAACACACAGAGTGGGCTCAGGTTGAAATAAACCACCCTGAGTGATCCTACAGGCCATAAGCAGACAAGATTAATCCGTCTGTCATGTATATGTTCGCATGCAGACGGACAGGCAGACAGCAGCTACGGCAGGAAATCATTTTCAAATTTCCACTTGTTCATTAAGCTCTGATGCGTCACATGACAGATTCTTTATTTGTTCATTCTTCCTCTGAAAATGCTGATACACAGCAGCACGCACGAGTAGATAAGCCATGAATTCAATTATCCCTCAGGAAGGATGCACATAGGGGAGATATCATGATATGTTGCTTGAGATGGTATGGAAATCAAATCTGATTACATTCACATGATAAAAGGCAAATGGATGCAACAGTAATTTGACTGCTGATGTCACTCCCCAGACAAACAACATGACACAGGAGTCAAAAAACAACATCCTGCCGCGGCCACGGACGCTTACAAACAAGGAAAGGTCAAACTTCAGAGTGTTTGTACTTGTGTTTTTGTAACATTGACTTATATTATACATTTTTATAGTGTTCTCAGAAACGCTGTTAGCTTCATGCTCCCAATTTTTAAGCACCTTGCTCAAGTGTTTCTTAACAACAGTTATTGAGCGAGTGCAATCACGCAATCATGCACTTCCCCCGTCTTTGAGAAGAACCAGACCTTTTGTTTGTAGGATTTAACCACTGGAGTCTGAAGTCTTACCCAGACTGTAGAGGCTCAGCGCTCCGTAGTCAAAGAAGTAGCAGATGTGTCGGGACTCTGGAGACATGGTGCTGAAGGTGTGTGCACAGCTGGAGGTGAAGGGGTAAACGCAGATGAGCAGCATGTAAACCAGGAGGGGCCAGGTGTAGCTGTCCGTCAGGAAGTTCATCGTGGAGGAGAGCACTAAGAAACGCCACAGGAAGTACCTGCAAATAGACACAGTGTCTTAATTCAACATGTTTATTATAGTCGACTCAAAACTGTTTCTCTCTGACTTCCACTCCTACTTATATTTTCTAGTCATGTCTTCATTTTGACTCAGGCTTTTGCACCTTTTGTAGCAACTATTCCCCATTTTCCTGAGATTACTTCAATAAAAACTGAAACAACAACACAAACTGCAAAAGAGCAGCACACAAAAATGACACATTGCTCAAATAAACATGCAAAAAAGAAAAAAAAAAGAAAAATTAAAATAAAATAAACACAGTGATGACTGTTTCGTGGTTGCACACACCATGTTGGCAAGAAGTGGGTCCAGATGTTCACGGTCTCGTTGTTCATCTGGAAGCTGCTGAGGAGGCAGTCGAGCGCTGAGCTGCTCGGGTGACGATACCCAGAGATGATGTTGTCCTCCCTGAACACCTGAGGACCAAGCAGACGGTTCAGGTGAGCAATTACAGCGACCACCTGCTCCCATCCAAAGAAATGTCAGACAGCAGCATCACTGTGAGCTGTGAGAACTAATGACCTCTCACTGTTACTAGATACTTCCTGTCAAAACAAACTTTCAGTGCAGTGATTCCTTGTTGTTTTGGCTCGCGACTCCTTCAGATGAAGAAGTGTCTCCTTGAAGCCCTTTGTCACAGTTTTCATGCTTTATTTATTTCCTTTGAATGATTATAATAGGTTTATATTTCTCAAGAAAAACAAAGTCTCAGTTTAGAGAAAACATTTCAAAAATATAATTATGTGTAGCTGAAAATATTTCATTTTTTCCCCCCAATCAATTATCGTCTAAATCCTCGAGATTTATCTTGTGACCCGTTGGAAGGATCCCAACACCAAGTTTGGAATAAATTCTTGTGTGGTTTTGAGTCTGCCTTGAAAAGAGTCACGTTCTGACCTTTATTGACCTTTATTATTTCAGGCTGGTTTTATTCAGATGTGCTGAGAAGTAAAACATGAAGGTGCAACTTTTAACTTAAATAATATTCAAATTAATTTATGAGGTATTTCATAAATTTATGTTTAAACTTAAGAGTCTTTCAGAGATAAACAAAGTATTTTTTTGCAGTTTGGTGCATTTTTGTCTTTTTAAGTAAAAAAAAAAAAAGCCCTCCAGCACAAATAAAAGCAGTGACAGTTTGTTTGGATAAACAGACTAAAGAACAAGACCGAGGAGGAAAAAAAAGACAAAACACAAACTTAACCACAGAAACTCAAATATTTAAACTGAAGGAAAGGCTGCGTGTACAGAATTTGACACTGAAACTGTTGATTGGGTATTGTGATGTAACGCTGACACAAAAATTTGGCTGCTGCTTATCACAGCAGATAATGTGGCCTGCTAACACAGATGTTTGAACTGCAGGGTTCTGCCTCCTGTTGAAGGACTGTTTCCACATGTCTGTCCTGTTAGAGCCTCGACGTTACATCTCACATTGTTGTCTGTATGTACACTTATTTTGGTCTGTTTACAGAATATAAATACTGGGATGTGAGCACTTGAAGTGTGATGGGAATGCAGAGGTTGAATGTAGAGACTTCCTTTTAAATTACATAATGAGGATGAGACTATGAATCTTTTCCCTGTTTAACTATGGCTGTAAATAAAAACTGCATTACCAGTCCTTCCCTTAAATTAAGTTTCATCTTTGTCAGTCAAGTAAAACGCCTTCTCTTTCTGAAATAACAACATAACCCAGTAATAAGAAACTAGCGGGTCTTGACAGTAATAACTAGCTAATATTAGCGTAATAAGTCATGGGTGAATACAGCAGACAAGCCTGGTTTTGTTGGTGGTTGATTAGTCATTCTCCATCTGTTTGCTCTTGTGTCTAATGGCATGTTGTGTTTACTGAACCCTCGGAGGACAACAAACAACAAAAACGCTAATAAACACTGCTGGCGGCACATCTGGCACCTCCCCGAAACACCATGTTTGTCGAAATGGTGGATTCACTGAACAACAAGGTTGTAAGTGTGGTGATGTTTAATCCCTGCATTGTGCTTTTAAAACTTCACTTGAACTTGACTTGAAAAGTTTTGACATCTTTTGCAGGAGCAACAGATTAAAAATATATAAGATATATAAGATATAAGATATAAAACTTATGTTTTATATCAATACAATAAGTGATACTTACAGTCGACAGCAAACCCTTTGTGAGCTGCTCTGTTTACTGTGTTTGTCCAGATGTTGTCAGCTTTGAAGCATTCCTTGTGTCTTTTGTCCTGAAAGGCAAACCTGCAGGATTCCTGGTGTTAAATAAGAGCCTCTGGAGAGGAATTTGAGCATTGTGAAATATGCCATGACATAAACAATGACAGGAAATGGATTTTTTTTTTAAAAAAAGAGAGAGAGGAGTAGCTTTAATAGAGCTGAGCAGCTACTTCAGAAAAAAGTTCTGCACTGAACAAAATTAAAGTTTTAAACCACAATGCACAAACTGCACTGCGACTCATTAAGAGCCCCTGAAGACTCTCTTTATTTATAAAGTAATTTAATTACTATTTTTCTTTTAGCAGTAGAATAGATGACCTCTTCTATGTGACGTAACTCGGCTCCACAGAGCATCTTAACATCTCGCAGCTCATTGTTCTGGTTTTATAGTCTGTAACTTTGCTCTTTTGACTTACTCTCACTGCTCTCATCAACTTTGTTTTCAAGCAGGTGTTTTTTCAGCCAGAATGCTAAAATAAATCCACTATAGGCTTATTGTCCAGCACTAAGCAACAGTTAACAAATAGCCAGTAAACAAAATGGAAGCATTTAGCGGCTAACAAGCCTAATTTTCCTCCCTGTTGTTGGTTTAAACCGAAACAAAGGTAAGATGAGAGTAAATGTTGGGCTTGAATTCATTAAAATGCCAAAACAAAAACACCAAATTAATTCTAAAGTTGCTCTGTTTTCCTCTGGATGTGTTCATGGACTAATGGAGCTGCAGTTACCATCATGTGAGGCCGTTTGGTTTTTAAAACAGGACAAAAACAAACCAATCAGTGCCTTGTAAACCTTGAACAGAAGGTCTCCCTCCTTTCTCACCTTGGGGACCTGGTGGATGTTGAAGAGTTGGGGGAAACTGATGCTCAGCATGTCCGTGGGCAGTCGGATGACCCCCCTCCCTCTCTGACAGACCTCAATGAGCCTGGCTCGTCCCCCGCGACAGAGGACCAACCAAACCGGGTAGTCAAAGACCGGGATCCGGGGCCTTTGTTCTGGACTGTTTGGCTCCCATCGCAAGCAGCGTCCCCAGCCCTGCCTCCACCCGCCGCCAATGCCACTACTGGCCCCGATCCCCCGCCACACTGGAAACACTGCAGAGATACACACAAAACACACACAATTAGACACCAACAGAGCAGTTAAATAACTTTTTTTTTCCCCACACTGGCTCGCCATCAAGTCCAGAATCCAGTTCAAGATTCTTGTTAACACTTTGAGCTTTGCACCGTCAGTCACCTGCTTATGTTAGAGATTAAGAGCAGCCTCCACCTTTCTCAGCAGGGGGAATACGAAACCACCACTGTGGTGACATCTTTGTAGGGGTAGAAGTCAGTTTAGGTAAGGTTTGAGATTTTAGGGGACATAAACTTAAAAAAAAAACCTCATCTCTGAGTGTAGGGGATTTTTAAATTTTACATGTCAGAGTCTTAAAGTGTGGAGTTATTGTTGACTGGGACCGACACTGAGAACAATCTCGTATTGTAGCTTCTCTGAGACACAGATTTGAAGAATGCCTGGCATTGTCACGTTGCTGTTGCCAGCAGTGACTGAATGCATGCGTGTAATAAGGACACGTTTGTGAGAGTCTGTACAGAACATTCCTCCTCCGTCAACAGAAGGTGCACAGCAGTTTCATCAGCATGAAACTGTACAGAAAAATACTTCATTTATATCTTAAACTGTAATTATAAGTGTGATTTTTTTAAATAGTTTAGCTTGAAATGGTTCTGCAACTCATTGTTCACACCACAGCCTGACAGAAACATCAGAATGTCTGATGCTGTCAGCTTAAAAATATCAGTATTAGCACACAAGTCGGATAATATTCAACAAAAACATGATGTTCTCTTAGTTTTGTTACGCATTGATCCCCTCATACGGTTTGCAAGTGTTTTTTAAACTCTCATGCTTCGATTTCATTACTCTCAAAAGGCTGTTAATCCAGTTAATCCACTCCAATGTGCACAATGTAAAACAAACAACGAATTACACTGCAAGTACATCATACACTCACGTGACATGTATCCTGTGAGGTCAGACTCTAAAAACACACACACACACACACATTCACACTGTCTGCTCTGTGTTTATGCCATTACCATGCATGGATGCATAATATGCCATGCCTGTCAGCACCGACTACACTGAGGGGATGTATTTGTTTTGCTGTAATGACATGATTGAAGCAGAAACTAGGCCACGTAAACACAATGTTTTTCCTTCTTGTTGTCATTTTCACCGAAGTTAACCAGCAGGAATTATCAAATTACAACCATGGCTGTAATCTGACCCGAACCCCTGCAGTGTCACTGACCCGTCTTTGTCTTATCAGAGTTTTTTTGGGACACAGTTTCTCTTCAGACCTGACAGGTTAAAACATTTGCTGGCAACTCTCCTGTCACAACAGCTCACACCTTGAGGGGCTCCTCTCTGGCAGCGAGAGAGCAACAAGAGGGGACCGCAGATTACTGCAACCCAGCTGCAGGCCCCAGCCTGTTAAACTGTGACAAAGTGAGCTTTGTGGAGGCTAAAGCCTTGAGAGCAGAGAGGGGGCCAAAGGATGACTGTTACACTCTGCACAGGATGGAAATGAGGCTTCTCACACAAACCCCCACAAACACGCACACACATGCAAACACACAAGGGCATTCTGCCACGGAGAACATGCACAAAAACTCCGAGCACTTACATGCATGCGCTCTGTCACAAATCCTGCATTCATGGAGGCTGTAAAACTCCGAGCACACAAACAACAACAACTACAACTACACACACAAACCACATCTTGTGTCGATGACAATAGCTACGAAAAAGCCACCGAGTTCACTGCAGTGTGAAAAAAAAAAAAAATGCTCATTTGAATTCAGATCATTAGCATCATGCGGTGCCGTTGATTTGAATCGTCGGTTTTAAGAGTCGGGATGTGTTTTTTTTCTCCAGCTGTGTGACTGATTTGAATGGTAACGTTTATGTAGGCAAAATGTATGTAGATGAGATTACAACTGGCTGTGAGACACAAAGATGAAGGAGAGTCCCTTTGTGAAGCCAAACGAGGCCTTTAAGGAGCTCAACAACAACTCAGGAATGTTTATGTAACAGTGAATTTTGTACAGTTGACTCAATGTTTGTGTACATGAACTAGAAAAAATACTCAAGAGGACACGGACTGCCCTTGCAATGATATCAGGAGACTTGATCTTCTAAGAGCTTGATGACCCAGAAAACATGTCAAAGTGTCCTAAACTTTGTCAGACGAAAAAAAAAAAGAGTGAAAATCATGTGATAAGGTTCGTGCGTCTGAGCCACGAGCCCAGTTCCTCTTCAAAACACACATGTACAGAGGATGAAAATGGTGTGTTCAGCTCCAAAAAAACACAAGATATGAGACAGAAACAGCATTAAATCAGAGTTTCAGGACCAGACGGCCGGTTTTAGTTTATCCAAAAGTAAACAAGAAGAGATAGAAGAACTGATGGGTGAGAACATTCCTTAAGAATCGGAGAACATTAGTGGAAAAACACTCTGCCGGTCTGACAACTTTGTTCGCATCAAGACTCAACTTTCAACAATCTCACCTTTGACCTCTGAAATCAGTTCCCAAGGATTCATAAAACTCAAGATGTTACAGACTGTTCTGACACGTATCATTACACAAAAGGCACATAGGCCAAAAACATATTTCTCCTTCACCCTGCCCTTCATTGTTAGGTCATCCTACTCTCACTCGCCGGAATAACTGAGTCAGCCTGCGAGTCCTCGGCTCAACTTTCTCTCCTGAGGCCAGGAAGACGTTTTCATATGGAATAAAAAACACACAGCTCAGCTGAGTTAGACAAAACACACAGTCAGGCTGCCTGATACGATCCTAAAAGGGTTAAAAGCTTATGTTTAAGATTTGCTTTCCTGTGCTGCAGCCTTTAAAACTTGGCTTGGACCAACATTTTTCTCTGAAAATGATTTATTTAATGTCTTATGCATCTACCACCATTATAGTTTGGCTGTGGATTTTTCTGGAGAATGAGAAACATTTTTTTGGCTCATCCTGCACAGTATTTCTGAGGAAGTGATGAAACAGGCAGAGCCTTGCTTGATGTAGTAGACTCAGACAAAAAAAAAGAGCCAGACAGTGGTGTAGTATTGAGAACATACTTCCATAAAGGCCAAACTGATAACTGGATATAGTTTAAATGAATGAACCTTTAATGTAGCGTCCAATGAATATATGCCAAACTGAGAAAAACCACTTTTGAAAGGATGGTGTTCATCTCATCAGTAGATTTTCTGGACCTGCAGGTATGAAAGCACCCTAAGGGTTTGGCAGCCACTGCAGCTGTTTTTAACCCACAATGCACTGTGTTTTGGTTTCCTTTTGTATATTAGGAACTAAATTAAGTCTGATTGCACTCTCGCCTGAAGCGAAATGAACCATGGTTCACTTGGATCGAGTCCTGACTTACGATGAGGAACATGGTCTGGTTGTTTGATCCGACAACAGTCTGTAATTTTGGTTCAAACAGAAAAGTCTGAAAGTCCGAACTGAACAAGGCAGGTGTGAAAGCACCTCAAGAGACTTTAAAAATGTAGACCAACACCTGATTTAACCTCTCGATTAAAGTCGATCCTCTAATTCAAAGCCTATCTGGTTCACTTTCATGCTGATTTCAGGCCTTTCACCCCTTTCAACACTAACTTTCACACCTGAAATCTGTCAAGCCCGACCAATACTGACTCATGTGACATCACTTTATCACTGTTTAGCACTTTTTTCACATATGCAGTAGCGCTGACCGACGCCTGTAAACAGATCTTGATGTGTGTAATCAGCGGAGTTTCCCCCGCAATACTTTCTGAGTGACATAAATTAGACAGACACACATCTTTTTACAAGCGTGTGTGTGTTAAAAGGCGCTGATCTGCCGAAGGGTGTTTACTCTGCAAACACTGCGAAGAATTCAAGTTTGCATGCGGTGTATTTTTTTCCTGGTTGCTCTAAAACATGTGCATCCCCCTTTTTTTTTTTTTCACCTCTTGACGGTTGCCGTTACCTATACGTCCTGAAGCAATGCTGAAAATACACACACACACATAACGCTTCCTTCCTTTTTTTGTTCTTCTCTTGACATCTGAAATTCTTTCCCACATGCTCGTGATGTCATCACGTGACCTTTCTCAATGGACGTCTGTACTGGCCAGAGACTGACAAGAAGAAGAAGAAGAAGAAGAGGAAGACTATGTGGAAAGCATGTTGCCTACACAGATTGGCTCACGCTCCCTGAACTGCATGTGCAACAGCCTCGGCTTGTTTTGCAGCTCATGCTATAGAGCATTCCTTTGTCCTGCTGGGACACGTTCGGTCCAGCCCTCAAAAAAAACACACCTACGTATGTAATTTATAGGTGTGCTCACTCACAGTTGAGAAATTACTACTATTAATGCAATTACATTTTGCAAAACTAAGTTGGCAGGTTTATCATGTTCTATGTAGCTCAAATATAATGTGGATTAGGTGTTTACATGCTGGTTTCTATTGAAGGATGCCAGGATGTATATCAGGTTTCTCAAAACCAGATTGAGATCTCATTCAGGCTGAAACTGAGCTGTTTACACGTGCGAAACAGCCTGAGAGCCTGATCATAACCGGGGACGTAGTGTGAATGTAAACCTGACAATCAGAAACCTGGATGCTGGATGTAAATAATCAGGTTTCTTCTGTCACATGTAAACGAACATAATTAACAGGATGCTAAAGTACATATAAGCACACTCATTGTGAGAAATGTTGTGATTATTCAATGAAGTTAATCACACACCAACTGTCATCTGCCGAACCTGTGATTAACGGCAGTGTATTTTTACCCAGACTGCCTTTCAGCTGCACCCAGGAATCATGCACAAACATGCCGCATCCACCGGTTTGCATCTCACACCAACAGGGCTCGGCACAATTTAGGAAGCCGGTTTTTCGAGTTAGCTTCCAGTCAATTAAAAGTTCCCAAACGGCTAACGAGTTTACATATAACCTTGAACCTAAATCTAACCCAACACTCAGTTTTTAAGAGACCAAATATGCTAAGGTTGGATTTTTTAGAAGTCTTTACTAGCAAAGTTTGTGTTTATTAGTCTAGTTTGTCAATAATTAGTATTTTAGGCTACAACTAATGATTAAATGTCTTATCCATCATCACTGAATCTTATGATTAATTAGTCGGTTAATTGATTAATTGTTTTGGTCCAAAAACATGTTGAAAAGTTATTAAAAAAGTCTTTTGTTCGAACCTCAGAGGCTTCTTCTTCTTTTACTTGAATAGAAAACTCCATATTTGAGATGCAAAACTAATGTTTTTTTGTCATTTTCTCTTACACAATGAAGCAAATTTCAATTACTTTATAATTTGTTGTTGATTAATTTTTGAGTTAATAAATCAATCGCTGAGGCTCTGCAGGATCTGCTGCTTTAACTGATTTTATATCCATGAAAACTGCAGATCTCAAGGTTTTTTGTCACACATGAAAAGAGGTCATTTAGGGCATTTTATAGATGATTTATCCCTTCTAAGAGAACAATTCCTGCATTTTATCTCCTCCTTCTGCACTAATGACCTGCTTCCTCTTACCAAGTGTTTGAGGTTACTTTATTATCTGACGCTTTGTGGGGTAACCCTGCACACAGACACGTCAAGTGCTGTCATGAGACTCGCTTTTGAACTTCCCTCTTTTTGCTTTTGGTCTGAGGACATCTTGGAAAAACCTTTTGTTAAAAAAGGTGTTCCTCCTTGGTTGTCCGAGTTCCTGGTAAGTGTCTAGGTTTCGTGTTGACTGCTTGAGTTATGTAACTCGCCTCCCGTGTGTTCTTATGGACCAAATTTGATAACTGCAGGAACAAAGAGGTACCAGTCAAAACAGTTTCTATGGGAGTATCTTCTTTCTTTCTTTCTCTTTTTTTTGGATTATACAACCAAGTTTATCTTTTCAAAAAAATCTGGATCAGTTTTGAAGATAAAACCCTCGTCTACACACAAACAGTCTGCATGTTTCTTTGGTTTGCTGTTAAAAAGCCCTTAAAATGAGCTTTAAAAGAAAGAGAGAAACCAGTTTTAACTCATTATTAATCAACTTTGAGGTGATAAACATGAGCCAAAAGACTCCACTGTCAACTGTCTGGGAGTCTCGTGTTGTGGAGGCATGCACGCTAACCCCCCACCCACCACCACCACCCCCACCATGGTATGTTCCTTAACCTCAACCCCCACGTAAGTCCTCCACTACAGTACTTTCACCTTACATTCAACATATTTCATCCACGATCATACACAAGTACTTCCTGTTTTCCCTCTGCCACAGTGAACTCAATGACTCCTGATCAGCTGCAGCGAAAGAAGATCACCTAATTCACAGTTTGGCATCAAATTATCAATTAATCTGAAGGATTATTTTATCAATTAAACTGTTCATCTATGAAATGTTTTGTTTTTTTTTTAATCCCAGTTTTCCAGAGTGGATGAGGATGCCTTCAGATGTAATGTTTTATATGTCTTTGTTCTGAAAATTAAGAATACCTGCCTGTTAATTCCTTGTCAACCGATTAATCGACTAGTTTTTGCAGCTGTAATCGTTTAAAAAACACTTTACAGATGCAACTCTGAAAAGTGACAGCATGTGCATGATAAATAGGTTAAAAAACATAAAAATATTCCTTGGCTAAACGCTGAATTGCAAGTCCATGTGGTAACTACTTAGGTCATCATGTGGAAAAACACAAAACATCTCCAAGTTGGTAAAAAAAAAAAAAAAAGCAGTTGAATCATACATGTGTGTTTCACTTGGAAAACATGGAAAACATTCCCAGAAAAACCATTTAGGGAAAAAAAAACACGCCAATCACATGCAGCCAATTCTCACAACGGCTCGGATTGTGTTAAATCCCGCAGCCTGTGCGTGTTTTTAATATCCTCTTCCTTTCCTTTAAAAAAAAAACAAAAAACGACGTGCCAGGAATTTTTCTTTTTAAAACTTAGCTTTTTTTCTAACAGAAGAAAAAAAAAACTTTATTGATGTAAAAGCGACTCTAAGACGATGAAAGACACAAAAACAACATCTTTCTTCTTAGATGGAGTCAAAGCAGAAGAAAACTTCGGCTGAACAGCGAGGAAAAAAGAAAAAACAAGAGAAAACATTCGCGTTTATGTCACAGAAATATTTGAAGGTTTCTCGACTTACCGCGACCCTCCGGCATGCGGAGGCTTAACGCTTCCTTCCCCGTTTGTCTCCGTGAAAAACACGCCGCCGTTGTTTGACAGCCGATGGAGGAAAAGACGAGGTGTCTTTTATTTCTTCCTCTTCTCCTCCTTCTCCTTCTTCTTCTTCTTCTTCTTCTTCTCTCTCTCCGCTCTTGTAATTGTTGTCGAGGTCTACAGCCTCTTTTTCTCTTGTCCCGCGCGAGCCAGTAGGAAGCGTCGCTCGGCGCTCACGTGGATCGCTGGAGCAACAACAACACGAGCCATGTGTGTCCTTACTACCGTGCGCGCGACTGTGGGAAAGATGTTAGCGCGTGGATGGCACGACACCTTGAAAAACAGAGATTTAAGAGATGTCAGAGTGTAATTTTGTGCTTTTTTAATCATCCCAACTGGTTTAATACACATAAAAAGTCCCATACATTGAACGTTTAGATGCATTTTATTGATACTCCAGCTTGTTTTTACTATATTTAACACTATTAAAATCACCTAAGCGTTTGATTGGCCAGCTTTGGGGAGAAAAAAGCTTTCTATAATGTACCATAATGTAGAAATACTTTGTCATAAGTCACGCATTTATAATTTTATTTTAATTAAACAAATTTGCTCGCATCAAAATCTAATTTTAAAAAAACGTACACATGTGAATCTCATTATGCAGAATGGCCAATTTTATTATTATTATTGATCGATTTATGTTTGTATTTGAAAAAAATTGGGCTTATTTGAACAACTTTCAATTCTGCTGGGTTGTTTTGTGTATAACAACATATTTTTTTTAATTTTTGCATTGATAATTTGAATCTTTATAAGTAGCTATTAAATAAAATTTCATATAAATTTAGTGAAGTAAAAAATACAATATTCCTCTTTGAAGTGTAGTGGAATAAAAGTACAAACTAGCATGTGAGTCCAAGTACAACTCACTTGTATTTACATATAATTTGAGTAAATCTACTTAGTTACACCCACCGCTAATGGTCAGTGGTAGGTCTTTGCCATCCAAAATGTTGGGTGCAGTACCAAAAACAACCTGTGTTAAAAATACCAAAACTCAGCAGGCTTTCTTTTTAAAAAGAGGGGAGACTATTTACAGAGAAGCAGCGCAGAGTCAGATCAAATCAAACATATCAGGGAGTAGTCATATCCAATCCAAAACCAGAAACAAACCCTACCTAGAAACAATGCAGCTGCATAATAATGTCAAACACATAACAAAATGGCGACTCTAAACCATCTTGTATCACTGATAAGACAGAATTTTACGCTGCCTTTGGAAACTAAGAACGAAAAGGAACATTTACAGAAGTTAGAGCCACTCTGCTGAGCTTTAATTTCTCAGCAGGTTATTTTTAAAAACCATTTAAAAGTTCAAGCCCCTCTTTCCAAACAGTTTTCCCAGCGGTTCTTTAAAACAAACCATCTTGGAACCATCAGTTTTTCAACGAGCTGCTGAGATGTTTCTACTGAAAGCCACAAATGTCAATCCGGTGTCGTAAAAAGTGAGGGAATCACCAAAGTAATGTGGGCTTATCCTCTGGGAACCATGAATGTCTGGAAAACATTTCATGGAAATCCTTCTAACAGCTGATAAGATATTTCTATCTGGACCAAAGTGTTCGACTGACCTACAGGCCTATATTCCTCCTCCTGGAGCTACAACATAAGCATGATTACAAACATAGAGACTCATGATGCTGATGACCTCAGTGACATCAGCCCCCCCCCATGATGTTTAAATACAGGAAGTCAATCAACGTCACTCGGCTGAACTTATAAAACCTCTTGGACGACTAAATATACTCGAGTTTTCAGGAAATCCCGTCGCCTTTGACTTACATCTCCTGCATCACATGACTTGAAATGAACGAGAGCCTCCTTTAATGTAAACCTGTGGGGATTCTCCTTTTGTCCAGACTCTGAACGGGGGGGGGGAGGCATCCTGTTTTATTCTGCACAGGAAAAACATTCAGGTTGTGTCAACACAGCACAGCTTTGCATCTCATCAGGTTTCTGAAAAGGTCTTGTTATCAGCATCAGAACAAAAAAAAAGTAGGTTATTCATCATGAAGAATGGCTCCCTTCAGACTGTTACATCACCACAGGCCTACTGGATTATCATTATTGGTTATTTAACACGTTAGTGGAATTTTATCGTTTTTTGTTGATCAATTTGAGGCTAAAAACTCACAACAGGGCAGTTCAGTTCATTACAAGTCATTATATTTGCAACCAAACCACATAAAACAAAGTAACCAGAAACCACAACTTTTAAAATAGTAAAATGTGCAATTTGCATCCTGACTTTTGGTTGGCGTAGAAAGAAGAAAGTAGCAGGAAATGGAAATACTCATGCATAATAAGCAAATGTCATGGTTGTTTGCACTACTGGCGATCACAAAATATCACAAAAAAGAAAAAGAGCAAAGAAAAAATACTCAGAAACAAAGCATGAAACTAAAAAAAAGAATAATACATGTAAATATATATTTTTAAATAGAATACAGTGATATTGCTATTATTATGTAAGCTGAAATTAACTTAAAATACAGTTAAACACAGGACAGAAACATGTAAAGTGCGCCAGAGGAGGAGCTGATGGAGGTTACATGAGTGTGTTCAGTATTTTGTGAAGAAGGAAAACATGGCAGCGACATCCATCATTATTTCGGAAATCCTGCACTTGCACAGCAAAAAAACGTTAATTTCCTATAAGTGGGAGTGAAATACTCCAGGGTGTCATTACGAGCGGAAGGGGAGCGGGTTTACCTCAACATTTAGTTTTCAGACGCTCAGTCGCGGTCGGTGGAAAGTGCGCAATAACTGCGGCCAAACTAACGCAGTTTTCTAAACCAACGCAGTTTTTCTAACAGGACACAAAAACTGACCTCTCAGCCTGATGTGTCCGATGGATCATCGGAGGTTCATATTTAGGGGGGAGGATTCCGGAGTGAGAAAAGAGGTGAAGAAATACTTTTTTTTCTAGGAACAGAGAAAAACTTATGAATCCATGATTATTCCCCAGCCGAGCCCGTTTCTATTGACGCAAACGGTTCCCATCTCTGCTTTGCACATTCCTGCAGTGAGCGAACAAAAAAAAAAAAAAAAAAAAACTCCCACGTCACGGCAGACACAGATGTAGAAAACCCACCCACAGGGGGGAGAATTTTTTCCATTTGGTGTGGCTCGTTTTCACGATCAGGGGACAAGGCAGAGAGGACGACAGGCTCCGGCGTTGTTTACGTAACAGAGCCGCTTTCATTCATTCTGAACCAAACGCACCGGCAATTTTTGGAGAGATTTTACGCAAGAAAACCATCACCAAGTTGCATATGTGAATCTAAAAAAATGCTACAAAGATTTAAAAAAAAAAGCTGTTACTTACGCATAAACTCCAGGCAGGCGAGGCATTTCCCCACTGCAAGCACAGACCCCTGCATGGCCATCTCTCACACAGACCAAAGGTGCTTTTTAGCTCAGTTTCAAGGCCACCTGATGGGTTTTTTCCTGCGGGTTTGAACGTTACATCCTGTCCCAGCAGCCCGGTCCGTTCACTCTGAGGTCCCTGCAGCCCTGCAGCTTCACGGGCTTCACAGAAAAGAGGATTGCCTCGGGTCAGTGAGGTTTCCCAACCCCCTTACCCAGCAAAAAAAAAATGGGCCAGAAACCAGTGCCAGTCGTCTTGTGTGGGGGGTGGCACTGACCCTGCAGCCAGGGGATTGGTTATTCTGTGTGCTCGGTCAGTGGTGGGCATGGGGCCCGGAACAGAGAGGAACACGAGATGGATGAGAAAGGGAAAGAATGGCACAGGGAGACCTAGTTTGGGAGAGCAGGCGGAGGCTGGGCCCTCGCAAAGGCTTCAGGAGGCGACGAGAAGGTTTAGGTTCATGCAGGTTTACTCTGAAGGTTTTTAGATATAAAGTTTGCATCTCACTGTAATTATCTTTAATGATAAATCCCTTTTTTTTTAGCTGTTTTGTCTGACAGGAAATCATGAAAAATGTTGTCCAAGTCGATGCTGACGTCTCCTAATCGCATGTTTTGTACGAGCAACAGTCCCAAACACAAACCTACACAAATGAGGAGTTGAAAACAAACCGATTTACTTGATTACAAAACACAGTGATTTACTTTAAACTGACTGTACTTGTGGCTATTCTGGCTGTTGTTTTTGTCCAGTGGAAAGGCTGGTTGTTTTGCAAAAAAAAAGTCAAAATGATGCAGCTCCTAAGTCAAGATGTCAAAACTTTTAGCCTTTTGCTCGACTCTACATTTCCCATGATGCATTTTTTAATCAGATCCAACATGCCTGGTAAACATCCACATTTTTTCAAACTCATTTGGTAAAACAGAACTTCTTAAGTCTCCAGGTGACATCATCAAGGTAATAATGTCAGACTGTCAGAGCAGATGGTCTGTAGCATTTGCAAGGCCATGATTTGACGACAACATATGAGCCGAGGAGTTCAGGAATGCTCGTTTATTTGATAATGGAAGTGGTCATTTTTCTTTCTGTTGATTGATAAAGCCTGAGTTCCCCACAGTGTAAACCACTGCCCCCTGGTGGCCTGAGGAGGTGTTGCAGGTAGGCTGCAGCCTGGTCTTTAAAAATGATCAAGATTTCATTCTTTGCTCTGAGAAATAAAACTTTGCAACATCTCGCTGTGTGTTTCTTTCTCTCAACCCTCCAAACTCTCCCTCTTTCTCTTTTAACTTTAAAGATAACTTGTAAACATTTATCTTACTGCACTTGTTTGTATTAAATAAATATAAATTTAGTGCAACGATCCATCTGGCTGTCACTGTTTGGTATGAATGTTAGATGAAAATTGGAGGTTTAGCAGAGTTTTTAATGAGCTTCAAGCCTCCAGAAGCTGCTCGGCTGTGGATGAACAGTTTCAGCACTAATTGTTCACACGCTGAGAAAAGAGGTCAGCTGGCACGGAGGAAGCAAAACAAACAGAGACGTCATCATCTTATGAGTTTCTTTTTATTGTTCAATGCATGGCCACACACATATATCGGTTTTTCTGTTGCACTGTTGCATGATGGGACAGTCACTATGGAGATGGTGATGTAGATGAGACACATTTTAGGAGATTACAGGGGGTCCGAACGCAAACCCACATTCCTCCGGGAGAGTCAGCCGGCCCCCATCTTTTCCCAGCCTCCTTCTTGAAGACTAGCTACAACACGAGGCTAATCAGCTTCTACCTGTCTCCTCCCTCTAACATGACACCTTGTTAAATAAATTCTGGATTATAGTTTTTTTTTTGTTTGTTTTTTTTTGTTTTAAATTTTCCGAACTGAGACTTGTTCAGTGGATCAACGCACGACAACAAACCCCTTCCCTTTCCCTTAAACATTCTTGCATATTCATTCAGATTTAGCTTACAAAAAAAGCAAAATAAACATTATTTGGGTACAAAAATAAAATCCAAATTAAAACCTTAAACAGGGCGACACCTGTCACGTTTTATTTTTTTTTTTTCCTTTTTCTCTTCTCATACAGAGATAGCACAATACATAAGTCACTGGTCACAAAAGTACACCGCAAATAAAGAAAAACAAAACCAAATTCAATTTTTTTTTTCCTTTTTTTTAAAAAAAAAAAAAAAAAGCCACAGAGGAAAGAAACCAATCCTGGAGATGTGTACATTTGTCTTCCTCAACCCTTCCTCGGAGGCCCGTGAGCTTTGTGACGCCTGGTTTGTTTCGTAAGGCGGGAGGCCTCAGGTGTCAGGTGGACAGAGTGCGTTTCCTCCGTCCTAAAGTCGCTGTCATACACCTTTCGACTTTCCGAAAAGTCTTCCCTATCAGACCCGCACATTCTCAACCCTGTTTCTTAAACACAGACTGAAGGGAAAGGGGAGGAGGGAACGGAAATCCAAACCACTGTTCTAAATATCTATATGGATTCATCTGAGCATGAGTGTGTTTATGTGTGTGTGTGTGCGGTTTCTCTCTCGACACGTATGTACTCGTTTGCTAACATATACAGTGTATTTTCCTGGCTAGGATGTGAACCAGGGGCACTTTAAAGTTGTGTAGCGTTCCCCCCCACTGTTTCCACACCTCGACCACTAGGGGTCACTCTTTATGGTTAGGAATGGGAGTGGGATGTGGGAGATCTTCCGTTTCTTTTAGCGCGTTGCGCCCGCTTTTCTCTAGTTTTTTGTTTTTTTTAAACTCCACTGTTTTAACTTTTCCACCCCTCTAAGCTTTAACTCTTTCCTTCGATTCAGCTTTCTTTTGAGTTGTTTTTTTTTTGTTGCCTTTGGAGACGCAGATACACACAGAGCAAAAGAGTGGGAGAGAGAGAGAGGGAGCGAGTGTTGTGATCGATCAGCTGTTCGCAGCGCCGACAGCTGCCCCCCGTTTGACCTCTCAGCCGATCTCCTTCCACTGCCGGTAGAACTCCACGATGTTCTTCAGCTCCATGCCCGCCGAGCCCGCCGCCTGGATCGCCGACTGGGAGGAGAGGAGAAAAAAAATGTAATGACATGAAAATAAATTCAAAATGAGATATGAACCTATAAAAATGTCAGTGTGCAAAGCAGTGCTTCTTATGGTGTTAGTGCTCATGGGAATTTGACAAGATTTCTAAGCCTAAAATGTCCCCTTCATCATGCAGCGATTGGAGGTAAGAGAGTAAACAGAAACCTCTTCTTTTCACTTTTCACACAACTGATCATCCCTCTTGTTTGACCACAACATGGCGGCATTTGAGGAGAGAGCACATCACTCCAAACTCTGTTTAAAAAGGCTCTTTGCCGTCTCTTTGAGTGCAGCCATTCACACTCAGTACAAATACTTTACTCTTTAGATGTGTCGAGAAAACATTTCAAGTATCTAACCTTGATTTTTATGGCTTATACTGATATTATTTGATGTGAAAATCTCTCTCTTAATATGTACAAGCTGACATTTTTCAACATCAACGAACCAAAAAAGACAATGAACCTGTAGATTTTAAAACTGTGACCATGACACACGCTGATCCTAACAGTCAGTGTCTGTTTCTGGCTCAAATGTGACCAAATAAAAGAGGTACTGACCTTCATTGCTGCTGACCGAGTGCAAAGCTCTTCCACCTGATGGCCGGTGAGGATGGTCACCATGCCGGCTGTGTCGTCATCTCCGTTACTCTGGGAGACCGTCAGCTGACGACAGCTGTCCACCAGCTTGTATAAATGCCTGGAAACCGATCAAAATAAGAGCTATACCCATCAAATGAGCTTAAAACAGAGGAAACCCCAGATGAAGAGCAATGTTTACCAGGCTTCGATGTCCTGACGTTTCAGTTTATCTCTTTCAAAACTGCGACCCGACTCCTTCTGGCAGCGTATGTACCTGCACAGCATCATAAAAACATGCCAAAATAAAAGCGTTGTGAGTTTGTGTTCAGCAAATCCCAATAAACGAAACACTTTTTTCACATCTCTCAACATTAAAGTGCAGCCGGAAGCTCCACGATCCGACACGATTCACCCACCTGTTGCCTTTACGGAATTCAGACTCGAGGAAGCGGATTCCATCCCTCGCTCCGGCGTTTTCCTTCTTCAGCCGGTCGAGTCCGTCAATCACTGCAACACAGAGGTAAACCAGATGAATGAACTGAGTAAACAGTTGTATCTGTGCAAATGCAGACAGCTCTTTTGGTTTGAATCAGAAACTGACTTAATGAAAAGATGGAAGCTAAAGTTTCACTGAGATCAAACCGGCACGTTTGTTCTTTTTGGACTCACTGCTGTTCAGTTTCATTGTCCTGGACAACAGTTTGGTGCATTTAATGACTCATATGTCTCAAACCAGAGCTGTCACGCTAATACTGTGCTATACAAGGGGGCCTTGAACACAACACGACACACTGCTCAGGACGCACAGAGGATGAGGAAGTGCACTGACCCGTCCGTGGGATGATGATGATGAAGCAGCTGCTGCCGGCCAGCTGCCTGATCAGGTTCAGGTGCTGGCAGAGAGCAGTCGTGTCTGGCACCAGGTAGGGAGACATGGACGACTGAGCCTTAGGCTGCTGAAGGCTGCCCTCTAGCTGCGACACCTCCAACTGCAGGGAACAGACAGGTAATAACAGCTGATATTGTGAAGTTAATGCAAGATAAATATGTGTTTACAGAAATATATAACTATCTCAGGCTTCCAATAACATTCATGTCGCCTCCATAAAAGATTTTAGTGAGTGTTTAGTGATTTTACAGTGATGTCAGCTGGTTCATGTTGGTATCAACTGAAGCACTTAGCAGCTGCTTAGCAGACATTATTCTTCACTACAGTGAGTTTACAAATGAAATTTTATCTTAAAACTTATTAAAAAATTATCTTTAGTATCTTTTATAATTTCTTTATAAATTTTTGGGCACAAACAAAAGAAAACATGTTTTTTTTCCGACATTTCCTAACTCTCAAAAACTGGGAACTTTAGCAGTGATGACTATCAGCACACAGCTGTCTTTGCTGTAGTCCTGCTGGTCAGACACACACACACACCCAGGGTTTAAAAGTTGGTCTGGCAGATTGATAAGGTTAG
>JAPZDV010000025.1:4479919-4502473 GCA_029814665.1 Acanthurus lineatus | reverse complement strand
AGCAGACATTTTTTTTCACTACAGCAAATTTACAAATGAAATTTTATCTTAAACTTATCAAAAAAAGTAACCATAGTATCTTTTATAATTTTTTTATAAATTTTTGGGCACAAACAAAAGAAAACATGGTTTTTTTTTTGACATTTCCTAACTCAAAAGCTGGGAACTTTAGCAGTGATGCACAGCTGTCTTTGCTGTAGTCCTGCTGGTCAGACACACACAGGGTTTAAAAGTCATTGCACAGACGGATAATGTTAGAAACCTGTAATCGAAGCTGGGCCATATCCCTCATTAAGCGATTTCGACGGGCCTCCTCTTCAGCCTGGAGATGAAAATAAAAGCAGGAGAGTCGATATCAGACAGGACTTCTGCTTTGCTGACCAGTAAAAAACATTTTGATTCAAAGTTATTAATGATAATTCCTCACATTTATGTGTCTCTCCAGATACACAACAAAACCATTTTCACTGTCTGAGTGAGACCTGACTGAACACTGCCCCCCTGTGGTTCCTCTGGTCTTTGTTCGGATGTTCAGACTCACCATTCGGAACTGGGCCTTGGCCTGCTGCACCAGATTGTCCTGTTCAGACTGGCTGATGCTGGTGAAGATTCCCGCCTCGGGGTTGAAGTGCAGCACGTTGCCCTGGAGATTTGTTAGGAAATGGCCAAAACTGCGGATGCAACACACTCGCACCACACACTGGAGGAGAGAGACGGAAGAAGATGTTTTCAAGCTCTTATATCACACTTTCAATCAAAAATATTGTGGTAGATAATTCAACTTCAAAACACTTTTAACTACAAAATGTTTGATAAAGTGTTTGAACTTGTCTCAGTGTCCAAAAGTGACCAGCTAAAGATGTCAAACAATCTAAACAGCACACATATCGCTGGTGTGAAGCCGCTTTAATAATCTACACCTGAAGACATGTTCATGAAAACTTGTTCTGCTGTCCCAAAGTGGCCGAAATGTAAACAAATTCATGCAGGTTTGAAATTTGTTTCAGTTTTCATAACCAGCATCACTGACAACAACAAACTCGAGTGAGGCACACTCGTGCACTGCACATCGTAAAGTGTCGGCTAGTAAACATTTACACACTGCAGCTTATGAATAATATTTTTATTTGACAGCAAAGGAAAGAAAGAAACAGCCTTTTTTCCCTCCTGGTTAAAACTTGCTTGGAGGTTTGAAGTTTTAACAAATATTATTTTTATTAATATTAAATCATCTGCACATTGTCCTCTTAAGTAATAAATCAATTATCTGTTCGATAAAACAGAAAAAAAACTCTGAATGACCTCAACAAATGGCTTTTTTGTCCAACCAACAGTTCAAAACCTAAAAAATATTTAATTCACTATCACATAAAACAGAAGACATTTCAACAAGTTGAGAGTAAGTGATGTTTTTTCATGTAAAATAGGTTTAGATTGTGTCTATAGATAATTGATATTGTACAAGATAATTCTATTCCAGCAAACTCACTGGCTCAAAAAAGGCAAAAAGTGTGATGTGTTTCAGCAATAAGAAGTTGGCAATGCACATGATCGAGTTGATGCTTTTGAACACCACCATCTGTAAAGCTGAATCCTGTGTGTGTGTGTGTATCTACCTCTTGCAGGGGGCTGAGGGAGGGGTTGCGGCGGGTGAAATCGAGGCGGCGGTGAGCTACGTTGAGGGCAGGCAGGTGCCTCAGAGCCAAATCCTCAGGCAGCAGCAGACTCTGGACCAAACCGGGCTGCTCGCACTCGTTTAACAGCTCCGTCACCTCCGCGTTCAGACCGAGCTCTGCAGTTCACACGCAGACACGGGAATAAACGAGCAGCAGACTCAGAGCAAAGTCATTAGTGTGTGAAAGCCACACAGGGAGGCAAATATTCAGCGTGAGCGCTGTCGACCGCCACTGTTTGTTAAGTGAGTACAAACAGTACAGAGATGAGATCAGAGCTCAGAGATGAAGACAAAAATTAACATTAAAAAAAATCTACTTATATGGAAAATTATGCTGAGAAAATAATTTGGCATGATTACTTATGATGACATAAACAATGTTAATGCCCACTATAATTGAATAATACAATGATAGAAGTGTGATATTACTGTAGTTAGAAAGTGAGACTGGACTGTTCTTAGACTAACTTTCTTGCAGAGAGTCAGAACTTGGGGTTTGAAAGGCTGATGATTTTTTGTTCTGGACAGAGAAAAGCAAGCTGTTTCTCTGTAAAGTGAAACTAATCACCTGCTTGCTTTAACTAATCGATCTTTTCCTCTAATCTTTAGCAAAAAGGTGTAGTTCCTCAGTGTCTCAAAGCCACTCTGTTAAATGAGCGACTCAGTTAAAGTCTTCACGGATTGTGTCAAAGGTTGTATTGGTATAAATGGAGAAACAACCTGTTGCATAAATGTAGATGTGGTGACGTCTGTCGGTAACTCACCGGCCTCCAGCATCTTGCTGCCGTCTGGAAGCAGGTTGAGCAGCACAGACAGTCGGTTCCACAGACTTTGAGAACTCTGCAGAGAGAACAGGTCTGTTGATTATAGTCCTCAAAGATCAGAGGTTCACAGACAAAGCAGGACACTCTGCCTCCTTACCTGAGCGCACATGAGGATAATGTCTGTGTTTGTCCTCAGCCAATCGACAAAGACCTTCACCACCTGGATCAACCCCTGATTGGTCAGGATCTCCAGCTTCTCCAGGAGGGTTTTCTCGCTGTGTACTGACTGAGTGCTGTGTTGGCTCCCTTCTGAATCAGAGTCCAGGTCTAAAGGAGGAGACAGAATAACAAGAAAAAAAGATCAAATCAATATAAACAAAGTAACATTTTGAAAACAGATGAACAGTAAAAACATTTTTGAACAAGTAACTGTAAAAAAAAAAAAGCACAAAGAAAAGTGTGAATCACTGAGGCAGAAGGTGAATTACCATTTTCATTGGTTCCGTTGGCAGTACCGGAGTTCATATCGCAGGGTGACTCCCCAGGAGGAGGGGGCGTCTCTTGGGAGGGGGGAGCAGAGGCGTCAGTGGGGGTGGGGATCCCCGAGGAAGATGAGGCTTGAGGCCTCAGCAGCATGTTGCTGAAGGTTGGTGCCAGGCGGAAGCAGCGTTTGGCCTGGAAGAGTTGCGAGGACATGGCCTGGAGGTTGCTGCTGATGCTCGAGTCGTTGGGCGCCAGGGGCCCGTTGGTGGTCGGGGGCGTGTCGCCGTCCCTGTCGCCTCCCTCTTCCTTCGCTTGGTCTTCTTCTTCCTCTTCGTCCTGGTGCTCCCGTGCCTGACTTTCCAGGTTGTCTGAGTTCTCAGTGTCCTCTATGTCCTCCAGGTCTGAGCGGGACTCCTGGCTGTTCATGTCAGAGTCCGTCTCCACGTCGAACGCCGTTCCTCCTTCCTCCTCCTCCTCCTCTGAGCCGCTCCCCCAGCTGCCCTCCTCACCCAGGTGGTCTCTTTTAGTCTCCTTTCTGATCGATGGAGGGTTGGGTGGCGTTCCCGCCGCGGTGCCGCCTGTTGAATCTGCGTTACCCCTCCTCTCGTCGTCGTCGTCTTCATCCTCTTCGCTCTCGAACCCTTCGCTCAGGTCGCTCTCGTCCTCTCCTCGGGTGTCCTTACGGGCACAGCGGCGTCGGCGGAGCCTAGAGAGGCGAGTGTACTTCTTCTTCTGTCGCTGTTTCTCTTCCTCCAACTTGCGCTGCTCTTCCACACTGCTGTGCTTTTTGGCGCCGGCTCTTTCACAGCCATCTTCATCCTTCTCCTCCTCCTCGTCTTCTTGCTCCAGGGAGCCGTTCTGCAGAGGCTTCTCCTCAGAGCAATCTGTCGGTGCAGCTAACAAATCCCTCATCTCCAGGTCATCTGGATCAGAGATGAAAAAAACCTTAATTGTTTTCATTCAGGCGGTTGTAACAGCATATTTTGCATTAAAGTAAAAAAACAAAGTTCTCCGTATCAGAATGTGTGAACAGATGTATTCAACTTTAAATTGCTCTTGACTTGTGGAAGCGTCACACACTTTTGAAGGTCTCCCAGAGGATTACACTTTAAATCACAAAGAGCAGCACTTAAATGCTAACAGACGTAGCTGGTGAGAACACACGGAGACTGTTGCATTGATTTATGTGATGATCCATAACTGGCTGATATGAAAGACGACGTTTATATGGCAGATTTTTCTTTACTGAGCTGTGACTCAAGAGGATTAATTTTTTTAGCCTTGAATGAACTTGCAGGTGCATTTATTTTCCTTCTCCTCGCCACATATGGAGACAAAGATTTCCTCTCTTACCTGTGGCGTCGGTGTGAAGTGGAGGCACCTGCGTCTCTGCTTCCTCCAGCTCAGCCTGCAGCCGGATGTTGACATGGTTCACCAGATGGGAGAACAGCGCCAGAGTGAAAGCGATGGATGCACTGTACTGCTTCGATCCTGAGGACACGACACGGCATTTGTTAGCGGCTTTTAGGAGGACAGTTAAAGACAAAAGCTACTGGCTGTTCACTAACCTCCCCTCTTCAGACTGTGCACCACCATCAGACAAGTGACCACCATCTTGAAGACGAGGGTGTCGGGCAGCACAGGGCACGAGCTGTCGGCGTGCTGCTGCTGCTCCTCCTCTTCCTCGCTGGGGGAGTGGTGAGCGCCACCATGTGTCGGTGGCGGCAGGTAAAACAGCACCAGGTTAAAATCTTCCAACACCGACTGGCAGAGCGACGTCAGCTCCGTCTCCATTAGACTGCACACAGACAGAGGAGGAGAGGTAACATGATGACTGTGAAGAACGCAGTAAAAAACAAGGTAAACACATCCTAATAACACTGGAACGGTTCAGTTATATAAGTGGGATAAGCAGGTTTTATGAAACACTTCCTCTGCACGCCTCTTTGTTTGCTCATAAACTAAAAGTACATTTTACTTGTAGTTTAATTTCTTTGTTTAAACATTTTTTTCAAACAGTGAACTCTTGGAGTCATAACGTTGTGTTCACTGGACATCGTTAACCTCTGTTCAACATCACAAAACCAAACATGTGACTTGAATATCACAGGTGTAGGTGAGAGGTTAGACACTATCATAGATGGAGAAATCTGGCAAATCATTAAACACAAACAGATTGTGTTTACTTGCAACCATACCAACATAATTGTAAAGGTTTGAAAACACAGTAAAGCCAGAGGTTTGTTTTCCACTGTGGCCTGGTTATAAAACGGTGAAGAGACGGAGTGATGGAGGACAGCAGATGTGTAACTCTCACCTGTTCTTCGGCTGCAGGAGGCTCTGAAGGTACATGAAGCTCACCAGGAGGCGTTTTATGTCTTTTGATCTGCAGGAAAAAAAAAAAGTCATATCAAAATCATAGAATTCATAAACAGCAGATATTCTTTATTTGTGTTCATCTGTGTCTGTTATTCCTACTGATTCCTGTTACTTGTGTTGCTTCAACAAATTAATTTCCCCACAGGGATCATCAATTATCTAATCCCGTCTGCAGAGAGATGCTGCTTTATCCCACCACTGGTTAGAGTGCCTTTGTGATTCAAACTGCAGGCAACCAAGTTGTTAATTATGCATTTAAAGATGAGGCTGTGTGTATAGATTAACTTTACTCTGCAATGTCAACACAAAGAAGTCGAAATATTCTGTTTATTTCAGGCTGATTGTTAACCATCATCATGTAACACTGCTGTCCACAGACAGCTCATGATCTAAAGTCCAAACCTCTGAATGCACCTGCACATTTTTCAGACTGTCTCAATTCATGTGACTCCGCCTCACCTTTGTCGAGATGGAGACAGCTTCTTCATCTCCTGCTTCTTCACTTGGTGGTACATCTTGGCAGCTTTGTCAAACAGACGCTTCAGGTTACCGTAGGCGCCCTCAAAGGGTGCGTCTGATTGGATGCTGGCGAAGATGACATATCAGTTAGGACCCATAATTTCTTGGGTTTGTGGTTTAAAAGGTAACATCACGTATAATTGTACATAAGTGTTCCTCACCAGCGTAGGTAGTAGTAGGTTGCTTCAACATTGTAGAACTTGCTTCCTGCCAGCGTGCCCAGTTGGTTAAAAGGCATACCTGTAGACAGGTGGTTCAAGAAATGGGTAGAAAACTGAACATCAAGTTTTGGATTTGTTTCATTTGTACTGAAAATCAGGATGTAACATTCCCTGTTTAAAAATATAAAAGTGTGAAAGAAAAAAAATTTGATTTTAGCAAGATTTACTAGAATTTGACTACGTTTTTTCAAAATATTAGAATATTTTATAAGTTCATAGGAAAAGTTTGTTTTGATGTAAATGTAACAAATTACTTTTTATATATTGTGAAGTTCATAAATCACTTAATCTGTCGCATAGGTACATTTCCAAAACTGTGATACAAAAATGATAATAACAGTAATATTATATAAAAAATGCAGCTCCCATGTAAAAAGGATTGTGCACATTGTTGAGGTTTTTGTACATTTTAAACTAATGAGACATAACGTGAGATTTAGAGGTGCTGTTGGGTGGGTTTTGTTAGCTGTGGCCAGATTCAGGCAACCAGGTTCTCGCTGAACGGAAACAGAAAAGTGCTCTGTCAGAAAACCTCGCAGTCACTCACCTACGTGCGGCATCACCGAAAGGGCCTGATGGTAAAACCTTTCTGCCAGCTGCTCAGCCTCCACTCCTGCGAGTTCATTCTGATAGCGAGCTGCAGAGAAAACAGACAAGATGTTATAACAGATGACAGAAAAAAAGTTATAAATGACGAAAAGCTAAACATTCATTTTGCTTTCGAGTTAAAAAAAAAGGGGGGACAACAGGGGTCAATCAGGGTCGATATCAATAACCATTGATTTATAACATGTTTGAGGAACAGAAGCCATAAATTATGAGACTGATTGATTAATTTTAATTTCCTTTTCTCCATGAATGCAAACCTAAATTGTGCAGTCATAATTATAACTGCTACTGCAATTTTTTTTTGGTTTAATAATGTAAATTTCATTAAAATATGAATATCTCTGTATCAAATAAAACCAAGCAAACCTCCAGCCTTCTGCCAATTATTCTCTACAGCTTTGCCAAAATTTCCCACGCTGAATGACACACACATGCTGTCTCACACCTCTACGAGCTGGGTACAAAGAAGAATTAATTGTATTTTCTATTATAATGTTATTACCTAGATCTCCAAGGTAGACCAGACAGCGATGACAGGCCATCTGTGCCCACTCCATCTCCTTGGGGGTGGCTGACACTGGCTTCTTTCGGCCTGCAGGGAACAATTACACAGAGCTTTTTTTTTTTTTCCCTTTTCATTTCAAGCATTTAGCTGATGCACTTACCAAAATGACTTGGAGTTATGTAACAAACGAACAAGCTTAAATTATATCAAAGCAACAAATGTTAGAGACAGCACTGCATCCCTGTCCATAAGGTGTTATTCTACAAAAGTGCTTCATTTCAGGCTGCCAAGAAGAAGTTTTATGTTTTTTTGTTAAGATAAATTTTCACTTCAAGCTGGGCAACCAGAATAGAAAGTGTATTTTCCCCTGATATTAAGTCACTGTTTATGATCTGACAGGATCTCCATCTGTGTACATTACATTTTTTACACTGTTTGCATGCAAATATGAAAGCCTACCACATGGAGTTCAAGAAAAAAAATCATCTATAGTTTAAGATGATTATGAGCTGCACAGTACCACAACTATACATGACACTCCACTCATCCATTTCACTCTGCTGGAAACTGACTGGCTTAGAAATAACCGATTTGCCTGCTTGCATAATGCAAAGAACACTGGCATCTGATACAGACTCAACACTGACAACAGATACACTGACACCTGCTGTAAATGCAACGATGTGGTCATGCTATCCATTTTTTCAGGAGAGTGAAAGTACATTTTTATGAACATTCCTGGTTTAAACGAGGCCAAACTGCCCGGTGCACACTTTCAGGGAGTTTGTGCTGTTTAAATATTAAACCCATCAGCAAACCACCAGCTTACTGGAACACAAGTTAACCAGCATTTACAACACCAGGATCCTGAAACTGCTGCAGTTTGTTTGAAATGTTCTGTATCTGTGTGTGAGGTTGTGTTTTTGCGCGTCTGACCGATCAGTGGGTCTGTGACGTGGGTCCAGTCGATGCAGTCCTGCAGCTCCAGCTGGTAATGGGACTGGATGTAGAGCAGCAGGTGCTGGTAGAAACCAACGCCGGCGATCAGGTGCGTACGGTAGGCACATTCCAGAGCGCTGCGACTGTGAATGTGCTTCAGTGGAGGGAAAAGAAAGAAAAGACAGGAGTCAAGACATTGGAGATATGACCTGAAGAGCAATAACAAACACTATCTATTCAGCAAAGTGGTTTAGAAAAACATCTGGATAAAAATCACAGTGTGTTACGTTAGTAGAGGCTAAAACAGAAGCTAGGCACATTTTCTAAACCCTTGAATCACAGCACATACTCAGTGTGCCATCTTATTTGTCTGACTAAAAGTAATGTTTATATAACTGAATTCAGCACAGAATTTATTTGGCTATATTTCATTAAGGGCAACAATGTTGTTGGTCCAAAAGACTTTAAAGTTCAGTGCTCAAAGTGACATTTTGAGGGGTTTCGTTTCAACTGGGACCACCCAAGTAGAACATGTACACACTCTTAGTACTAAATGAAGTGTGTTTACACACCAGTGACCACAAAATGGCAGGTGCCATAGAGAAGTTGACCTTTAAGTGGCAGCCAGGATGTTAAGTCAGCGACCGACAGAAAAACTGCTGGGCTGAAACATGCACAGAAGAGTTTTTTCCACAGCTGCAGGGCCTTTTACCTTCTTGTTGGTCTTGATAACCTGGATGACCTCATAGTAAACCTTCCTCCAGAGCAGCTCCTCAGCCTTACGACCGTAGTCAACAGGATGGAGAAACATCAGCTTCACACAAAGCTCCCTCAACCTGAACACAAAGAAAGCAGAACAGATACACACATGCATAAGTTAAGAAGTTAGTTGGGTTACCAGTTCAGCAAGTGTACCAATGACTCAACGCACTTTCACATGAACAGATGGAGCTTCGGAGAGCAGAAACACCCAGAACTGTGCAAACTTGAATGGTGGGTTTGTTGTGTAAATCAAAAATGAAAATAAAAAAATTATTTGTGGCTGCGCTACTTCAAAACACCACAGAAATAATTAATTACTCTAATACTATCAGACAAAAAATAATAATAATTGTGGCATCACAAACCTGCACGCCTTTTCCTTCTGTGACTCACACTGTTGTGTTGACTGATTCAGAAGTCAGAAATGTTTATCAGAAGAACATTGTGAAATCTCAGTTCCATCTATTATGTGTGCAACTAATGACTAGATTAAGTTAATAAAGTCAGGAAAGTACATCCAGTAAATTTCATTATCTCCTCTTTGAAGAGCTCTTGGACGTGTTTAGTGAACATTTAACGATATTATGAGCCTCACCTTACACTGAGGTGCCAAAATATCCCATAGGACTACAGCTCTCACATTTAATGTCCTCCAGGAATTAGTTAATAAGGGTAAAACTCTAAATACAAGTTTAAATCATACACTGTGTGCAATGGACTCTCATCACTTGTGCCATGTTCAGAGTTGTCAGGGATGCACACACCCTTGTATTCTACGTAAATGTACATGTAACAGATGGCTAATTTTACTATCAACTGATTTACCACTTAGTCCAAACACTGTCAGAAAACACTGTCAGAAAACACTCAAATATGCTTATTATAGTTTCTCCAAGATGATGCTTTCAAATGCCTTGTTTTTAAAATTAACCCACAGATATTCAGTGCACTGTTGTGGAAGACAAAGGGAAACATCATATCTTTACAATTATAAACTGGAGCTGACAATTAGCCAACTGTCAAAGTAACTGCCAATTATTTTTTGTCAATTATACTAATTAGCAGTTCTGAACATAATTAACACCTGGCTATGGCTGTCTCTGAGCAACATGAGATATCATTCCCCTGTTTCTGTGTTTGTGTAGACACACAATCAAATCTCTCTCTCATATTTACTTCCAGTTTTCCATTGGTTCACAATATCCAATATGAAAATAACAACTGCAATCCTGTTTACAGGCTGCATGACTGAGTACAACTTAGTATTTTTAACTTTAGGTTTTGTGTTTCAGAGATCCTTAAGTCTTAAAGAAATCAATGAGATGATTATGTTGAGGCATAAACGGACACTTTGCATACATTAAACAGGTTTTCAATACTAAGTCAACTAACTGGATGAGGATGCAAAATACCAGGAATTCCAATACTGACAAGAGATGCTGAGGGCAGCATAATACAGATTCTTATCAGCTGAATGAACTGGAAGGAAGCCACTATTAGCTACTATTTGATGGGTTTAAATTCATGCACAGGACATGAACATCCATCGTGTTCAGAACAACTACCCGGTTGCAGTGCACACTAGCCCCTCTTCACACAAACTTCTGAGACAGTTGGACATACTTGTTGCGAAGGCTGATGTTCTCCGGCTTGAAGACTTCTCTGTAGTATGCTTTGCTGCCGATGATGACATCCAGCTTGTGCACAGATTCCACCACAGCCCTGAGCAGCGTTTGGACAATAGAAAAAACATTAGATTAATGAAGGGACAAACCCCGTGAGCGACAATTTTACAGGTCAATAAGAGAAATCAGGTCCAAATGGCATCTCAAATACAGCGGGCTACAATGCTAACAATCAAAATACTTCCTGTTTCATTTCTCTGTAACAAGGGCGGTAATGACAAATGCTGCTAAATCATGAATTCTTAAGCTAGCGAGGCATGCCGACTGCCCGATCAGGTTCAGCTGATGTTGGGCTGACAAGTATGCAAGTATGTTGGGCTACTCATTGTCTAACATGTTACCGATTGAAAGCAGAAGTGGACCCTTTCTTGTGTTAGCAAACAATGATTGGCTAGCGCCGAGTTAGCCAACACAACAACGTTCCAGTAGCACCTTGGTTAGCAACGCAAAACGGCCTCGCCAACTAACCTGTAAAGCCGCTTGATGAGAAGGACTTTCGCCTCTGGCTCGCTGTCCTGCCCCGGTCCACTCATATTAGCGAGCCAGTTGTTTGATCACACGCTCCAGCGTTTAGTTGCCGTTTCCTTCAACCCTCCCGACACACAGTTGTCAGGGCTACTCGGGTTTGTTCCCCGGCAGTGACTGACAACCGTGTTGATAACCAGCTAGCGCTAGCTATCAGGGTAATGTTAGCTTTCCTCTCTTCTCCTCCGAGTCTCTTTCGTTTCTTGTCTTCTTTGGCAAGACCCCCTCTACCCATCCGTTCTGAAAACCGGGTATGAGGGGGTGCCAAGTAATTTAAGCTCTCCCTGGTCAGCTAAAACGCTCCGATATGCTTCTTGTGTTGTTCCCTGTTCCAGCCATTGCTACGAAGGCGGCCATTACTAATATCAGGCATTGACCGCCTGAATATCGCGAGACTACAGAGCGTACTCACAAGATTAAATCAGAGGGGTTGCCAGGTAGTTTACAGATCCCTCGTTTGCGCCAATTTCCTGCCCCCGTTGACTAAAAAATCGGAAGAGAATCGGAAGGAAATACTAATATTACACTCAGATATCTTCAATCGAAAACACATCGAGCTAATTAACAGTTTTTCATCATTGAAATCATAACTTTTTTTCAAAAAATAGGCATTTGTTTTCAATGTAAAACCCACTACAATATACTTAAAGTATGCATATTTTGTTCCCTCTCTCCAATTATCCATTAAGTAACTCGACATATGTAACGTATTATTTTGACTATGCAACTACTTAGGTGTTTGCCCTTTTATAAACTGGTCAGACTTTTCCATGTTCTTTTCCATGATGACACCTACTCTACTCTCCTACAACAGGCATAAAGGTGGATGACTTACACCTTCATCATCCTTTTGGGATAATTAGATGATTTAGCATAATTCCAGGATATATATGTATTTACAAATTGTCTTACAGTTGTGTAACAAAAAATATGAATTCATTCCTAACATTTCAATCATTTGTATGTCGACCTTTTTGTTCTTTTATTTTTTTACTTTCATTACATACATAGGATTGATTGCAAAACTGTTATGATGGCTAATTAATATAATTTTGTTCCCCCATGGCACAGTGGCCATGCCTACTGATGAGGACTCTGTTGTTGTAATTCCTCCTCAGTGCCATTAGAGGTCCATAAAGATCATTTATTATTTTATGGCCCTATGGATGCAATGTTAAAAATCTCAGAGAAAAAGAGTTTTTTAAGAGGTTTCTTCCACATTTGATGTAATTTTTGTGTACTTACTGAGAAAAAAGCAAAACTAAAACTAAAATAAAAACAAAAAAACAGGATTTTGGTACGACAGACAGTGATGGAGGGGATCACTGAAAGATATAAGTCAATTGTATACCTGTTATGAAGAAAAAGATAACTTTAAAAAGTTGCTGATTCATTATATATATGGTCTGTTGCAATAGTAGGTGTAAGTATGGTATGATGTTTCTGCAAAATTTGATTTAAAAAAAATAAATTTTTAGCATGTGATTACATACATGAATATAACATGAAAATGAGAACCTGCTTGTTCATTTCAATGTGACATAAATGTTCTTGAGCGTTTAACTTGACAGAATAACTATGTGAACATATTAGATGCTCTGGTCTGAAGCAGGTTTAGGTGGAACTTTCAGATCTGTTAGTTCTCTTTGCACAGCATGAACCGTCTAATGCTCCGCCATTGTGCTATTTTTTTTCTGCTCTGTCCAAACTCAGAAGTTACCAATCCACCGAGAAACTGCAGGCGATTAAGTGTGGGAGGACGAGGATAATTACAAGCTTGCTATATTCACTCGAGTCCCCAGGTACCGGATCCCTTCCTGCCATCCCAGTCTCAGCACCTCAGCTCGGGCGAGTGTGAGAAAATGATCTGTTCTGCTCACCAAGAGAAGAATCGCAGTCCTGAGATGCAGAAAAAATGCACATGACCCAGATGAGCAAGCTGCAAAATCAACCTGTGATCTACAGATGCAGACACAAAGTGAGAGTGAACAAGCTTTAAGGTCCAGAGATTAAAATCTGTTGCAAACACTGGAAAAGAGGCAAAACCATCGAGCATATCAATGAGCAAACCAAAGAATTTTAACTTGATGAATCTTTTTTTCTTAACAATTTAAAGCCTGGAAAGAGAGAGCATGCTTTGAACCAAGCAATGAATCAGTTGGTTAATTAATCGATCAACTAAAGGTTAAGTGACAACAATGTCTAGTAATTGATCAGTAATTTCAGTTATTTATTAAGCCAAATTTATGAACAATTGCCGGAACCAGATTATGAAATGTGATGATTTTTTTGTTCCAGTCTTTTTTATAATAATTACAAAATTAAATATTTTGGATGGTTTGGGGCTATTTATCAGATAAAAGCAACAATTTAAATGTGTCACTGTGGTTCCTAGGAAATTCTGTTTGACATTTTTCTCTATTTTCTGATGCTGCAGTGACTAAACAATTAATCTGTTCATCAAATCATAAATCGTTATCATTAGTCTCAAAGGAAGTGACTAAATGCTACCTCCAAGCCAAAAAACAAGGAGCCATGTTTCTTACCATTCGAAGGACAATGCTGAGGATATTTTATATTTTGGTTGTTTTTATGCAAATGACAGTAAAAAGACCAAAACAAACTGTACTTGTTTGTCTCTTAAAGATCCAGTTTGTGGAGTTTAGGGACATCTAGAGGTGAGACTGCAGACTGCAACCGACCGACAAAAAAGAGCGCAGGAGGGCCGCAAAACTAGTGAAACTAGTGAGAGACAAGAGTCAGTGTTTGATTTGTCCATTCTGGGCTACTGTACAAACATGAAGGTGCAACATGGCGGACTCAGAGGAAGAAGACTCGCACTAGTGACTATTTACGGACGAAAGACGATGTACGTAGGAATCGGTTTTTCAGTGTTATTGACAATAAGAAAAAAGTCACCAGACTTACCCTCTGAGGTGGATGATACTTCAAGAAATTGAGAAAAACCCAAGTTTAATGCATTAAGAAACAGATCACACGTTTCCACACCTGGTTAAGAATTTAATTATTTGTTTATTTATTAATTTATTTACGTATTTCTATCTCCAGATTCACCCACCCGAAAAATATAAATTCCGGTGTATTCCAAAAGAAAAACCAAAAAAAAAAGAAAAAAGGAAAAAAAGAAACAATGTCATCTTTATCAACCGCATCAAAAGGAATCAATCAACAAAAGTGGCAATAATTATTATCATTATTACAATAATAATTCAATGATCAGAATATCCACATTCATAACAAATTCCATATACAACTGCAATACACTCTTCAACACCACTCTTCCATTAATATACACAAAATCCCCAAATGTCTGTCCTGTCAAAACAACAATATAGGAGTTTTGGGGAGGGGGGCTATGGCTTGTCAAGGGGTATGAAAGATGACTGACCAGCGAGAGTTAATGGATCTAAGGTTAGTAAGAGTAATAAGGGTGGAGGCACACTTATTTAGTAAGGACCTATACAAAAACAAGCAATGTTAAGTAATGACAGTATACTTTCATGGAAGGATTCGCCAGTCTAACCGAATCTCAACAAAAGGTTAGAAGGCTCCATGAGAGGCAGAATTTGGGGAGCAAAATTTCAAGAAATATAATATAAGGGTTGTCTGAATAAATATATAACTCTGAATGACAACCGTTGCAAACATATACCATAGGAACCTAAAGTGAAAAGTCAGATACGCAAGAACTCAAAAACAGGTCGAGAATTTTTTTTAAAGAAATGCAGATGGAGCTTTCTGGAAAAAAAAAAAAAGAAAATTTCTTAGTCTATATATGTACAAACATTGCTTGGTCACCCAAATCTACTTAGAAAAGCTTTTTAAGTTGGTCAGAAAATGAGTGCAAGCTTTAGATTACGTGAGTTACTTCTTGTATGAGAGCTTCAAGAACGCAGCTGTAAGTGACAGACCTCGCTGATATTCTAAGTCCGCACAAGAAAAGTGCCTCTGATAGCTCGGTACATTTTAAAAACCTTTCCATGCCTCAGTATTGGTATAACTTGAGAAGACCTAGTCATAGAAAGAGAGAGAAACATTAGAGGAAAAAATAACTGTACACTCTGCATATACAAACAAACTGTATATACACATAGACATACCATATATACACATTTATCCAGTATATACACAAAGATTTAGCCGGTACACACACTTATATACAAACACATTCACTCGTTTCAGCAGGACCTCTAACATATCTCTCTCTGTTTTTTCGGCCGTAAGTGTAAAATGGCAGGGATTTTTTTTTTTTAAACTCAGACTGGTGTCAGCGGAGTCCATCCGTAGAAATAAACGGGGAGTTTTACTGCAATTTTTTTATGACTGCAGAAATGTGGCCACACTGAAACCAATGAGTTCATCCTCTGCTCAGTTAAAACCCTACAGACAGATAAAGATTAGCCGAAGTGAAGTACAAAAAAAGAAACAGCTGTGTGAGAATATCCTCATCCAACGGTTTTCGCATCGTCCGTAAATGGAGAGCTCCATGGCGACTGTTGGGCAAGAAACATCCGTCCGCCTTTTTGCTTTTTAGTTTTCGATTATGATTATAACTAGTAGGAAGGAGGGCACAGGTCACAGCAACGTGCAAACCGCTGTAAGGGGAGTAGGTAAAACACAAGTTCGTCCCGTTCGTCACGGTCCTTCGGGGCAACGACTCTCTCCACAAGATTGTCTCAGTAAGAAAACTTGGTTTCATATAAAATGGATTATTTATGAACGGTCCCTTTAGATAGAGGCATCTATCTATATCAAGAAATAAATATCTGCTCCGGAAGATTTCTGATGAAGAGTTTTTTTTTTTTGTTTTGTTTTTTTTCAATATACTATTGTAAGAATAAGCAGTACCATAGAAATATAAATAATAACATTCTGTCCGTTTATTTTTTTTTTTCAAAGTCTTCATTGAAGCAAGAGTTGTGTTCTGAAGCAGTTTCACTTGTTGTATTAGGCTGTGCATATTTAAGTTTCCTTTTAAAATCAAAGTCTGAAAGAGATTCGAACGGAAGAGCTAAAAACTACATGAATCGAGAAAGAGATTAAGTGTGTCTAAAACTGGAGTAAAAATGAAGCAGATAAATAATGTGTTCCTAGATAGATAGATAGTGAATAGATGAGTCAAAGGGTAATTTGAAAAGACTATAAGAGAGAGAGACAGAGAGTTAGAGAGAGAGAGAGAGAGAGAGAGGAAATTAAATGCTTTGAAAGTAAATCAGCTTTGACTAAAATTTTAAGAGAAGTCAAGCACCTTTGAGATACATCTTACCCCACGATACACCTCCCCTCTCTCTCATTTTTGAGCATCACGCCTTCCTTGGCCTTTGTGTTCCTCCGTTCTGCTGATTGATCAGACTGCATAGCTGTTCTTTGCATGCTCGACAGGCTAAAACAAAACGCCAATATGTGTCCAGCGTACCTTTTTAAAAGTAAATCCAAGCAAAGAGGCGTCAAACACAGTTTAAAAAAAAAAAAAAATTCCTGTTATCAAATCAAAGAGAGAGGGCCCAAGTTGATTTAAAAAAAAAAAAAAAGAAAAATTCCCCCAGCATTTTTCCTTACATGGTCCGCTGGGGCTCTGCACCATCCTTTGGCCAAAGAGAATGGGACCAATGCCCCAAGTTCTCCCTTTGTCAGCCAATCGCGTCACGAGAGAGGGCTCTGGACATTTGGCCATGCCACCCTGTGGACTGCCGATGGTGCATCAGCCAATTAGGTTCCACATTGTCCTCCATGAAGCTTTGAGAGTGGCTAGGGGGAGAAAAAAAAGGGAGACAGAGAGAGAGAAGAAACGGGGGAGGGTGCTTGATCAGGTGCTATTGAAGCATAGCAAGAGACCGAGTATCTGCATTGGTGGCAGTCTTTCCAAAGCTGGACTCATCTCTTTTCTATATAGGTTTTTTTTATTTGTGTGTGTGTGTGTTTATGTGTGTGTGTGTGTGTGTGTGTGAGAGAGAGTGTGTGAGTGTGTTCAGCTCTGAGGCAACTGCTTGTTTACCTGAGTCACTGAGGTATTTTCACAGCAATGTTAATTTCTCAATCACGGATTATCTCAACATCTCTGAAAAGACACAATCTAGACCTCTTTTTGAATCCAACATTCTTCACACACAGGTTAGTTTCACAAGAAAAAAAAAAGTAGCCCTACGAACTGTCTGTATAGAAGACAATCTTTCCCTGTGTATGACTGCTAGCATTATTATCATTTGGTGGTTCAACAGTTTGACATTCACTGAAAAAATATGAGCTAATCCACTAGCACTGGCCGAGAAAGCACTAGCATTGGCCGTGTTGACCTTTGACAAAGGTAAAAAGGAAGTGGTTTGATCTCTCCGGAGAGAAAAATGGCCGACACAAAGCTGATGGCGCCCTTCAACTCATCTTGGTTCAACCTTTTGAGGTTTAAACAAGCTGAGTTGTTGCAGAGCGACACCAGCGTGTGAAGCTACAAGGACAAAAAACAAAAAAATTCACATCCAGACAAACCTTACAACAGACAGCTCGTACACAAAATGAAGGAAAATGAATACACATTAAAAAACATTTCAAAGACTTGTGTGTTTTTTTTCACCATTCTGACACATGAGAGGCCGAAGAGTTCGTTTCAAAATGAACACTGTGCATCAAATAATAGGCTTTTTCCGAATATAACCTCATAAACTTACAATTTAATGCTCATTTATTATGTGAGACAGATGCCACTCTTCATTTTGAAATGACGCTTCAAATTGTGGAAACAACAAAACGAAGTATTACTGATTTTTTTTTTTTAAAGCATCAGGGGTGTAATATGTTCTTATTGTCTCAAGCAAGGCTTTATAATGCACATCAGGTCGATGACTAGCTAGTCTACTGGCCAAAGGATGCTCAATGTGTTTATCCCAGGCACTTAATGGCAGGCTTAGCGAACCTAAATGGTTGAAAAAGAAAGTGAAAATGGTCTTTTCACACATTTTAGGAACAAGATGATCAATGTTTACTGTAATAAAATGCGATAAAAGTGCCTCGAACTGATAAACATAAGGGGGGGCATTAGTAATTAGCATTTGTATGTATTTATTAGTAAGAATTGTTGGAGAAAACTTAAAAATGTTATTATTTTTGAAAAATAGAGTACACTTTTTTTTTTTACTTAAAGAAAAAAAACTTTTAAAACTGGGAATAAACTCCATTCATTCATTTCATTCAAAGTAGCTTCATTCAATCTTAAATCTTTTCAGAGCTCGGCATGAACTGAAAGCAGCACTTCGGGGCTCTGTCTCCACAAAATTTTAAAATAACTCATTCAATGGTCGAACCATCAATTTTGAGCCGGGGAGCTGCTTATATTTTTTTTTTACTGTAAATATAACCAGAGATTGGAGGAGGGTGCATCTAAAACACAGATATGGAAAAACCCCGACAACACTGTCAGACAGAAGAACAACAACAGGATGCACAAAGAACAAAGACAAAAGACACATACAAAACATATTTGGAGGGGGGGGGGGATAAAGTCCTGTCAAAGACAAATTGCAGGAGAAAGAGAGAGAGAGAGAAAAGACAGTGAGTGAATCATGAGAGAGGCAGTGCTATGGCAGACACAGACAATTGACTTGGAAAATGGCACCATTTTGTTTCTGTTTTAGCACCAGTTTATCACATGTCGGTTCTGAGATTGAGAAGAGAAAAATTGCACGAGCTCAGTCCAAAAACAAGAAGTCCCTTAGATTGAGAGAGAAAGAGAGAGAGAGAGAAAAAAAAGGAAGGAAAAGTTCCCAAAAAATTTGTCTTCTGTGACTCAAACCTCTACAACGCTCGATCGTGTGTCTTTGAATCTCTGTTTTCAGCCCACAGATCATTTCTCCGCCTAGCAAAGCTAACTTGCATCTCCGTCTGTGTCAGATCTCTCTATTGGAAAACCCTGTTGAAAAACACTCAAAGGCACTAAGAAAAGCCAGACTACATGACCACCTTTCCACCTAAACGATTTGCAGCCTGGCGTGTTCAGGATAGGTATATATTTAATGCACCTACATCCATGGGAGTCAAGGGTTACTATAAGCTAGCTTATAGCACTTGCTAATGGCTACTATGAAGTCTTTGGGGTGCAAGACATTCTATAGTGTTCTTTACATGTGTTTGTTTTCTGGTGAAGCCACATCGGTGAACGGAGCAGTCGTTCACAGGTCGGCTTGCACGTCGAATGCTTTTTTTTTGTTTGACTGATTCAAACAAGGTAAAATTACAAGGTATCATCATCTTGTCCTGCAAGACTGATACTAAACTGAAGCTCCGCGTGAGCGTCAAGAGAACAAGTGTCCGTTGAAGAGCCCTTTTTTTGGTTGTGTGTTCATGTATTATGCACTGTACAGTAAACTGTATGGTTCCTACTCGTCTCCCGCACACTTTTTCTTCTCTCTCTTGCCCCGGGGGAATGAGAATAACCTACGCTGTGTTCTTTTCATAGCATTGTCTCGCTAAGTGGGAAAAGATGGGGGACAGTGTTTTTCCCTTGGTGTCGTCTCTCTCTGATTTGGCTCAGTGTTGTGTTTGACCTACTCCCCCTTCTTCTGCTATGCCTGTGGTTGCTCTTGCCGTGGTTCCGGTTGCCTGTGAGGTTGTCATGGGGGAGGATGTTTGGTTGCCACGGAGCTCTCCATTCTGACTAGGATGCTGAGGAGCGGGTAGAGAGGGAGGCTCTACGGTTTGGGGGAGGACTCCATTGTGGGGCGAGCTGTCGGAGGAAATGCCAGAGGAAGAGACTCTGAGGCCTTGATCGTTGGTTACCGCTCCTCCTCCTCCTTGTCCTCCTCCTCCACCTCCCCCTCCACCTTCAGTTTTCACACCGGGGTCTGCAGAACCCAGGGAGGAAAGCTGGTCCTCCTAGCGAGATAGAGAGAGAGGGGAGGGGAAAGAGGAGTGGGAGCAGGGAGAGATGGACGTAGGAGAGAAGCCATTCAATGAGCGATGGGAGGGATGTGAGTAGTTGTGTCGGAGTCACATCAAGGCAGATGACATGTAGTAGGAAAAAAATCACATGTTGCAGAGATGTAGGAGTGTGGGAGGAAGTGAAAAAAAATTTGAGATACAGATGGGATAAAGAGGACATGGAGCACAATCACAAGAGAAGGATGTGATCGAATCGTGTGAAAGTGGGGGGAAACATCAACATCGACGAACACAAAGAACCGGTTGGGATGAGCACATGTCAAAGCAATGGCAGAAGCAAAGTAAGGAGGGATTAGAAAATAACAAGAGTGGTGATGAGGGACACAGAAAAAGGAGGAGAGAGACAGAAAGAGGAGAGAGAGAGATTCAAATGAGTCACGGAGTTGATGCATGACGAACACCAATAGAAATGGCAGCACAGGGAAAGGGACGCAGGGAAAGAGGGGATGAAGGGGAATTAAATTTTTTGAGGTCAAAGGGTCCTGATCCTCACGGGATGAGTAGCAAAAGGGGTGTTTTTCTGGTGACAGGTGTCAGGAAAAGTCAGGAAGTCAAATGTCATTCTTTGCCAATGAGTACAAATCATGTTCAATATGGATCAAGTTTCTAATGTAATGTGTGAGCTTAAGTAGCTAAAAAAGTATTTTAAAAACTATTCTACATTAAAGGCTTCTTAAATATATCTTAACAGCATACGCTGAAGCATCAGCCTGTTGCTAAAAACATGCAAAAAAAAAAAAAACGTCCAGCCACAAAGAGCTCAGAGCCAAATTTAAAAAAAAAAAAAAAAAAGCAAGATAAAAGTGCATCTTATAGCCTGGCAGAAAATCCAAACGTCTGTCAAATTCACCAACCAAAATGTTCAACCCAAACCCATCGCTCACGCAGCAACCAGCTGCTGCATGGGACTTCATCCTGGGTTGGAGCTTTTTGATGAGCGACTAAGTCAGAGTTTGGTTTTGCCGTTTTTTTTTTTTTTTCTTACTTACATTGGCGCAGAATAACAGCAATGCAATACTAGTTTCATTATAAGTATATATCACGGTCTGTTTGCAAGCCTTCGCTCCCAGTCTTGTTCACTGACGTCTGTGTAGGAGCAGTGGGGAGAGAAAACAATTGGGTTATTGTGCCAATAGACAACTATGAGGACTCTATTCAAAAACGCTGCTTACTGTGTCCAAGACTTACTGCAAGACGATTTTTAAAATATGGAGGCATTTATTTTATATAAATAAAAAAAGCTGAAAAGCACAATTTTTAACCACCAGACCTGGGCAGAACTTTCCCGAAATAATTGCACTTGATTTATCTCGCCTGGCACATTTGCTGTGTGGTGTCTAGACATAATTACAGAGACTCTGTTTTCACTGAAAAATGTAAAAATCCAGAGCAGAGCCATCCAAAAAAAAAAAAAAAAAAAAAAAGTGAAATAGTTTAAACCCATGTTTGTTTTTTACAACCAAACATTGGAAAATACTTATGACATTTAATATAACTGTCATGTTTCGTATACAAGAAGTATGAAATACTGTAACATGAATGGAATGACGTGCTTGTAGAGGGAAAGACAGGAAGTAGGAAGAAACGTTTGGTCTGCATCCAGTAGAGAAAATCAATCAAAAAAGGAGCAAAAATAGCAAATTATCACTGGGTAAGCTTGTAATCTGATGGGTGTGTCCATTGTGAGTGGAAGAAGTTTCCATTTCACTTTAAAAAGAAAAAAAAAACAATTGAAAAGAAGAACGAAAACATAAAAAAAAAACATTACCCCCCAAATTTGATGTGAATTAGCAGGCCTTTTCTCTTCTCAATCAGAACCAAAATGAATGCAAACATTTTTCAGCGTCTACTGTAACTGGTGCTATGAACAGCTACAGTATCTACTAATGGGTTACAGACAGTTTACAGGATGCCAGTAACATGACTCCACTGACACTTGCTTCGTTACTCTCAAAAACACAACCGACAGTGTCGTTTAATATCCATGTGTAGACCAACATACACATGTCTATTAAGCTCAGAAATCAAGCAGCTGAACAAAGACATGGCAAAAATGTTTACTGACATCCTTTTCTTTTTTTTTTTTTTAAAACTTACCAAACTTGCTTCACTCTCTGTGGGGCTGCAGTGTTTGATTGCTTGGTGCATTCAATTACAGCTCGATGTGAGAGTGTTTTTTTTTTTGTTGTTTTTTTTTTATGCTAATGAAAATTGTTGTACTGGAGACAGAAACACAAAAACACTTAGCGGGAGAACTGAAATGTTTCGGTGTGTCGTAATGATGCAGATAGAGTGTCGTACACACAGGTTCTTACCCCATCTCCTCCAATCTCCAATCAATTTTTGAAATGGTGGATGGCTAGAGCGAACTGTAACATCTCTCTCACCTCCACGTTTGAAATAAACACCTGCTGTTAGTGTTGGTTTAATCAGTCTATATGGCATTTTGTTAAATTAAAAAAGCCCCCCCCCCCACCGTATGAGTTAAGATGACGAGCTTGCCGGGTGAAGAGCTCTAACTCTGATGCGACCACGACAC
>JAPZDV010000025.1:4457714-4479819 GCA_029814665.1 Acanthurus lineatus | reverse complement strand
CTCACCTCCATGTTTGAAATAAACACCTGCTGTTAGTGTTGGTTTAATCAGTCTATATATATATATATATGGCATTTTGTTAAATTAAAAAGCCCCCCCCACCGTATGAGTTAAGATGACGAGCTTGCCAGGTGAAGAGCTCTAACTCTGATGCGAAAAACGAAACGAACAAACAAAAAAACGTAGTCACACGTCATCAGACGCCCCACAACACGTCAGATCCGTAAACGCCACCATTCAACCAAACAGTGTGCACAGGTGCCAAACACGAACACAGACACAGAAATATCCGGAACACAGGTACAGAAAAACACACAGAAACATGTGGACATTAATCAGTGTTCTTCAGGGAAGGACTGGGTCAGATACGGAGATTTCCCATAATTCCCGTTGTTGTGAGTGTGTGTGTGTGTGACGGCGTGGGAGGGATGAAAGACTGAATGGAAATGTGAGTTCATGTGCGTAGGAAAACAAAATGTGTCTTTGTGAGAGGGAAGAAAAAAAATCTTGAATAAAAGAGAGTTAACACAATATTCCAGAGACTTTTGGACAGATTTTTAAAAACTGTTTTTCAACCAAGATTTAAACCGATAAATGGGCTCAAAATGCACCAGTTCATGTCTTTCAGTTCAAAAATCTGAACAGAAATCTATGGACTCATAAAATATGTGCTTGTGTTTTCTCTTTTATTGGATGTTTTGTGTAGTTGCTTTGCAAAAAAGTCACAGTTTTGCATTTAAAATTATCTGCAAATAATTTCTGTTTATCCTTTCAGTTTAAGAACCAGAGGAAGTCTGCATTCTGCTTCTAATAAGTGTTCATATTATTATCATACTGTATATTCTAAATACTAACCCTAACCATACAATGGTCATACAGCTGACTATTTCTTTTTGTCAAGATTATATATTAAATTCTCAAAGTTTTTTAAGGTCAAGTGAAAAAAATGAGGTGACTATTAAATGTCATGAAAATCTGAGTTGAATATTAGAAAATGCCAACATCTGAGGATAGTGGAGTTCCAGAATCAATGGTATTCATTGATTGGTTTGTATTTCTCTGCATTTTTAGGATTTACCCAATGCAAAGAGTTACAGGAAGGTCTCCGTATATGACATGAAAACCATCTGAGAGTAATAATGTTGGCATATATGTCAGTGGATCGCTTATGACTGCACTGTGCGTCTGAACAAGTGATCACATTTGCATTTGTAAAGGGCTGCAACAGTCAGATGCAAAACATTTGATGTTCAATTTTTCTTTAATTAAAAAATTCATAATATAGAGTTAAATATATTTCTTGCTTGCTGTGTTTCTTCCTTTTTGGGGCAACATAAAAAGAAACCTACTGTAATTGATTTCCAATCTCAAAAAATTCCCCCTATGGGAGGTCTGCCACTGATTGTTTTTACCAGTTGTCTAAAAAAGGTCACAACCTTTTCCATCCAGCAAAATAAAGAAAATGTCAACTTTTTTGTCATTTGCCGGCAGTCCTCACACTGTGCATAAATTACACAATTTGGTCAACTGTCAGAGAAGAAGAGACTTTAAAGCTACATCAGGCAAAAATAATGTTATGTAAAAATACAATTAACTGTTCAGTCTAGTTCAGAAAATTGGGCTCTAACAGAGACAAGAAAAACCTTGATTTTAGACTTCAGACATCTTTTGATTTGAGTTTATTCTGCTCTCTGGATGCTCTTAATTAAACTTTGCATCTCAACTTTGCTGTCACCTTGTGCCTCAGGTATTTGGCAGGTTTTTATTGTGAGACACGTAATAACATCCTGACTCCTGGCTTATATCAAGATTTCTCAACTAAACTTCATGTAACTTTGTAGTAAATAAAATATGGATTCTTTTCTCATTTCCTGGACTTTAGCATGTGCCAGCAGAGGGCTCTCTAACTAACAACTGCCAGCTATGATTATTGGCTAATTTCTTGAATATTCCTCATTACCTCTGCCATTCATCTCTCAAGTTATTCCAACAAATTCTTAGCTAAATGTGCAGCTTTGAATCTTTGAAATGTTTTGTATTTCACTATTTCTACACTGAAGTTTTGTCCTTCAGAGCGACATGTGACCTCGGTCCAGAACATTCTGTGACAGGCCCGTTTTTCTGAAGCATAGATGGAAATATAAGTGGGTCTGTCGGTGTGTGTGGGCTTGCAGTGAGTTCACAGGGTGCTGCATATGGACAGGGACGCACATAGAGAAACAGCAGAAGTGGAAAAAGAGGCAGGTTATGGATGGAGAGTGAGAGTTTGCCGGCTTGTTTATTACCTGGATACTCGGGGTGGGACAGGCGCGAGACGGGGCTGCACTAGGATGGACTGACGCCTCCCCTAAGAGAAATCACCGTATCTCATCAACATAGGAGGAGAGGAGAGGAGGAGAGGAGAGGAGAGAGGGGGTTCAAGGCGGGAGGCAGAGGGGGGGAGGAAGCTGACGGCAAAAAGGTGGGGAAGGGGAAGGCTTGTGTGCAGTGGGGAGGATTCAGAAGGGCAGTGAGGTTCGAGGAAATCAACAGCCATCCAAACAACACAATGCAGAACAAAAAAAAACTAAACAGAAAAAAGGACATAAATATACACAAAAATGCTAACAAACACACATTTACATACATATACACAATGGCAACCATACACGCGCGACATCATCAGACAACCCAACAGCCTGAAAGCATTAAAGTAGCGTGCCATGCGGTGCCTCATTGAGAGAAATCATGCTTACGACAAGAAAGAATAAGGCATTAAGTTTTTTACTCAGAATGACATCTGCATCTGAAAGCAGCTGATTAATCCAAAAGCCTTTGGAAAGCTGAATCTTGCATTTCTTTTCTGATTCAGAAGGGTAACATGCTTAGCAAACATGCAGTTATCTACTCTGTGAAGATAAGTGTACACACACTCGGAAATAACCTGAATTATATTCACATCAGTACAATATATATATTCAAAAAAACACAGAGAAACAACAGAGAATATGACTTTTGTATTCAAACGTAACTCACACCGCACCACACACACACACACTCAAAAATCACCGGCATTCAGGAAGTTGCAACAGTTAGTACAGATATAAGAGCGCAATTAAATGTGATACGGATGAAACATTGATATGATTAGCGTCACTGTGAGTTCAGGAAGCAGTTTGCTAATTAACTACACTTTGCTAAGAGCTGCTAATGAAACAAGAGTTGATAAAGTTGAGCAAAAACTAAAGGAAGTCTTTACAAATGATTAATTTAACAGCTAAATGGTAAAAAAACAAAAAACCTGTGTTTCAGGTTTTACAACTGATAATGTGCTTTAACTGCCAGATACCTTAAGTTCACTAAAAAATAATTTTATGAGCGATTCATCTTGTTTGTCTGCCACTGAACGCTGAAAGAGGTGACGTCAATCTGGAATATATTGACTCAGTTTGTTGAATTATTTCTGCAAAGCTCACCAGGTTACCTTGAGTTTTTTTCAAGACCTTTTTAATAACAGGTGCAATTATTTTTAACCTTTTCAGAGTCTTGCGAGTCAACAGGCGACGGAAAACTAGTAGTTACAGCACACTGTGGGCTGCCACTCACAGTCAGTGCTGTTCAGTACATTGTACTCATGTTTGTTCACGTGTACTTCGCAAAAAACTACAGAAATGCCTTTTGCATGCCCAGTTTACTGTTACATCAGTGTTGCTTGTATTGTTAATTTAAATGATTTATTGCCTGCAGCATGTAGAAAAACACAAAAAACAAAAATAAAACTCATAATTTATGACATTTTTAAATGAAATTCAAGACTTTTCAATAACCTCCAAAGCCCTTGTTTGATGCAACTGAATTCACTGCTTTCTAAGACTTTTAAATAGCTGCAGATTCCCTGTTTACATTATTTGGCAGTTGTTTTTTTTATCAGTTGCTGAAGTGCACTTTTATTGACTCATACAGCAGTTACTGATGGATTCATGTCCCCCTCTAATAGCAGAGAAATCTCAAAATGTCCGCATGAAAGTCAACTTTTTGCAGCGTCTGTTTATTTTGTGAGCATCAGCATGTTGTTGTGGGGAGGGATTATGGCATCCTGCACCTGTGTTATTATGTGAGGTCTAATTAAGTGCGGGGTGTTGTTTTGGAAGTTGGTAGCGGTGGCCTGAGGAAACATTGGCATCATGCCTCTCCCCTCTCTCCCCCCTTCTCCCTGCATGCACACCAGTCTCAACCAATAAAGCTGAGTGTCATCACGATGGACTGAACTGTCTGCTGTTGTGAGTGCCGTGTGGTTATTGTGGCCCAGAGGCTAAAATACAAAACAGACCTGTAATTTATGAACGGCTATTACAAAATGTCCACTCAAAGCTCCATCTACTTGTTTTTTTAACAACAAGCTCCATGAGCTGCATGTAAATTAAAGGAGTGTTTCAGCATAATGGAATCTTATCTCACACATTATCTCATTTTTTAGTTTAGTTTTTGTTAGTCACTAAAAAATACCTGTACAATACAATACAATGCAATCCAATAGCCCTGTAATCCATTTGGGAGGTTCACAATATTTAATTTATCTCCAGGATGAGTCACAGAGAAGCTGTAGTTTATTAGCAGTGATGCACAGCTAGCAGAGTATTGATGCCGGACAGTCTACACTGAAATAACAACTATTCAATAACCTGCCTTGAAGTTTTGCACAGACATCCATGACCCTTCATCATGAGGACAAATTCCTAATAAATACCCACAGAGCTAACCAATTTCGATTTAATTTGATTATTCTTGCTCATTAGCCACTGTTTCTGCAGCATGCTAACATGCTAACCTAATAGTGAGCAAGGTAAACATTATGTGATAAACATGGGCTTTTTAACATTGCCATTAATATACATCAGCATGTTGACATTAGCATTTAGCTTGAAGCGTTGTTAGCCTCACAGAATTGATTATATGGCCATAAAGTCCTGTTTGTGTTGGATTACATTACATTACATTACATTATACAGGTGTTTATACCTCGGCATCTGTCCACTGCAGCTTCCATTGGTTTAACAGATATCTGTGTATGGTTGCCATATATATATTTTATGTTTTTAATTTTACAACCACAAAAAAAACCTGAAATATTTGTCACTATTTATTATTTGGCATTAAAAAATTAAACTTCTCTGTAATAATTTTTAAGATACTTAAATATGAACCAAATGTAGTACATACGTTTTCAATTAAAGAAGCACAGAATGTAGATAATTATATGAAACCTTTCAGTGGTTGAGGAAATGATTTCACTTCGTATGGTTTGATATTTTGAAGTGAAGACTCCTTCATTCAACATACTGAAAAAAAAACCTCCAGCACAGTTTAAATGCCAAGCAGGTTGCCGCTTGCTGTGCGCTCGTCTGTAATCCAACAGAAAACTTTGTCAGGCAGTGCTGGAGCTTAAATTGTCACCAGTGGATTTAAAGCCATATGTTGCTGCCAAATGGTGGATTTAACCCTTAATTGCTCTTTTCAGTGGTTCTTCACAGATGTACCAGCTTGTTAAACAATTCATTTATTTATCATATGATCTCTTTTTTTTGGCGAAGAATGTTGATCAAGTCTTATTTCAACTACTAATAAGAAAACAAATAAGCTTTAGTATCACAATTTACTTTAATTTTATCATTCTAAAACATCTATTCAACTTAAATATTGTCACTAGATGATGCTGTCTAACTACAAAGAGCTATTTTCACAGTGTTTGTAAGAAAATGAAGGATAAAGCTGAAGAAAAAGGAAAAGAAATCATGAGATAGGAAATGAAATGAGGCAAAGTGTGCCGCGTGTGTCGAGATATCGTGAGCACAGCACCTGTTAACATGGAGATGAACAATAATGTGATTTAATTAAAGACAAATTAGCTTTTAAATCACAGTCATCTTGTTTATGAGCACAGAGCCTTACAGCATAATTGGAATTTTGAACATGAACATGACAGATTTAAACTGATAATATTTGTATAAACCTTTTTTGTCGGTACAATATTGTATTTATTTTAGTTTCATGGGGCAACATTATCATATATAATAAAATCCATAGAGTTGTCACAAAGTTGCAAAATAGTGTTATATAACTTTGTCCTGAGGCAACATCTCAAACAATGTGTTTTGTCACAGAATTACATCTTTTTGAAAGAGACTCAACACCTTTTTCTGCTGACAAAGACTCAGCATGATTCACTGCGCTTCTGAAGGTCCCAATCTTTTCATTTTCTGTAAATGAGTCTCTTTTGGTTTTAAATATTCTCTTCTGTTATAATCTGCACAAGATGAAATCCCACATACTTTTTTAAAAAAAATAATTGCCCACACTTCATTACACTCAATTCGACATCCTACGCCACAAACTTTATCCATTTATCCAACTACACTTATGCAAAACAAGATATCTGCGAACAGGAAAATGCAACATGGATCTCACTCTGCTTGTGATGACAGATTGTGCATCAACCTCATTTATATTTGATGGCAAAGTGTGCACTATTTCCTCCTTTGTTTTTATGAGGTGACAGAAGTGTTGGTGCCAACGTTGCTTTACTTGTTTGCATAAAATTGAGCAGTTACTCTTTCACTGGATTGCCGACAGCAGCATCAGATTGTGCTTAAGGTTCCTAAAATAATCCATCACTTTGACACCTAAGTCCATGATACCAGTGTTGCAGGTTTTGGACGAGAACCAGTAAGGCCTTTAGTTACAGTTACTGGCATTAGCTTTTGCTAATGACAGCGCTTTATTTATGTTACTGGGTTTACAGCGATTTATTTAAAATGATGCTTGAGCGGATTACTTTTCTGGGGACAAAGGAGGGCAAAATCCTGTTTAAATATATACAAGTTACTGTGGACTAGGCCCTAGTCTGCAAGATTTTAAATAACTGATTAATATTTTAGGTCATTTTATAATAAAAATGCCAAATATTTTATGAAATTAAGGTTCTTAAATTTGAAAATTAACAGACTTTTTTCTCTCACATTGTTTTAAACTGATGATGTTCGGGTTTAAACAAATGGTCAGGCATTAATGAACACAGGATGACGTCACTTTGGGTGATTAACGGATTAAAGTAAAAAATAATTGACTTGATAATTGATAATGAAAATAATCATTGTTTGAAGCCATAGATCACAGCTTGAATTGGCGGCACGAACAGGATCTTAGTGCCTACCAGCTGCAAATGAGAACGCATGCTCATATTATTAATGCTATATTCATATTTTTTTTCTAAATGTGTACCCTTGTGGGAATTCTCAGAATATATAATTGTCACATTCGTTGTAATAATGACCATCAGTGTGACGCTCTAAAGCCTCTGTCAGCTCTCCCTCTGGGCCTGCTCATTATTTCTTCCCTCCCCTTTGAAGGGTAACTAGAAAACCACTGTGAAGGCATTACTTTGATTTTTCACGCAATTAATCAACAAAAAATTCGTAAATGAGACTGAATGAAAGAAGACATACATCAAGTGTGGCTACTGTTTGAATTTTTTAACAGAGAAATGAGCTTTTTAAGAAGCCGGGATTCGCATTAATATGTATCTCATAAACTTGCAGCAATAGATTTATCAGAGAACACACTACTTATGACATCAGTGAGAGATGATTTCAGTGTTTATTGATGCATGTGATGCATCTCAATTTGTCTGTGGAGCAGCTGAAAATGCACAGAATGGTTGGCTGTCAATCATGTATTATATATATAGCAATGGTTTAATGGTAATGATGTATGTGTTTTATTTTTACTACAGTAGAATGAAAAGACCAATGAAATGGACGGATGGATATCCCATCCTACATCTAAAACAAAGAAAAAAAATGAAAAAAGTAATTAAAATTTGTTCCCTTGTAACCAGCTGCAATGCATTAATGCACCAGTAAGTCTTTTATATATAGATATAGATATAAATATAGATACAGATATACACACATTTAGACAGCATGACTCATGCTTGGAGGTGGACCAATTCTATTTGACAGGATTAGAAAGGTGGGGGTCGGGTTCAGACCTGAAATGAGATATGAAATGAAATGCACTGAAGAGGGAAGCATCTGAAGACACAACAGCAGCGACACCACGCAGCATTTGGAGCTCAACTGTGTGAATCTGGTCCTACATCGCGTGTTTGCATGAGTTTCAACCTCAACATGCTCAGAAAGAAAAACTGCGACAGAACTGGCAACATCATCATCATCATCATCATCATCATCATCATCATCATCACAGACTGACATATTCTGACGAACCCAACGAGCGTCAGCTTCGGCTGAGGAATGCAAACACTGCAGCACTCATTGATCTTCAAAGCTCCCAGGTGTGTTGGCAGACGGATGGTAGTCAAACCCAAAGACGGGGACAGGTCAGGGACAGGGCAAGACAATCAGAGGGACCACATACACACAGCAGACAAAACCATAACAGTAGCAGGGGGGGTGGGGGGAGAAAAAAGAGAGGTAAGGCTGTAGGGGGGGGAGAAGACAGCACGGGCCGTCGAACGGACTCGACGAGAGAAGAAGCAGTGTCACAGACCTGATCAGCGAAAATCCTGGTTTTTGGCTCAATCATGGGTCCTCCCCTTAACTCATCCTCCACAGCCATGAGTCTTAGAAGCAGAGAAAGAAAAGAGAGAGAGAGAAAGAGGGAGGGGGAGAGGGGGGAGGAGGAGGGTGACAGAAAGAGAGGAAGCATTATAAATTCAAGATGACACTTGACAAGAAGTTGAGCAGATGCATCTCCAACATCTGTCTCAACAACACCAACAGCGGTCAGATGTTGGTTACCTGAAGGGCAGCTCATTCTTTTTTAAGCTCTTGTAAATGTTAAGCAGCACCAACCTAAGCTTTTTACTTTCTGAGGCACTTCCAATTTTCACTGGTGGAGACCTTTTTTTTTTTTTTTCTTCTCGGCCCCATGGGATTCATCAAAGCTTTTTTTTACCCAATTTAAGGTGTTTTCCAAGTGCAATTACGGCCAACTGTGGACAATTACGGCTGATTATGTGAGGTAAATGGTTCAGTAACGGATCCCGATCATCCCCAGGGAATTGCCCATCTTGCATAACATGAACTGACCAAGGCACCGGAGGAAAATCCTTTGACTAATCATTTCAAAGACCCTGCACGCAGATATGAGCAAGCTTAGTGCTGCAGTGTTGATGAGCCATCGGACAGTGCAGGCTTCCCAGCTCTCGTGATTATCCCAGTGCCAGGGATTTACTCCAGAAAGGGTCATTCAAGGATATCTCTCACACAAGGTTACCTTGCACAGTTACACAGCCAACTGGCTTAACTGGGAATATTGTTACGGTGGTGATAAATGCCAAATGGAAGTTAGTGTGAATTACAAAGTCTTCTTCTCATCCTCGACTTCACTGCATTGATTTTCCATCAGTTTTAACAAGAATTTACAGCAACAGAATAAACATTTGTACATTTATTTAAGCAGACAAACTTTTATCAGCTTATCTGATGACCAAAAAGATTTTAACTGAAGTATTTATTAGACCACTAAGTCAATCAAGAAGTTGACAGAGACATTTAATTGCTGAATTCAATGCAGAATAAAAACACCACCAGTTAGGTCATTTTGTCACACTTCAGGCTGCTTTTAGCACATTCGTATCATTTTATTCAGGACACAGAGAGGCACATGTTTGACAATAAAGAAGGAAAAATCCACAGATGAAGTTTCAAACATAAGTGTTTGGATGTTTTATTCCATAAATAATGTACAGTGTTGAGAGTTATTTTTTACAAAAGAAGAGAATAGGAAAAGAAAAAAGAATCAATCACACTGTAAGCACAGACAGAAATATAAGCACTGTCTCAGAAAACAATGGAATGTAACATGAGAATACAGCATTAAGATTTTGACATGACTTCAAGAGGCAGACAATGATTCATGTGGGTGATGTGTTACAAAAAAAAAAAAAAAATTAAGCTTTTCATATCCAGTTGTACTTCAAGTAGTGTGCTTTTTGAGGTCAAGTCGTACATTTAGTCAAAACAATGTGTGTTATCTACCGACATGAGGTCACAATGTCTGAATCTTTTGCTACAGAGAAAAAAAGGCAGGAGACAAAAGGTGTCAAATAGGACGTAAAGTTAATGCAAAGTCAATGGAAAAGAAGCAACAGACCTGAATCAAAAAGCAGCTGCAAATACTTTCTTTATTTGCCAGCAGGTGCAAAATGTGGTGCGTATCTTTGAAAAACTTACCTCTCAACATCTGATTGGAGTTGATGCTGCAGACCCCCCTGCCATCCCCACCCCCACCCATCTATACGATACCACAAGCTAAGAATTATTTGCAACTATTTGACACAGGTCTGTAGAAAAAGTGACTATAAACCCTTGGCTGTTGCTACAAGCCATGTCGGTCGGACCGATATTGATCACACACACACACATCAAGCCAAAACTCAGCACCACTATGAATTCATTTGCAAGATTTTAGACATAAGTTTCGCTGTAGTACAATCTATACAGCCTATCAATATATTCTTGCTACAGACATCAGAATATTACCTATATCTCTGGAGAGGGAAAAAGAAAATAAAATGGTTTTCCTTTTAATAATAATAATAGTGATAATAATAATATTGAAATCAAACTGTTAACTGCATAAGTAAAATGACAGTACTGTCTAAGCTTTCTTAACAACTATTCTGATCACCATGTCACCGGACACCACCAATGACAGACTGCAGGTCAAAAAAGTCATACCAAGCATATACAGCAAAAATCAAACAGATATAAGGAAAAAAAAGAGTTGCTCTGATAAATAAATAATATCCATTGCAGTCTTTCATTTAAAATTGCAGATTAATTCACAAAACACCGTACAGAAAAGCCAAAAACAAGAGAACTTAAGAACACACTTTGCAGAACACACTGTTGTCAAAGCGTCACGTCACTGTTGTCACGCTGTCTCTGTTGTACTTTGCACTTTACAGTATTCCAGGTCTTTTATTTCTCTGTTTAAGATACTGTAGATTGCACCTGGTAGAAGATTTTGGCAGGAAGTTTCAGTTTTTTTTGTATGTACACAGGATGCACACAATACACCTCCGCAGGATGCTGCGTGTACGTTTGCACACACAGTGCATGTGCACATATTGTATCTATTATTGCGCTTCTCTCGCTAAAAGTTAGCTATTGCAAGGTTAATCTATAAATAATCTCACTCTCAATCGAATTCATCATATATATATATATATATCTCATAAATTATTATTATTATTGTTATGGCTCTTGCATCACAGACTTTATAATACTATGGATTATAGTTAAAAATAGATTATTACTATGACAGGTACGATTAGGACCATAGATTTATTTCCCCTTCTTTAAACTCAATGCATCTCTCCAATATAAATCTGTTGTTCAGATCACAGCAAACAGCTTGGGGAAGATAAATAGTTTATATTTATAATTACCAAAATGCATTAAAATTTTCTTGAAAAAAAAAAATGGAGAGCCTGTAGCCAACTTAAAGGATCACAACCCCTAAAGAAAAATATATACAAGTGCTACAGGTAAAGTGGATCGAGTGTTTTCAGTGGGTTTTAACGTAGCATGACCTAAAACTCAACATTTGGCTTTGGTTTAAATTAGATCATCGAGAACAAAAAGTGTAAGCGGATTTGCTCTGAGCAAAGTAAAGTTTATGCACAGAACATTAAGGCTTCTCTGAAAGAAAATCTCTGACACTTGAAACGCAACGCTAAGTGTTTTTTTTAGTTCTGCAGATAAATGTTTTCAAGCCTACATACGAGAGTTACGGAGTCAAGATAGCTTCAACTCCTTTTTGCAGAACCAGAGCTTGCATTTGCATCATTGTAGTGTGTTTGTATATGAAAATTTAACGTAAAAGTCAATTTAAGATTAAATATATAACATAAGGCTACGGTTACATTATCATTTCACTAAGATTTTGGAGTCCAGTGGCCTGAGACCATGTTTCTTGGCATCCACTCTCTCTCTGCATTCACATTGCTCTTGTGTGCATTTAAATCGAAATGTGTCCGGATGGTTCTAAAGCCTTAACAATGCATTCGATGACATGGTCTGGCTCAGTGAGCTGTGAGTAAAATTGACTCGGAAGCATCCAGATCTGCTACTTCATTTGTCCTTGTGTGGTCAGATGATAAAAGTCAAGTGTTAAGCCTCGAAGTTCTCAGTTTTTCTGCACACTTGGCTTTAATATGTTCGCTCTAAGCTTATACTCCAGGGGAGCATTATTCAATGGTTTGGCTTTAAGTGCCCTGATAAAGTTTCTATTATGTGGCATTTTTTTTTCCTTTATGCCTCATGCTTTAATCTTCATCATAGTCTGTAACTGTGCTCCCCTCTTCGTATTTCACCATGGCATCGTATGAATGCACAAAAAAAGGAGAGGGAGGTTATCGATCCCCATGTTCAGATGCATCAGCAGTCCTTCAGCGAACATGGTTCACCTTGATTTCAAATGGAAGACCTCATATTAAACCTCGGTCTTCTATAGTCCTGCGCCTGAAGGTCCAAATCAATGCTCTGCGTTGCTTTGAGAAGTGCAGACAAGTTTCTGACGTTATCAAATATTCAATCCTCTTGTGCTTTTTCAATGCAATCTCCAATCTCATGGGAGAGTCAGTTAGAAAATTAAGCTAAGTGGAATCATCCGACATGATGCCGAGATCCGGTTAGAAGCTGTGTTCATTAAAAATGGCTGATGATAAGTGCAACAGCACAAGGATCTGAGGAGGGGTGTTTTTTAGGGGGTTTTATATACAAGGTTAGGCTGATACAGATGTTTTGTTTCTGTAAAAGACGAGCAGGACTGTCTCTGTCTTCATTCCGTGTCTTCTTTCCTGGAGTGGATTAGAAGTGGCAATAATCTCTGTCACAGTTATCCACCCTTCAGTTGCAGACCACAGACTACTATAAGATGTGAGCAAGCAAAAAAATATTGCACTCTTTTCCTTACAGAGCCTTTTTTTCCTGAACTCTCCACAAGTAAAAAAAAACCAAATAAAACTAAATTTGGGCAGCATCATTTACATGCAGTCACACTTTAAAACCAATGAAGGAATCCACAGCAAACATTTGTGCCTGAATACAACTGAAATACGATCAATATTCCACTCTTTTTCCCATCAACTGCCTATTTTTTTTTTTTTTTATCAATCAATAAAAAACTGAGGACTGCACTCAAAAACTGCACCGTTAAAATTTCACACAAAGCGTTCAATAAATTAGGACTGGAGCTTTCAACAGTCATCCACATGTGATGCTCTTGAAGAGCGAGTAAAACATGATGTGAAAGTTATAATAGCAGATTTGGTGCAACAAGAGCTCAGAGGACAATAAAAGACTCCCTTTCTGTCCGGTTTAACTCAGCTGAAAAGAACCAGCCGCCGAGGGAACGCGGCCTGCACGCTTATCAAGGAAGATAAAGATCTCTGTCTTTCTTATGATAGTCTCTCATTTAATTTGTCACTCATTACATGTCTGAAGCTTTGGCTTTCAATATGCTGTTCAGCTCCTGTGCAGCTTTTCTCACAGGGCTGTAGATCTTAATGAAACTGAAACAACCTCCTACCCTCCAATATTCTTTGCGAGATAACAACCCCTGCAAATAGAGTCATATTCCAATATGCAATATATGAATCTCAGGAAAAGAAAAAAACATCTTGCTTAAAGTTCATGTTTCGCTTTTGTTAAGAACAATCCAATGTGCTAAAATTGTACCGCGTCAACTGAAGTCTTTTGCCTCCACTTACTCCTCAGAAGTATGCTAATGCATATTTGTTTATGCTAGCAATATTTAACTGAGAGCTTTTACTTCATATTTTAAAGAAAACTCATATATTCTAAACAAAATAAAGTCAATGTGGCCTACATATAAAAATAAACCACGTGAAGTCTTAGCTGTTTTTTGCCCTTAATCCCAATAACAGCCTCCATTTACCTGCTAATTATTCCTTTAATTTGGGAGTCTTTCTCCATTTGCTGTTGCCGTAGCCTCCTCTCACTGTCATCCAGCCGATTCTGGTACTGAAGGAGGATCTTATTGGTCTGCTGCTCCTGCGTGAGGAGCCTCCTCTCATACTCCTCCAGCTTTTTGTGGGACATCATCAGGCGCTCCTTCAAGGAGTTGATCTCCTCCTCATACTCCCGTACCTAAAAAAACAAAGATATAGGGAGGAAAAGCTAAATTACAAATGTTTCAACCTGGTTTCACAACATTATTTCTGAGTGGCTGGTGGATTAAAAAGTTCTTCATGCACATTTATGGATTTACAAGACACACAGGAAAGTAGGAAACCATCTCCAAATGTTCCAAATTGCAGCTTTTACATGCAGGCTGATGAGGAGTAAAAAAAACCCTGAAAAAGATTCAAGAACACTTTGCTGTTTTTTCTCCGAGCTGTTCGAGACCTCTGCGACCCGATCTGAGTGCCATCTGCTCAGCAACGGCAGACATGACCAAATGTTCCTCTACATTTAACCAAGCTTGAATCAAAATGTTTTTTTTTCTCTAATTAAAGGGCAGTTCTTAAAAAGTGAGACCTACCCTGTCCATGCGTGACTCATCCATGCTCTTTGAGTACTCCTTCAGTTTGAACTCCTCACGGTCAATCCGCGAACTTTCGATGTCAGCCGACAGATGAGGCATGTTGGAGACCCAGGCCACCGTTCGCTCGTTGGCTGGGGTTGGGGGATTGAGGGTAGATGGAGACTGGGAGCCCTGAGAAAGAAAGGCCAGCACACTGAATATGAGAACATGAGTTCTTAAGTGGATGTGAGTCAGTTTCATAACGAGTGATTTCGTGCAGGCTTTTATGAAAAAAAGTCCTCCAGAGTTGCTTAAGCTCAGACATTTTTAGCCTGGCTGGACCCTGGTGGGACTTAAGCTTTTATTCTTGTCCATGTAAGTGCTGCTCTCTGCTTGATTAGCTACACACACACACACACAATAACATGCTGTATGCTGTAACTCTTTTTCATCTTACACACAATGTCGGTTTGTACAAAAGGACAGAAAAACATAAAAAGCCACACAGAACAAGACTAAAGAGAAAGACATGAATCCGGAGTGTGCAGATGTTACCTGTTTGCTCATGGTGGGTTTGAGCAGGTGCTGCTGCGGTGGTTGAGGCTGTTGCTCTGGTGACCTCTGAGTGCTCTGACTGGTGGTTCCCTGTGGACTCCCTGATTCCCTGACAGAGCTCTGCTGGTGGGGCAGGCCGGGAGCAGTGTTGTCTTTGACGGACAGCTGCCGGGAGCCGTGCTGCCGGCCACCGTAGCCGGACTCTGGTGACTGGAGGAGGTTCCCACTCTGTGGTCGTGTTTTAACCGGAGCAGCGGGGGCAGCAGCCGCACTGACGGACAGCTGATGGGAGGTCTGGGACTTGACACGCTGGCTGGGAGGCGGGGCAACAGAACTCTGGCGCATGGGTTGGACTGTGGAGGGGGGCGTGGTGGCCAGGGAGGAGTGGGAGGTTCCCGTCTGGGAGCTCATGCCCATCATTTGTTGCTGTTGGAGGTTGTCCTTAAGAAGAAAACAAGTAAATAATAAGTTAGCTTAATCATTTTATTGTTTCTTGTGTAATTGAGGGCAGATGATGCTCGACTGACGTTCATGGACATTCGGACTGAAAACAGCACTGGTTTGAAAAATGCAAAAGGTTGTAATGGTTGGGTGTGTCGCCTACGATGCAGGTGAGACAATGAAATACGATGAGTTTGAAGTCTTTTCAGTTGCATAACAACCCCATCAGTTTTCCTCTGTTTCCTCACTATCTATTTATTTGCCAATCACTTAAGTAAAGGTTGGGTGTGTGGGATTTAGTGGCATCTGTTGGTGAGGTTGCAGATTGCAACCTACTGAATATTTTGTCTAAAATATGTTGCTGAATATTTAACATCCGTAGTTTTGGGGCTATTGGTGGAGAAAACAAACAACCCAAGGAAATCACTATGCACTCTTAGGATTTGTCATGGCCTCTTCTCACTATTTTCTATCATTTCATACTCCCAACTAAAAAGCAATCAGTTGATTAAATGTTAATGAAAACAATCATTTGCTAAAATGTTAAAATCATCAGTAAAATTTAATACAGACAAAAAAATCTGCTAAAAGTGGCTTTGCAACATCATTAAAAAATCCAGTGAACAGACATGTACCTGCACTTGCATGGACATCTGCCTGCGTCCATATTCAGCCCTGCTGTAGTCGTCACTGTAGCTGTGTGAGTGGATGATGCTGGGTTGGCCCAGGTGACCGTCCCGGGTCCTGAGGGTGGACAGGTCCTCACTGCGAGAAAACCCCCCATGGGCGAACTGTGGGATGTAGGCCTGGTGTGAGGGCTCGGGATCAGGGGCCAGGAGCAGGGGCGCTGGGGGTTGAGCCCGGCTGTGCTGGTGATGGAGCTGTTGCTGTTGGGGCCCATCAGCAGTCGCCAGATGAAAGAGGGGATTCTGGAAGGAAAGCGGGTAGCGCATGGCGGCGGCCTGCTGTTGCTGCTGCTGGGATAGCGAGTCGGTGGTGGTGCCCATCTGGCTCAGCTGGCTCAGCCGAAGGCCGCCGGACATGCTGGAGCCGCCAGAGCCAGCTGACAACCTCCCACCGGCCCGCAGCTGGCTGCTCAGGCCCGACCCCAGGCCGCCACCGCCTCCGCTGCTCAGCCCTCCGAAGCTGCCCATGCCGGCGATGGAGGCCTGGGAGGAGTTGAGCATGTCCACCGACTGCAGGTTAGACACGCTGTTCATTCGGGAATCCTGGAGGTCCATCATAGATACGCTTTTATTGACACTGAGCACCTATATAATAAGGGATATGAGAGGCTAGTGTGCCCCGTTATTATGTATGTTAGGTGGCCACGGATGATATGGGTGAGGGTGGTGCGGGTGTTTTTACCGCGAGGCCTGGATATCGGAATGCCTCAAAGTATTTCCCAGGAAATACCGCTAGGATGAGTTGCGTGGTGAATCAGTGGGAAAAAAGCAGATGTCATGACATACTACAGCCTGAATCACACGATGGCAGATTCCTTTAAGTATGACCGGCATGCACGTCATACTAACCTCACTTTGATTAGGATAAACCTAGTGGATGATATGATGATTCCCCAGATTAGCGTTTTTAGACTCACCTTAGGGTCCGGTTCTGTGATGTCCGAGCTGCTCGTGCAGTAGGCTGGGCTGGATCGGGCCAGAGGAGGGCGTGATACGTAAAACATGTCTTTGGAGGAGGCTCGATGAGGATGGTCACGGTCCTGAAAACTCATCTGGGAGCGTGATGGCATGACCCCTCCGGTGGAGGTGGGGGAAGGCAAGCGAGTGATATCTATAGAGCTGGAGAATAGCAGTGAGTAAGGCCAAAAAAAAAAGCTCTCACTTTTCCAATAAGTAATAGAGTTTTTTAACAAACTTGCCTGACACAGTTTTTACATAATGCCATTTTTCTGGACAATTTATTAGATTATTTAATCACTATTACTCTTTTTAAGATGATTTTTTTCAATGATTTTTCACTAAAACCAGTTACATTATTTTTCAAGTAACATCATTATGTTTAAATAAATAGAGAAATCTAAGTTTCAGACTCCGATAGTGAAGTTATTTAAAGCAAAAACCAGTGATAATAAAATCCAGTTTTAATGTCTCCTACCTATTAAGATCCCTCATCATGAGGTTTGGAAACTCAGATGAGATTCCCCTGTTGAAGCTCGGCCGCGACAGCAGCCTGTCTGACTGCCTCTCCGGCACCCTGTCTGTCTGATGGCTGGGCTGCCTCTGGAGGTGTGGGTTACGCAAGGCCATGCTGATGTCATTCAGGAGGCGGGGCAAAGGACCCAGTTTGATAATGGCATCCTGTGGAGGGGAATAGAAAGGGATTAAACAACTTACTTGTTTCTGAGTTATCTGATGAAAAGGGTCATTTAAGACGCCATATATCCACCTCCACCTCCACCCACATGGTGTATGTAAATTAAGACATATCAGGCTTGATTTATGACCTACAACCTTATTTTCCCCCAAAAGTTTAAGGTGAGAAAATAGTCGGCCATTTTTTTAGACCAAATTGTTACAGTTTAATCCTGAAATGACTCATGCAGTCTGAGTTTGGTTTGGTTTTGCAGTAAGATACAACAGGTGGACAAAATATAATGACAACTTGTACAAAATAATGCCACAGACCTGTAATAAATGACTTTTGCCTTATGTGGAAATCGTATTTAAGTCATAACTTCTTGTGGTTTTGTATTAAATTTCATTAAATCACAATTTTCAGCCATTATATTAATTGCTAAAACAAGGCAGTGTCATAAACCAATATCCTGTGTGAAAAAAATGAAACATATAAGCTGTTTTTTGGTCTTTAAAAACAGGCGTCAATGTTACTATTGTATAAAAAATGGATCAAACATGTTTTTGAGAAAAAAATACAGTAAAGTTGCAGTTTATAATGACAAATGTTTGGGTTTACCTTGCTGAGCTGAGCCATGACCTCCCAGAGGAGACTGTGCAGTATGGACAGCTCCCTGCCGAGGTCGATGTATCCCTCAAAGCCTCCTGCATTGCTGACACTGTCCAGGTTGGAGATCTCATACAGGAACTGCTGCATGGAGCCCCACTCCATCTCCAAAAACTCATTCATAAAACACATGTACTCCTCTTTATTGCCAAACCTGTAGGGGGAAGATGGAAAGACCGGTGAGGAGATAAACAGGTGGAGGGTAAGAAAGAGAGAAGAGAAAGTGAGACAATGTAGGAAAAGCTAATTAGAAACACGTCTGGAGTGACCACCTATGATAACTATTATATTAAGGTTCTGGTTCTTACACATAAATGTCCACTTTCATCTTTTCAAGACTGAAACATTTACATTACAATATATTTTAGCATGAATTTTATCAAGGGTTCATAAATCTAATGAGCTGCTTACATGTATAAAGCACGACCCAGATACTCCAAAAACCCCTGATCCTAACCAACATACTTCTGCATTGTAAGGTAAGTTATTGTTAAAATCTTGTTACAATGAATATTCATCCATGGTATATCGATTTTATTCAAATTCTGAACAAACTTACTTCTTCTCATGGGTTCAGAGGAAAAGGACTCAAATGGTCATTATCAAATAATGAATGTGGCCAAAGGTGTACCCCAAGGCTCAGTCCTCGGGCCACTTATATTCACCATTTTCATCCCTATTCCTCTGGACAAATGTTCTGATTGTTCAATTCTGCAGATATATGCAGATGACACTTTTATTTCCTATTATGTCACTGAGCTCAGTCAAGTTTGTGCCCATTGAACTGTATCAATGTTCAAAGTTATTGATGTTCACCTTCCCTTTCACATCACAGAAGAAAATTTCATATAAAAGGCCATTCATTGTATCCAAAAAGAGACTGTACGTTTATATGTTTTCATGTCTGAGTATGGCTTTTTAAAGAATGCTTGCTGTAAATATATTTAGATAATGTCAGTGTCTGGTATTGTACCAGTGTAAAAGCTGTAAGTAAAATGAAAAACAACTGACTTGGAGAAGTTAGCCAGGTTTTGCACTACTTTCGCAATGAGGGTGAGTGTGCGGGATGTCTGCTCATCCGGATACTCCTGGGTGAGATTGAAGAGCGATGGGGACATAATGGCTGGACACAGGAAGCGCAAAAAGAGGGAACCACTGATGAGACGGTCGGCAATGTCTTCTCGACCTCGCTCAGCACAGCGCACTCTCCAGGAGGCAAAAACTTCCTTTAGCTCTCGAGGGAAAACACTGCAAAAGAGGATATACAACAGGATCAGAAACAAACAGTCTGAAATCTCACGAAGCTTTGAACCAACAGAGAAGGACAAACAGTTAATACAAAGGACTTTTTCTCTTTTTTTGTGCATTTTCTAACCACTCACCAATGGGAGTTAACAATCTTGCAGAGTGCTAGTTCGCAGCACATTCGGAGATTGGCTTGGTGATCTGGGAGTACAGAGGGTGGTGTTCTCATGGGGTCCACTTCGCAGTTTTCCTCTGACTCATACAAGGCCCTTATGAACTCCCCTGCAAATGACATTTCATTATTAAGAGCAAAATGGTAGAAACTAACAACCATATACAACAACTAAAACCAAAGGTACATTGAGAAAGAAAACAGAAAGTTTGGAGTTAATAACTTTTGTGGTATTCTTGTTTATGGCTTTTAAAAACTGGAATTGGTCCGTTCTTATAGCATGGTGAAGAATTGGGATGCTGAATTCAAATATGGCAGAAATAGGTGACTAAGCAATGTTGTCCATTTCCCTTTAGAGATAAACAAAGTATCAATAAGGAGAATTGTTTTTTGCTTCTTTTTTTTAAATAGCTGCTTCTTGGTCTGATGTACAGCAGGAACTGTGGTGAAATTGACTAGACACATAATTTGATATATTAACTAACTCCACAAATATCAAACACACAAGTTTGACTTCTCTTATGCTGGAAAATAATAAATTTAGCTCGTCAAGCACAAACAATGGCGCAAGCAGAGAAAATGTGGCAATGATTTAATATTAATGTGTTTACTGCAAAGTTTATTCTAACAACAACAAAGTTAAGGATAATTTCACTGTTCTGGCTCACCTATAGCATCCTTGAGGTACTTATGTCCGATCAGTTTGAGGTACTCTTCTATGGCTTTGGTGGCCAGAGTGTTCTCTCTGAAGATAAGGTGTTCTCGGTCGATGAATCTGTCTACCTCGCACATCGCCATGTCTGACAGGAAGTCCTGCAGACGAGGAGATCGACATTACTGCTCCTACTTATACACAGTATTTAAAACAATGAACTTTAAACGCTTTACATATACATATCTTACATATATCTTATCATATCTTACATATCTTCACACATTTTGGTAAAAAGCACATAGGGGCGTTCGTACCTTAGCTTTCCCTGTGCTCTGCAGTATATGCACCAACGCACAGGCCACTTCCTCTTTGCTCTTGACGCTCAGCACAGGCTCCAGCACAGCACACATGGTGCGGTAGTTATTGGTGACGTACTCTGCAAACTCCTTGTAAAGCTCCATGGGCAGGATGTTCATGGTCTGGAAGCGGGATTTGAGGCGTAGGGATGCGTTAATGATCTTCCCGCCTCCGACACCAGCTCCTTTGGTGAGGACGCTGGGCTGGATGACCGGGTACCACTGCTCCACAAACTGACGTCCGGTGATGCTTGAGATGGGGATGCTTACGAGTCCTAAGTATGTGCTCTTTTCCTTAGAGAGACGGAAAAAAAGTTTATTTTACTCGAGATGAATAAATGTCAAAGCAATGTTGTCTCTTATAACATCTGAACAGATTCTATACAAATAATATAAAGGGTGAAAAGTTTATTTAAAGCTTTAGCACTGAATAAATAATCAGTAGCGAGACTAACACTGGATCCCAAGAGTGTGTTTTGAAGCTAGACAGCTGGTTTGTCTCAACCCCTGGGACGTCTGTTTGCATGTGAGTGTTTCATTCATTTTTACTTCCTGCATTTGTCTGAGTGAGCGGAGATCGGCGTGTTTTGGTTTTGTTTCTCAGTTTATTTGTTTCCTTTCACCTGGTCATCATCTGCAATCGCCGCTCATGCCAGTCCTCAGCTATCGGCACAGCTGCACGCCACACAGCCATCTACCCTCCAGTACATGAACACAGATCCAACAGGCAGTCCTCTGCCGGATCGTCGTGCCAACACGGTTTGTTTGTGCTACGCTTCCACCTCCGTACCACTGAAATTGCTTCTAATAACTTGCTTGCTGGAACCTTGCCACCCGCCAGGTGTGAAATTTACACCTGTTCCCCTCCTTCCAGAAGTACCGGCCTGCCAAGCCCACCACAGCTCCTCCTCTGCAACCACCTTCTTCCTGCTCCTTCTCTCCTCAACCACCTCCTGCCAGCACTTCTGTTATTCAAATGAAGCTTTGTCTCTCACTCGACTGCTAGTCTGCATTTGGGTTCAGCCGGACCCCCGACATCGTTTTTTTATGGTGGAGCTACTTTTATACTAAATTATGATGGAAATTCTTGTTATTTGTGACTCACCATGCATTATTTGGTTTAATAAATGTGTTATT
>JAPZDV010000025.1:4444791-4457667 GCA_029814665.1 Acanthurus lineatus | reverse complement strand
TAATGAACAATTTCACACATCACAGCTAATAAATGTGTTATTTTTGAAAGTGGCGAAACTTAAAGGGGCAAATTAGCACCAAATGGTCATGATGTTGTGAGTCTGCAGGGGGTTGATAGCGCTGTTGATGCATGGAAGTGACTCAGTGCTCACTTCATCAACTCCTTCAGGATTTTTCTTCCTTTGAGTCCGCACTCTGTGTTTTCAGCTTAACTCGCTGCTGTTTTAAAACCTCCAGTTTCCAACCAGTTAATATACAATCTACGTCTGTCACCAACCTGCCGTCCTCAGATCCTTATGTTGGCCTACAGATCTCACCGTTACCTTGCGTCTCTTCTTGTCTGTCTCCTTGTATAGATGAAGGCGGAGGTTGCGGACGGCAGGCAGGTTGTTGAATTCGAAGTGCTCGCCCCAGAAGACCGTGTCGGTGCGGGGCTTGCTGGTGGTGCGTGCGTACAGCATGTCGTCCAGACAAAGCTCGCAGTAGTAGCGTTTCTTGGCTGGAAGCTCGCGGGCCTCGATGATCCACAGTTTGAGCACATTGTCCACCCTCCGGCTGTTGTCCTGCGAGGAGATGAGGTCGGGTCAAACAAGGAAATGTGCATCTTGTAAAAAGAAAAAAAAAAGGTCATTTAAAAAGTCTACAAAAGAAGATGATGGAGTGCAGGGGGACACATGGCAAACAGCAACGAACAAAAGTTTAGAGATACGGGAAGAGAGACAGTGTGTGTGTGAATAATGGGCGACAGCAGGTCAGCCTGCAGGAGAACAGAGTAAATGACAGGAAAGAAATTGCAGTGACATGGCACTGGAGCTACTGTAGATTTTAGGCTGCACTTGATAAATTGCTCTCAACTCTGGACTCGAATGCAGAGACAGAAGACAGCGTGACAGCAGCACAAAGGAGAAAGATTACAGAAGATGTGCAGGATAAGAGGAGGGAAGCGGTTTTACAGGATGAAAAAAAATTAATCCACTTAACGTAGAAGAACACAAATGACACAACGCACATGTGCCGCCAAGACAAGGGACAAACAATGGTTGTAATGTTTTCTGAAGACAGCTACACTTCCTAATCATGATCACAAAGCGGAGGCTATATTTGACATCCCCCCCATGGGAGGAGAGAGCGTCGTGTTGATTGCAGAGTGATGTCTCAGCAAACGGGGGGGGAGGTTGAGTCACTTCAACTGGGCTCAAATGCCATTGTTGTTATGCTTCAGAGTCCTAATTTAGAGGGTTTAATACGCGAGCATCAGCCAGATCCACAGTTCTTAAGTTCTTCATTGGTATCTTTTTTTTTTTTTTGATAACCAGCGCCAAACACAAGGCATAATTAATTCCAAAACCTCTGAGTTTGAATGCGCCGGGCATCTGGTGGCTCAGTTTGCCGGTGCACATACGGTGCAGCAGCACCAGCATGGGGCTCGAGTTCCTTCTCCGTCTTTAATATCCTGTTACATCTTCCATGGTTGTTGTCATATTTTACTGTCAAAAAAAAAAATGAAACACTAAAAACAGGATGAGGTGGCTGCTCTCCTGGTGAAAAAAAAATAAAAAAATCATAAAAAACAAACAATCAAAGCTCAAACTGGGAATTAAAAAAAGCTCCGAAAAAAAAAGTTAAGAAGCATAATGATAACTCTCATCTCTGCAGTGAGTCTTATGTGTGTGTGTGTGGATGCATCTGCTTTGAGATGCAGGCTGCGTGCTGTAAAGGGGTTAGGAGGGGGGGAGGATGATTTTAGAGAGAGAGCCCCCGTGTGGAGTCCTTGGAGCTCCATGACTCAGCCAGGACCCCCGCGGCCTGAGCATCTGGACGAGCCATTCAACTCGGGTGATGTTTCATCTCAGTCTGGCTTAATAACTCCAGAGTCCCTGGTCGCCATCAAGGCTGCATGTCTCACATGCCTGTTCTTTTTTTTTTTTTAGCAACAGAGAGGGGTCGATGCAGGACAATTAAATGAAGCTACGAAATCTGGGTGAAAATTGGGATGTTTCGACTTCACTCTGTGCCCATAAAAATGCTAAACATTTGTTGTCTTTTCTAAGCTGTGAGGATGGGACTGAGATCAGAGACTCTGAAGCTGCACTAGGAGAGATTTTAACGTGACAAAACACCATCACATCTGCTTAAATCACACAGTAAAGCTGCAAGACAAAGGAGGATCTCAACTGTATTAATTACCTTTAATCCCGTGTCAGACGTGGACACGCTGACACGGAGCCTCATGCAAGAACATTTTTCACACGCTCTCCATTTCTGCACATTACATTCATTACATCCAAACATAATGTGCAGTGTGTGCTGATATCAGATGGGTAACAACTTTTGGGTGCTGGAATTGATTATCGAGAAGGACAAAAACTGTACAAAATCATCTTAAATCAAACCTGAGCCATTCATTACATCTGAAAATACAGCTTGACTGTTATAAACTGGACTTGTCATTCAAACAGCACTAACAGTAACATGCATATTTACTTCTGGGAGAGAAAACTGAGGATTTTGGGGCTTTTTGCAGGTTTTTGCAGATGACTCACTGTGTGGTGCTGTTTTTTTAAAATGTTTGTGAAATGCACATGCTGTTTAGCAAATGTTAAGGTTGATTCAAGAAACCTGCCAGAGGAAACAAAACAAAAAAAAAAACGTACAAAGAGGGGATGATTTATCCAGAAGTAAGATGCTGAAAAACATCTTACATGAAGGATAATGTGATGTCCTGCAGCAGAAGTCAGAGGATCGAACTCAATGTGACCTGCAGAAACGACTCTGAGGCAACTGGGAGAAATTCTATGAACCGTAAAAGTTTCTGTGGTAAAATGCACCCATGCAAATCATAAAAATATGTAAGCCACTATCATAATGATATGCTGAAGAGAATTTTAATTTTGCATTCAATGTGATGCAGATATATTCTAATTAAATATCACATTTGAACCCAAATTTAATTCAAGTTAAGGTGCTATGAATAAAGGTCAAATGAGTTTTTTTTTTATCCCGTGAGAGAGAGAAACACCATCTGTTCATCACTTCTACAACAATCCTGGATAACTTGTGCATTTTGTTTTCATATCTAAGAGAAAATTTATGGAAGATAAAAAAAATGGTGAACTTAAATGCCCCTCTGCGGTGTTTGAGAACAAATTCATCGACACAAGCGGATCTTGCATGAGGCTCTTTTGTTTCTTTGCTGTTCTTCAGTATCAGGCATCACATAAACACCCAGGTGGAAAACATAAGCCTGATGTGTGTCTTTTACCGACATCACATTACCTGATTTGTGGACATCAAAGTCCTCAAAAAAACAAAAAAAACCAAAAAACAGCAGTTTGAATCCTCCATCATGCAACAGCGACTCTCATGCAGCTTTATTCTTATTTTGCTCGGAGAAGCAACCAAATCGTTCGACACAGACACACACAGACACGAGGATGGAGTTCACACAGAGAAATGAAGTGCTGCGCTCTTATTGAGAACAGACAACAACGGGAGACGGGGAGGAGAGAGAGAGACACACAGACAGAGGGATCATCCTTTTCTGGTTTTTTTTTTTTTTCTTCCTCTACCGCATCCCTTTCTCTCCCCCTCACCTTGTTGGGCTTGACAGCTCTCTGCAGGTTCTCGATCCATTTGTCTCTCTCTGCAGCTGAGCGACACGCAAAGCACTTGGTTCCCGAAGCCGTAGTCACCTGAGGTTATAGCCAACGGTAAATTCAACAACCACAGCCATTAGTAACTATGGAGACTTGCAACCAAAGCGCCACAAACAATGTCTTGTGTTCCTCTATTAGAAAGGTGATGGAGGAAAAAAGCTGACAGACTCCTGCAGCAGATTATGTGGGCACTCATTTCATGTCTGTGTTTCTTTTTTTTTTCTTGACATGTTAAAAAAAAAAGAATTATATTTTTTTAATTCATATCAGTTTCTTGCACATGAATGTCACTTGTCAGGAACAAAAGTTCTGGTGCTACTTACTGCTCTGTAACACTGCACTGTGTGTGTGTGTGTGTGTGTGTGTGTGTGTGTGTGTGTGTGCTGTTGTTTTGTCCACACCCCAGCCGCTCAGTTCTCACCTCAAAGCAGTACTCTTGTCCTAGAATGCTCGAGTGAACAGGTTTGATGATGGCGTCCTCGTCCAGAGTGAGGTCCAGCGCCTCGGCGGCGCTGCTGGGAGACAGCAAGGACTCATGGGAGTGGGACTCTTTGAAGCTCTGCATCAAACGGGTCCTGGGAGGAGGAGGAGGTGGAGGAGGAGAGAAAGTTGTTGTTAGATATGGAGAGAAGGGAGGTTCTGTCATTGAAGAGGCTTCAGGTGAACAAGAAAGCGATCGACCTTTCTGTTCCGTTATTGTATGAAAATGATGTTATTCGAAACCTGCCTGGTGCCTTTTTTTTTTTTTTTTGAACAAACTACAATTTTGTTTCTCATATATATTCTTGTCCGCTGACAAAGTGTCACAAAGAAGTTGAACTAAAGGTAACAAAGTGAATAAATGAAGGCAAGAAACTATCAACGCATCCCAAATATCCATATAATGAGAACAGAAAAAGAGACATTTAGCTGCCGACACAAAACTAACAACTTTTTCAAAGTTAAATATCAACAAATCACGTAAAGATTTTCCAGATACAACATGGTGAATATATATGACGCACAGTAACGACCCACAATAAGAACTTTTATTACAAAAAGCCCAGACTTCTATCTAAACCGCATATTTATCTTTTTAAATAAACTGCGACATATTTTAAATTTCAGTCGGTTTTGCTGAGATGTTTCCTGCTCAGACAGTCCACAGCGAGGAATAACCATTATCGCATGTTATTGCTTTCATTGCAAAGAAGCAAAGAGAGAGGAAATTAACAAGCAACACTGCAGGCAAAGTGAAATAATGAAAATTAGAAACGGTCATTTTGAATCACTTAACAGTCGTCTGTAAAGCAGATTGACTGATCAAAGTTGTGATGCGACTCGTTAGTGGATTTTTTGAGAGAATCCAGCAGATTGAATGGACGGCAAACTGACTCATAATGATGAGTCAGCATTCAAATAAATGCTCGTTATAACCTCGTTTGACTTGTTTGTATCATATCAGCTGTTACACACAATAAAAATGACATTTTTTCACAACGTGTTGCACTTTTTTGTCTATTTTTTTCTACAGTTTCCGCAGCCGTCTGCACACATTTATCCAGTTTTTTTTTTCCCTTCAGGGCGAAACATTTTAAAACTCCACACACAACAATTTAAGACTGTCTCCTGCTATGTAATGTAATGAATCCTGACACACAGAAACTAAAGTTCTAACAAGAAAACACAGCCAGTCCATCATGCTCACACACACACACACACTCCCACACACACACACACACGCAGACAGACACATGATGACACAAGAGGTCTGACCAGCAAGCGAGGAGGGACGTTCAGGTGTGACGAAGACCCTCACAGAAGAAGAAAAGAGGGATGGAAATGAAGGAAAAAAGAAAGAAAGAAAAGAGAGAGTGTATATCCCTTCTGCTGCGTCCGACTCCCGGCTTCCCCTCAGCACTCGCACCGCTTTTTGTCTACGTTCAATCATAACGTTCATCAACAGAGAGCTGATCACATGTAAGGGACCGTGGGGGTGAGAAACACAAAGAGAGAGAGAGAGAGAGAGAAGAAGAAGAAGAAGAGATAAAAATAGACCCAAAGGAGTGAGTCAGATTGAGGGGAAACACAGAAGAAGAAGAGGAGTGGGGGGAGGTCATGGGAGGATGTGTGTGAGAAAGAGAGGGGGGGAAGGGGTGAGGAGGGGGGTGGGAGGATGGAGAGAGGAAACCTCTCCGAGGAAATCACGTCGATTATGTAAACATCGGATCCTTCGGAGAGGGAAGAGAGAGTGAGAGGACGGATTAGGAGAGAGGAGGAGTGAGAGGAGAGCAGGAGCGCTGGAGGTAAGAGGAGGTCTGTTCGAGGTCTCAGCGGGGAGCTGAGGAGCAGGAAGAGTCAAACATGAAAAGACAACACACACACACGCACACACACACACACACACACACACACTCAAACACACACACACATTGTGAATTCACATCATGTCTGGAGAAACTCTCACCTGAGGAAAACTGGGATTAAAAGCTCACACTCTGAGTCTCCACCAACCAGTCCACTTACAGTTACATCTCTGTTTGTTCAGACTCATAAAATGAGAGAATTACACCTTTAATAAAGTTAATTTATGTATTTTTTGGCATGTTTGATTGCAGTAATTATAGTCATTTCTGGTGAGAAACAACAAACAGAGGACTGATGGGAAGTTTCCTCACAAGGTACAGCGACTTGAAGTTAAATATCAGCAAAACCAACAAGCTTGTGACGGATTTAAATGCTTTAAATATGGATGCTGCTGCAGAGAAGCTACAAGTTTTAAAACACTGATCCTTCACACACACTTTCAACACAGCAGCACAGAAGATCTGAACAATCAGCACGGTTTTAAGGTGGACACTCCGGATTAATGTCACAAAAACATGAAATAAGGTCAGAGTCTCTCTTCTGTTCCTGAGTTAAAAAGTCAGAAAAATGGCCAAAAAGTGTTTTTTTACAGAATATTATGATGTAAGAGAAAGTACATCGCGACATTTTAGGAAATAAAATGTCATCACTTCATCGTTTTATTCCATTAGACGTTAGTGTGTAACTTTGTCATAGTTGGGTTTTTTTTAAATTCTTGAGTTATGGATAAAAAACACGGTGTGTGAGGTCACAGAGACCTTTTACCGCCGGAGTCGAGTCGGTTCCCCGCCGAGTGGAAGCTCACTTTCTTTTTTAATGCCAAACTTGAAGAAAAATCTCTCAGAAACGTTCCAGAGATTTTGTGTTTGGGATGAACAGACGGACGAACAGGAATCATGAAGCCTTCGGCAACAGTTTTCACCTGTATGGAGGCTTTAGAATGACTAGAAACAAGAACTAATCAGCAGATTAAAAAAAAACTTTGTAATACTGAGAAAAATGTTTTGTGCTTCGCTGCAGTGAACTAAAGCAGAACGAGTCCGACGACCAGCGAATCACAAAGAGGTTTAACCGGTTTAATTAACTCTGCAAGAGGAGCTGGAACGATCAGTCAGAATGGACAGAAAAATGATTCTTCACTGATTTTGAATTCATTTATTCAAACATTTCAGGTCAAACATTTCCTGCTGCTGCTCTTTTTTTGGTTCTAATTTCCGTTAAATTGAGCATGTTTGAATTTTTTTTGGCTGAGAGGTGGACAAAGAAAGACACTTTGTCAGGCTTTTAGAACTTGTAAGGAACATTTTTTTAAACAATTTCCTGGTGAATTTCACAGAATAAATGATTAAAAATGATCATCAGATGAAAAGAACTTCAGTTTCAGCTCTCATAAGATTTAACCAACGTTACAGTAAACTGTGGTGGATCAAAGATTTCCATTATTTCTGACAGAATAGTTTGATAAACAGCTGAAAATTCACAAATGTAAAGATTTATTGTTTCTTCTGCTGAATGATTGCAAATAAAAAAACAAAATAGGTCATCACCTCTGGCTGTGGAAATAATTATGGGTCATTTTAACTATTTTGCAGCATTTATAGGTTAAAAATTTATGCCATTAATTGTTCAAAACACTTTAATTTGCAGGACAAAAAAATGTTGTAATTTGCATTCATGTCATTAGTTGACGCTCTGCAGGAGAAACAAACTAATGTGTGCAGTATATTTATGAGTTTGGAGCTTTATGACAGGACGGCGTGCTGTTTACTGCAAGAAACTCCGGGACTTATTAAGCATTTTGCATGAACAACCAGCTGAAAGTAATTATTGGGAAAAAAAACATGCAAAAACATGTTTTATTGCAAATGTTAGAGCCTGTTTGGGAGCCCAGAGGCACATTTACAGCTGCATGAATTTCACTCCATGCTGGAAAAAAAAAGGGGTTTGTATTCTCAGCAAATCCTCCCTGAATAAATAAAGATAAAAACATAAAAAAAGACAAAAAAGCTGCAGATGTTCGCCAACAGAGCGAAAAAACAAACCTCCACATCACAAGGCTCTTGACTTCTTCGTCCGTTGTGTCTCCTCAGACCAGCCGGAGGATAATTGACATCCACAACCTTCCCAGATGAATAAATCATGTGGAAATGCACCTTGGCAGACACCTGGCTCAGAGAGGTTTGAGCCTCTCCCGTGTGCACTTTCGCCCTGCGTTTAGATTATCAGGACGACCTTGTTCACATCAGAAGTTTGAGTTCTTCTCGGCTGTAAACCGTCGAGTCGAAGCCCATAGATCAACCGAATGAACTAAAAATTAAAGCTCGGAACGACTCGACCTGTCGATATAACTCATTCATCCATCTAAAGAAAATGAGTTGGCAACTGTTTTGACAATCCATTAATCACCGAAGCCGTTTTTCAAACAAAACTTCACGTATTCCCTCGTTCCAGCTTCTCACTGGTGATGAATTGATGCTTTTCGTCATTTTATGTGACAGAAAGCTGAATATGTTTTGGGTTTTTGGACTGTTGATTGAATGAAACAAGCGAATTTAAAGATGTCACATTCGGTTTGGGTGAAGTCAGAGAGAGAAAATTGTAATTTAATTACATTTTACAGACCTAATGAATATTATAATAAATCAAGAGAAATGTCAGTTATTGAAAATAATCTCGCACAAAATACTGAGGAGAAATGCTGTTTAAATGAGCAAATTAAAGTAAAAATATAAGATTTTTAGAAAGAAAGAGGCTTAAACTTTATGCAAAAAGTTCATAAATACTGGAAATATGATGTTACACTTTAACTTTAGCTCATATTAATTATTAAGCAGTTACTGGAAACTTGAATTTTCTGTGAAATATCACTTTATTTATTGTCTTCTTTGATATTTATGTGATTTTTCCTGAACAAACTGTGAGAAAATGTTCCCATCTACAGTCGAACATGTACTTCTTGTGCCCCTTTGCCTGCAGAACGTCAGCGACAGGACGACATGATACGATGGAGGTATAATTAAGCAAGTCTCCCACTGACTCATCACCGTCTGAACAGCCGCCATATGGCTGTCTGCTGGTTGCCATGGAGAGAGAAGGGGGTGGAGTTTTCTCTCACCGCCCCGGCAGAGAGATGGCGACGGTCTGAGTGTTTTAATTGTGAGTGACGCTGACGAAACAAACAGATTATAACAAAGAAAGATGGAGACAGACGCTGATAGGTTGATTAAAACAGATCAAATCAACTGTAGTTAATCTTTAGTTTGCAGGTTTGGATTCACTTATTAATTTCAACACACTATTTAAGATAAAAACTGTGATTCTCAACCTTTTTTTTTGCTCAAAAGAAGCAGATTTGGGGCTTTTTGTCACATTTCAGATGTTTACAGCTGCTAGAAATTCCACCGAAGACAAACTTCCCCTGCAAACTTCTCACATTATAACACTTAAAGAACAGTTTGAGACCTAGAGGCCAAATTATGTAACAGCTTTTAAAATGAAATGGCAAAGATTAGACCGAGTCAGATTCACGAATATGAATCTGTGCAGCAGGAAATGTTTTTTACTCTTCTTCTCCTTTTACTTAAGCGTCTCCTGACCCCTCAGATTTGTCTTACGACCCTTAAAAGAGGGCCCGACCCTCATGTTGGTAACCACTGAAAAAAAAACACCAACTGGAAAAAAAAAAGCAATAGTTTGAACTTGATCCACCTCAACCAGCTACAACAAGTCAAATCAGCAGATGCATCTGGTGTTTTATATCTTTTTTTAATGTTTTTGTTTCGGTATTTCTGCTCTGATGGAGACAGCTGGACGGAGACAGACAGACAGACAGACAGGTGGGAGGGAGGACGACAGGTGGCCAAAAGTCCAGGTTCAATTCCAGGCCAAACCTGGCTGCCTTTATACCTGCTCTACCAGGTGAGCTAGCAAAGTGCCCACAGTGCTGACAGTCTAATAATATATTAATAAGCTAATCTATGATATCATATTATATTATTTTACTCTAATAATATCGCAAAAAAAATTATTTTAATGTAATAATAAAACAATAACATACAAGTCACAGGTGCATAGTTCTGCAGAGAGTACTTTTACTTCTGATACTTTAAATTTAGTACTTTCTCTTTAGTAATATTTAGGATTTTTACTTGCTATTGATAATTCATATATTGTTGTATTGATACTTTGACTTAAATAAAAGATTTGCATGCTTTTTCCAGCACCGACAAACATCCTGTTTCAGTGAGAAAGAAATGAAAGATGCCTCACAGAAACAACCACACGATGTTCATGGATTAATCCAGCATATTAATCCACATGTGTGTGTTTGGAAATCTCTCACACACACACAAACACACACTCACTGACCTGTCTTGGTCGGCACTGCGGAAGCGGGGAAGGATCATGTGGCGGAAACTGCTGGTTCGGTCCAGTTTGGGCTGACTCTTAGCCCTCTTGATCGAGCCCTTCAACCTTCTACTGAGGAAACTCTGGAGCACGAGGAGGAGGAGGAGGAGGAAGAGGAGGAGGAGGAGGAGAGCAACAACAGGAGCAAACAGATGGAGGAGGAGAGGGAGGACGTGGATGGAGCGAAGTTACAGAGGAGCAGAAGTGGTTCAGCATGAGTCGGGAAGACGGTTTGAGGAGGAAGGAAGATGAGGAGGAAGTGTGATGAAGATTTCCCATGAGGCCGTGTGGTTTGGGTCGGATGTATTCCAACAACACATAAAAAAAAAAATTAGATGCAGACACATGAAATGAGACACATGATACATGATGTGGGGGGAGGGGGGAAGAGCACAAGGTAAAATTTATTATCCACAAAAGAAACCAAACACCCACACATGTCCACTTTTCCACAGAGAGCTGCAGTGTGCTAACACATCCTGTAGTGGGCAGCGGTGTGCCGTTCGGTCCGGACAACGAGCTCACGGCGGCACAGAGTCTCACACGGGGTTGCAGTTTGTCCTGCAGGAGCCTCCTCACACCATCAAATCAAACACTCGGAGACGCTGAAACAGGAAATTATTCACTGAAAAGGTGGAACATGAACACGAGGTCAGTTCCAACACCCACGCTGGCAGCTTTGTGAAAGGCGTCATGTGTCTGCTGCTGAGTCTCACACACACACACAGGACTTTAAGGATGAAACATCACATTTAACTTCTCAGTTTAAACGGAACAAACTGTTATTTTTCTACAGAAAGGCTCTGGTGTACCTCTTCTTCTACCTTCACTACATCTACACTGTGCACATGGAGTCTATTTAACACAGCGGTGTTAATCAGGTTTGCGTTTTAATCGAGTGGTGCTGATGCTGATGGTTTTAGTTTTGTTGCTAAGGTCACATGACGACCTGTCAGACGACGCTGAGGGCGCAGAGAGGCGTCGGCGTGGCCCCCAGCTCCTGTTTACCGTGTCAAATCTTTCAATCTCTCGCTCCGATCGTTTCCGACGGCCGACTTCCTGAAAAAAAACACTAACCCGAGTTATTATGGATGCTGTGTTACCATGACAACCTGGCAGCCGTTAGAATGACTGCATGTTAAACTGTTTGAAATTTTCATATTTCTGTCATTGGGTGTGTGTTTGCAAATGTAACATATTTCTCCAAAAAAAAAAATCTGATAAAAGACTGATCGAATCTTTGATGGAAAGGTGTTAAAAATCCTTCTCGACGGTGTGTGTTGTGTGATATTAGTCTCATCAGTCCCTTCAGGAAGAGATGATTAACTTTTTAAGTGTGTGAACATGAATTTCGGTCAGTTGTGCAGCTTTGAAGCAGATTAGAAAAAAAAAACACACATCAAGTTTTGGGTTAACGGCCTGTGTGTCGGGTTTTTTTGTTCGACGTGGGATTGGCTGTCTGCTGGTGTGTGAACATCAGAGCGTCACCGGTGTGTTTTGGGACAGACCGTCGGTTTAAAGGACCAAACTGATAAAAAAAACAACCCGGCTGGACTGAGTTTAATCAGGACTTTAACCGAGAGCAGCTCTTTCAACAGAGCGCTGCTCCATTCACAGAGAAACATGACAGTCATCTCGAATTTAACAGTTTAAATCTTTGATGTTAAATGAGAAAATTGCAAAAATATAGAATGATTTCACTTCTAGGTCTCGCAAAAATATATATTTTTTCTTTTGTGTAATTATCGGTTATTAATTTCTCACAAATATCTTAAAATAAAGAAGAAAACTACATAAAAATTTTGAAATTTCCCTTTAAAATGAGTTATTTTCAGCCTTTTAGTCGCATTTTAAAGCCTCAAAAGTGATTTAACATAAACAATGAGAAAATTTCTTATAATTTTAAGCTCTTTTCACACAGAAAGCTCACTGTGAAGCTAAATTTAAAGCTCAAAACATCCATGAAATATCTTTTTTTTTTCTTTCTTATCAACTGACTGGATGCATTCAGCGTTCAGGTGGATCCTGAAGCCTCACAGAAACGTCATTCAGTGAGAAGTCATTCATAAACCTACAGCATCACAGCATTATTCTGTAGGAAAAATGACTCAGGGGGGGAAAAATGATGATACCTCGTCATCTGGCATGAGTCAAACGGCTTTGAAGCCTGTCTTGAGGATATGAATAAAGACTTGGCTCCATCTGCTGGTTCCCAGCTAATAGCCTGCATGACTAAATCTGATGTGATTAGCCGCTCCGTCTGACACTTTAAGTCTCAAAAAGTAAAAACTATTCAATTCAGAAAGAAGAGAGAGAGAGAGAGAGAGAGAAAAGCCCGAGTCATTATTCCACAATAAAAAGAGATAATAATAAGAAAGGGGGGGGGGGGGGGGGGGGGGGGGGGGAGAAGGAACGCGCCGTCGTGCGGTCCCCGGGGGGGGGGGGGGGGGTAAGGGGAAAAAATGG
>JAPZDV010000025.1:4428404-4440185 GCA_029814665.1 Acanthurus lineatus | reverse complement strand
TGAGGGGGGAGGAGAAGGGAGAGGAGGGTGGTGGGGGGGGGGGGTGCATGGATGAAGAGGAGGGAGCAGCAAACAAACAAAACACTTGACTTCCGCCTGTGCGTCTGCGTCTAATGCACCGACTCGGACAGTCGGGGGGGGGGGACGAACTCCCGTCTGATGGACGACGATGCGAAGGAAACAGGAAGCAGAACAAAGGTCTGACTCAACGACTAAACGCACAAACTGACGGTTAATAAACCCGAGAAGACTTCGTATGAGAGAAAGCATCGACCGGCGGCCACACACACACACAGTCACATACACACACACACACACTGCGGTGGCTCGCTAATGAACGAGTGTGTGTGTGTGTGAAGCCCTTTGTAGGCGCCGCAGCCTGTTGTCGGGTTTTATATCTCCCACTTCCTCGTCCCCTGTTGTCCTCATGCTATGTTCAAAGACTCAATAAAATGTCAGAGTATGTTTTGTCCCTGCAACGGCGTCCTCCAGGCAACTTCCTGTACGCGCTCCGGATGATGAAAGTGACTTCTGAGACGACGACAAATGGTCTTTTTGTGTTTCACAGGATCTTAAATTTCAATTCAATCTGTTCGTCCACAAGTCAATAAATAGTTTGGACACAAAATGCCTTTTTTGAAGAAGAAGAAGAAAATTAGCAGAACTGAATGGTTGAAGGTCCCTGGACGGACTGAAATGGATTTTTGCTGTTGTTTCACCTGATGTCTGTGTTGGACTTTTTTTTAATCAAATATCCAAAGTAAGAATCTACTTTGACACAGTGACAGTCAAGTTTGTTTCCTGACCTCAGCTACACACACACGGTAACACACATCCAGTCAAATGAAGGACTAAAAGGACTTAAAAATCAAAATATCTGCATAATTTGAGCAGATTTCATTGGTCTGAATGCTGTTTCTGCTGCCTTTCTCTCATAAAAACAAACTGCAGCTCAGATGCAAACATTTTCTTCTTCCTAAAGATTCATCTTCTGGGGAAAATTAATGTCCCACCAAATTATTTTGCTACCAATCCAGCAGAGATGCATCCAAATTCCCTTAAATTGCTTCCAACTTTCCTCTGACTCGAGTGTTTTCCCTTCTTTACCTCTGTAGCATCACATGAAGCAGCGTTCGCTTCTGACGTCTGCAGCTGCTGATCACATCTGGATGAGCTGTCAGTCAGTTTAACAGAATTTGCATCTGCACACATGTGGACTCTGCTGATTAAAAAGAAGGGCGAACACTGTTTCCTCTTTGTCGCCTGTTTGACTCCCACACTGCGTCCTGCTCCGAGGCGCAGGGACGCTTTTTATATCATTTATTCATTATCTGCATCTGTATTATTGATAATCTGATTGTGAATTCATATTGAATAACCCAGAATATGATTATGGTGTCTTTTGAACACTAGAAATTATTTATCAGGCTAAACGTTTCCGGGTAAATTGAAATTATGTAACTGGTATCAAAGCCGACGCTCAGGAATTATCAGCCTCACGTGACTGAATGGAAATGATGATGAATAAATGATAAATGATGTAAAAATGTGTTTTTTTTTCTGCTTGCAGACGGACTCTTTTGCTCTGTCTGACTTCGACTCGATCCATAATAAAAGATCATAAAAAGAAAACTCTCTCTGATAAATGAGGAAAAGTTGTTTGTGGGGTTTTAGTTTGTTCACACCTGATTAACAAAGAATTTTAACGAGATGGAAAACAAAAGCAGAGAAAAAAATAAAATAACAAAAACTTGGGACACTTGAGTTTAATCTGTTAGCTGTTTTTCCTCTGCAGGTGAGAAATCTTCTGACGTTCGGTGGAAACAAAGGTGCTCGAGGTGACGAGCTGCTGCAGATAAAAAGCGTCCTGACAGCTTTGATGAAGCTCAGGATCCATAAAAGCTGATTTCTTAACGATAAATCTACTGTATAAACATGGAAACTGAGTGTAAGAGCGCCACCATGTGCATAAACTCTCTAAATCTAATGATCCACTTATTGTTTCAACAGCATTAAAACAAATCCAGAGCCTTTTAAAGTTGCTTTAACTCTGAATATTAATGGGATAAAATACACTTTTTTAGCTTTTTATGGGAGAATCTGATGTCGAGTCATTTGCAAATATTTAACGGGACAAAATTCCTTGTTTTATACATTCAGGGGATCAATAACTGTCACCCCATGAGGAGGCCATGCAGGTTTGTGATGGACCTCCATGAAGGTTGCTCTGGTGTTGGTGCTCGTGGCTCCTCGGAGCAGGAACAAGAGTTTTGAGATTAAATGCAAGATGGCGGATTAGAACGACTTTTTGTTCAAGAGAGAATCAAAGAGCGAAGAAAAACATTTAAAGGGAATTTAAATGTGTTTTTTACCATCAAAAGTATGAAACGGTTCCCTGTCAGTGAGTGTGTGAAGTTGTGCAAAGTCGACAACATGTTGCACGTTTTCACCAGATGGAGAAAAAAAAAACGAGCGTCGTCAGTGATCACCTGTGCAGAAGCCCCGCCCCCATGATCACTCTCATACAGCAGGATGATATAAAAGCCCACTTTAAAACCTCTGCACATTATGTTCCCATTATGCATTATGCTCCCATTCTTCTTCTCCCTTCATCCTTCCCTTTTGTTTTTTCCCTTTTTTTTCATTTCACCACCGTAAAAAAAAAAAGAAAATGTGCGGTTCGATAACCTTCATGAGAAAAATCTAAGTTGGTTTCATTTTGTTCGTTTGTTCTGTCTGTTTTTTCTTTCCAGCATCGCAGTCTGCATGTTATTCATGCTGTCTGTCTCTGCTTCGCTTTGCTCTCTACCTCTTCTGTCACACACACACACACACACACACACACACACTGACACACACACTCACACACACACACCTCTTCTCTCCCACGCAGCTATTTTACATAATTCAAACAGTGCATTTAGCCCTCTGCCTCTCTCTCCAGCCCCTGATCTCTCCTTTCTCCTCCCTTCTTTTCTTTCTCCTCCTTGCACCCTCGTCTCATCCACTCCTGCCCCCCCTCAACATGTGTGGCGTCCAGAAACCTCCCTTTCCCTCCATATTACCTTTATCTGTATTCCTCTTCTCTCCTTTATTATCTCCTGTCCTTTCCCACTCTTTCATTTTTCCCTGCTCAGAAAGCCAATCTTTTCACCACACCGCAACATTTTCTCCAACCCACACAAGAGAGGGGTGGGGGGGGACCACCACAAAAGGTGTTCATCACCTGGCCGAGACATCAAATCACACCGGCCTTGCTTCGCCTGAATGGAACGCTTTTTAAAACGAGCGAATCAAACAGACCCGGCGGGGCGGGTGGGTGACCTGTGGAAGAGTGTTGGACGTGTGATGTGAAAGAGCAGAGACGTCTCACATGGAAAGGTGACGGATAAACGACTCCAGAGGTGGAAAACTCAACGCCGCAGCTTTAAAAGCTCCTCTGACGTTTGATCGTTGCGTGAATGTCACTTAATTTTTAGTTCTCTTCAAACTTGTGTTTTGTTTAGAAAAAAAAAGTCTTACACAACAGCAATTTTTTTCACTTAAAAAAATTAAAACTGACATTTAAAAAAAACAAAGGACTGACCAAAAAAAAAAAAATTAAAGCATCTGATTTTTTTTTAAGTTCCTGGAAATATTTCAAGAGTTTAAAACTTCCAGGAATCGATCATGAAAAGTGTTTCAGTCGTGAACTTTGGAAACTTTGATTTAAATCTCCTCTGTTCATCTCGTGTCGCTTCGCGGCGCCACTTTACAGTTTCTGAGGTGTTTGTTACTCTGCAAGAAGTGATAATTAGCAGCAGTTATCACGGGTGATGCCCCGTGTGGCTGGAGGTTGCGCCTTCATAATTTGATCCAGATGCAAAGAGGCATCAGAACAACGATATCAAGATCTGCTTCACATTATATATTGTTTCCAAAACTAATGAGCTTCTCCAGCAGGAGCAGATTGTGCCGAGGAGGCCGCGGTGGTTCAGGACTCAGCTGGCGTCAGTCTCAGAGCGAGAAAACCTGAAGTTTGGGGCGTTTCCGGTGGGTTTAGCTATAGACGGCGGGATCAGAGGAACAAGTGTGTGAGTCGGTTTAACCGCTTGGGTGATTTAAGGGAAAAGAAAAACAGTTTTCAGTGCCAATCTGGAGCGATAAGCTTCGGAGAAAAGCGTGTGTTTTACTGCCTCCTCCAGAGGACGGTCTCATTCAGTCCTGATTTCTGCTGGAAATCAACCAAGTCTTTGTCTGCTTTCGTTGGCTGCAGCTGGTGCTGTTTTCCCCCCCCCGAAACACAGAGTGTGTGTACGACAAAAAATAACTATTTTCTGCATTTAAAAGTTCATGTGTTTTGATTGGACCGAGCCCTAAAAGTCGATGATTCGACTCGTCTGTCAAGAAGCCCTCAGGCTGAGTCTCCATTCGTCAAATCATTGCATTTTTCATTTTATTTTTCTCAGTTGTTATAGAAAGAGAAACACCAGACAGCATAATAACAGGCTATAAACTTTTTACAAGCCGAGTCTTGTTACAAAATTAACTGACTATAAAACTGAGCGTGTGATGGTCACAGAGGGCAGCAAAACCCCAAAGAATGCAAGTAAAATTAGCATAAGTAAACTGACCGGCCTTGGTTTGGCGGACAGCCTGTCAGGAGTAACACTGGGGGGGAAAAAAACACACTTTGGTTTGCTGGGATTTTGCAACTGAACCACAACCACAACACACACACTTCATCTCTCATCATCTGTCTGGAAATCTGATGCTTTCACGATGGAGATGATGATCAGAAAGGCGGTTTTAGCCGTTTAGCGCAGCGTCGCTGCTCTGCAGGTGCAATAAAACCACACTGCTGTGTGACGACGGCGGACAGAGTCGCCTTATTAATTTAATGCCTGAATGAAAACAGTTTCAGTCTCTTGTTAAATCATCAAGTGATCTGTAAACAGCAAAAACAAAAACGATATGATGACTGTCTCACTAAGCTTCTGGTTCACTCGCTGCAGCGTTCACATTTCATCACATCCGTTTAGAAACTGATGAGAAAAGAAGCTCCTGCAACATGTGAGCACTTAGTTTTCTAAATTTTTAAAGAGGCTCTGAAGTGATGTTGCAATTTAAGTGCAGTTTGACCTCCAAAAGCATCATGTTTCTGCAGTTTCCCGGCGAGAACGCGCTGTCTGCTTTAATTCAGACTCTTCTGCGTTCAGCCGCACGTGGTCTGCATGAGGCACGCTGATCCTTTCACTTGTAATTTGTATAATCGGCCACAGAGGGCAGATTAATGTTGACTTGCAGTATATAAATCATGACAATATTTTTGGTTTGAAGCACAATGCCTTGCAGAGATTAAAGAGAGAGAGATAAAAAAACAGCCTGGCTGGTTTGTGCACATCTGCAGCAGCAGCAGACGGTACGTGGGGGGGGGGTTTATGCTCCTTCATGCATTAAACTTTCCTGCACTCAAACGGCTGAGAGTCACTTGCATCTGATGCAAACAATAAAAACACACATTTGACTGCTTAATGCAGCAAACAGCACCTGAAATTTGTTATTTGTGAACAAAATAACTAAAAAAATGAAAGGAAAAGAGAAAATTTGTCCTCTCAACTGTAGAGTTAGTTATCCATTTCAGTTATTTTGACGGAAGTTGCTAAGTTTTGGTGAAATTGGCAAAATAAATTTGAGTTTAACACCACTAGTTTGTGGTGTTTAGAGAAAAATACCTGATATTTTTCCCTTTTTTTTTAGAAATCTTGACTGAGTTACTCAAGATAACACACAGATCTTGTAGTGAGAAGTTTCATATAGGAACTATTTTCTTTCTACCGAACTACGCCCACAAACTGCATCTCAACACAGAAGGCAGCAGAACTCGATCAAATCAAAACTCATCGATCAACAGTTCTCGTCCTGACTGAACTTTTGTCCTGCTGGAGTTTTTTTAAACTCTCTCTCTCTCTCGTCGTGTCGAATCGTCTCTGGTGATTTTCTCCTCTTCAACAGTGAGACACTTCACAAAGAAAATGGCTTCAATTACATCAGCGGCTCCCACCTGAGGCCGAAAAAAAACGAACAATCACCACAAACATCCAACCGAGTCGAAGTGACGTGGCCGTTAAGTTTCCTCCTTTTCATCTCAATACGGCCACTGTCCTTTTTAAAAATCGACGGAGGGACGACGCAGAGACCGCAAAGAGCCTGCGGTGAAGATTAAAGCCCAGATTAGAGCAGTTTTACACATTTGGATCGCTCCTAAACGCTCAACGTGCACCTGCATTTTACTCCACACGCTCCATTATCTGTTCTTCGCTCAGAGTGCGAGCCGGCAGCACATTTCTCATTTTTGGAAAATGGCACTCTTGAACTTGAATACAGACCAAATTTCAGTTGATAATACACCGTACCTGCTCCTTTTTTCTTTATTTTTTTACACTTTTTACATGCACAGATTGGAGAAAATGTAGGCGGCAGTGTGTGTGTGTGTGTGTGTGTGTGTGTGTGTGTGTGTGTGCAGAGACTCATTCAGAATCAGTGCATAAATCATCCGATCCACAGTCTTTATAACAGGATGTGAGATGGGTGGAGTTATAGCGATGGGGAAACTGAGCGGATAGAGGAAGAAAAAGAAAAAAGAAATTAAAATTAAAAAAGCGCAAAAGAAACGTTTTCTTTTTTTTTAACACCTGAATTCGCACTTTAGCGTTCATTAAGCATTCATTTTTTTTTTCCATCCGAGTGTTAACAAAAGCATCATCGGTGTGGGTACATCCATTCGAATCTGCTTCTCACTCGCTCTCTTTTCTGATCCCAACCCAGGCTCTGTGTTCCGTCGCCATGGCAACATTTTTTTTTTTTTTTTTTTCCTTTTCCTGAAGTGCCTCACATTTTAGTTTCAAACATACTATACAGCGAAGCAGCTCTGGATGGTGAAAGAGCTCAGATATGTGAGTGTGTGTGCAAACATATAAGGCTATTGTGCTGTATGTGCTGCAGCCATGCACCCACACACACACATATATATAAAAAACACACACACATACTGAGCAAAGGAATGCATTTGAAAGCCCTGAAGGCTTGATGCATCTCGGAGCTTGATCAGTGTTGGAAAAGGCTGCTGATGACTGACATGATGTGCTAACAGAAAGTGTGAAGACATTTGTTTCTGATTCGCTTGTTCAAACTATTTTTAAGATGCGATTATGTAACAACCGTTGTAGAGATGATGTAAAAGGTTTGAAAAGCAGACTGGAGAAGCTGCGGCTCGGGGACCGGGGGGCCGAGGCGTCGCCGCCGTGTCACCGCGGGGTCGTGACTCAGCCTCGGCCGGGGTCATGTGGCAGCTGGACGTGCTTGTCTCTTTAATTCAGCTGCTTAATAAATCATCCGTGTGCTGAAACAACAACTGTTCACGCTGCTCCGTCTCACTATGACTGAAATATTACTCCGGCTTTTGAGAAGATTTGCAGGTGCGTGCCAATTAAGAATTAAATCCCTGATGAAAAATAAGAGCGAGAGAAAAAAAAAATCTCGTTAAATAAAGCAGAAACTGGTTGGATCTCTGTCATCAGCACGGAGGCTCAATTTCCGACTGGTATTAACGTGAGATGTGGCCCGTTTTATTGATGTGAAATTACGATTGAACAACACTACAGCTGTCTGGTGTGGATTCAGTGACAAAGCAAAAGCACAGTGATTTGTAAATGTGCACAGTGAACTGCTGAGGGGCTTTTAAATACAGAACAAGTGAACAAGTGAACGAGTGAACGAGGAAGTGACTTCACACAGATAATCACCTGATATGATCATCTACCTTTGCATTTACACCTGGAATTAATTTAGGTTTTTATCATCTTGATTCTGGACTCATTATGGTTTGATCTAAACATGCAAGTTATGACGGTAAAGCCAGTGAACAGGTAAGCAATAATGCCAGGCTAAGGGAAGGGGGGGCATGGTCTGCAGCGTTTAGATAGCAAGAGGGTGTGCAGTCAGGTGACCCCCTAAACTTACAGGGTGGATTTTTATACTAAAAGCAACTTAATTACCCCTAAAAATATTGTTTCTACTGCAACATCACAGGTGGGTGTGGTTAAAGGTGTGAGACGCAGACCTTTTTTGACCCCACAGGTGTTAAGGTGAACCAGAAGGGGGCAGTAAAATGCTGCTTTTCAGCCTTGGTGTTAAAGTTACAGTAGGTGACATTTTAACAAAACTTTTTTTTCATCATTTTTGCTCCAACAGCCATTATGCCCTGATGGAAGTACACGAGAGAGAAACTCTTTTCAATAAAGATGAAAAATAAGTTAAATAAAAGCTCTTTTTCCTTCTCGTGCCCTTAAATACAACCAATCAGAGCCAAGGGATTGTAGAGTTTCATTCTCATGCTGTCAGATAATTGAAGGGCTCAATGCGTCAGTCTTTGACTAGCAGGGATTCAGAATCACTCCAGAATTTTCTTTAAGTTATTAAAAAGAAAGTGACCCAACTGTCCAGACTGCAGATTCACACCTGACAGAGATGTACATGGTTACACAGATCATGTTTAAGGACATCATTAAATTTTGGTTACACTAAACAGATTAAGATGTAAAGATCCATATACAACTCTAATGTCTGTATGCCAAATATAAACCTGTAGCCTGAGGCATTTAGCTTTGCTTAGCATGAAGACTGAATGCAGGTAGAAACAGCAGGCTTGGCTCCGTTCAAACACCTGTGAAGTTCACTAACTAACACATTTTCTCCTGATTTTTCAAATCCATTTAAACAGAAATGTGAAAAACGAGTTAAATAACTCGCTTCAAAATTACAAACAGTCCTCTTGTGTTTGTGTTCAAAATGATGCACAATGTGTTAATCTTTTTTTCCAGTCCTCATGCAAAGCTAAGCTAACAGGCTTCCAGCTCCAGTTTCATTGTTTCTGTGCAGACATGAAAGTCATGTTGATCTTCTCATCTCACTCTTGGCAAAAAAACCCCAACCAAATATGCATATTTGCCAAAATGTTGAATTAACATTCAATAACAGGCATGAACGAGGTCTAAATGTCAGATCATAAACACACGCAGGATCAGTTTTAATCAAAGACGTATTTTTGTTTTCAATTAATCTCTGAATACTTCGATCAGAGTTTCTGCATCATCTTTAAGCTGCATTTTTACTCCACCCAACAGTCCAAAACCTCAAATTTCACATTTACATTCATACAAAGCAGAGACCTGTTGTCTGGCTAATTATTCCAGCATTAAGTTTTTTAAAAAAAGCATGAAAAACTTTGCATCTCACACACAGAACGACGCAGCAACGCAACACCTGTGTTCACGTGTGCAGCCGAGCAGCCTGCGCGCTCACACACACGTTTGTGTGTGTGTAGCCATGTGCTAGGCAACATGTGAAAAGCTGCGCTTGCTCATTGCGAATGTAAATCTGATGTCAGGCTGGAGAGGGAATGTGTGGGTGGCAAACGCTTCCAGCTTAGACCCTCTGAGAGAACGGAGAGAGAGAGAGAGACAGAGTTAAAAGAGTGGGAGGGAGGGATGTAGACACATATGAGTAAGAGGTTGGTTTAAAAAAACAGAAAAAGGAACACAGTGTGTGTGTGTGTGTGTGTGTGTGTGTGTTTGTGTGGGGAGGGGTGGTGTGTAGGAGTAGGAGGGACGGCGCAAGAGCAAGACTGTGTGGAGAGAAGACAGGACGACAAAAAGAGAGAGTCAGATGGAGGAGAAAAGATGAGAAAAAAAAGGGAAGAGAGAAGTGGAGGAAATGCATCTGGTGGTGCTGTGGAGAGGGAGGAAGGGAGGGGAGGAGGAGGAGGAGGAGGGGGGAGTCGCACTGAGGAAGAAGGGGGGAGTTGAATGGAGAGAGAGAGAGAGAGAGGGAGGGAGGGAGGGAGAGAAAAGAGCCAGAGATGGAGGCTGGAGAGGGAGTGGGTGTCTTAATAGCACTGAAACGCTCAGGGCTTTTTGTGTGTTTGCCTTTGTTACGACAGAACGCTGCTTAGCTCCCTGTTTGCTTTTGATCCGTGAACTGTGGCTGCAAATGTAAAGCAGTCTTTCCTGTGTTTAAAGTACAGTACAGCCGCTCTCAGTGCATAATGTATAGATGCTGTCATCTGGTCGAGTCCGGGCAGGTGAAGCAAGGCACTAACGCTTCACCAACAAAGCTGCATTCTGTATAACATCTTCATCTGGACGGTCTTGGTCACTAAAGCTGAAAAAGCTTCGTCTTAGAGAGCTGAAATGTGTGCAGATGCAGAGAAACGCTGGCGGAGAGCAGATTTTTTAACATGCAAGGTTTCAATCATACAGCAGCAGCGGCAGCAGTCTGCAAACCTTGACCTCTCTGTCAGAGTCCATTCTGCTTCCTGAACAAATAACGGCGCTAATGGACGGCGTGCATGTGCAAACAGCTGCAGTATGTTTCCATGAATGATACATGGGATTTGTAGAGTCCACAGGTTTACTGTGTCAAGACCCATTTGCCGAGCAGCCACGCTGTGTTACATAGTGTGAAGGGAACAATTTGGTGATTTTAAGTATTAATGCAGCTGCGGTTAACAGTAACTTTCATTAATTTAACTTATCTGTAGTTGTTTTTTTAATGATAAATAGAGTCATTATTTAGTAGCACAATTTAATTAAACTCAGTCTTCAGATTTGTCTGTTTGGTCCAAAGAGCACTCAAAAATCAAGATTTTACTTAAAAATAACCCTAGGAAATAGAGGAAAAACACAAAATCCTCACACTTGAGAGGCTTGAAACAGCAATAATTTGCCATTTTTGCTTGATAATTGACCCGTGAACTCCTCTAAAGTTTAGTTTTCCTGCCTTTTCTGTGGCTTTCGTGCAGGATCTGTCTAAAGTTTGGAAAAAATATTCTCAGTTTAGCTAGAAACTTGGATTACAACCTGGAAAACCAGGAGTGTGCAGTTCAAAAGATGTGGGTGTGTATCACGCCTGAAGGCTGAGGGGATTTGAGAGAGACGCTATTAAGATGCATTGTGGGAAATGTAGGATCCAGTTTTTTATGAGCGAGACAACAGCCGAAGTAAAACTGATCAAATAAAAAAAAGAAAATCTCAACCTCAAAAACCTTCTTCACTTCAATCCGATGCTAATAAGTGGAGCTCCAGTCTTGGACCGGAGCCTCCCACACATTATCCTGTGCATTCTGTACGTCTGGCTAATTATAACCCAAAGAGAAACAGTCTAATAGCGTAGTTAAGATCAGGATCCCTATTCTGAGTGGCCTTTGATGAACATAATTTCCCATAAATCCCGCACCATTATGGGATAAACGGCTTCGACCGATGGGGGTCAAGTGAGGGGCCACGGCTGCTCAGACGGCAGGACGGTGAGGACTGAATAATGCAGGAGTTAACAGCTCTTCACAGACAGATTACAGCCAATATGGAGAAATAAAAAAAAAATGACAACCATTGTTATGGAATTGAATTTAAAAAAAAAGAAGAAATGATGTGAACATTTGCGTCTGCATATGCAGCTCGTCTGGATGATGTGAGGAAAGGTTCAGGGGGGGGCAGCACATGTGTAAATACAGCTAATGAGAGCAATAACAGCGATAAAAAGATGGTGTAATTCTTAAATGATTAATCAAGTGTTGCTAATAATCACCTCTCTGTCTATCAGCTGAGCATTTCAGAGTCAGCACAACGAGAAAATATGAAAATGCGAAGCAAACCCTGACTGACTGGTGTAGTATATTATGTTATTGCCCCATAGATGTTAACTTTTACATAGTTGAACACACTTTTTCTAAGTGTTGTTTTT
>JAPZDV010000025.1:4393438-4414430 GCA_029814665.1 Acanthurus lineatus | reverse complement strand
TAATAACTAAAGTTAATTAAAGAAGTTTGTTAAACTCAATATAAAAAACTCTCAAGTCAAATTTAGTTCAGTTAACTCACATTTTTTTAAAAGCAGGCACTTAAATTTTTAAGTCCAACCAGCTTAAAATGTTTTAAAATACAGCAAATCTGCTAATAGCATATATGTGTGTGTGTGTGTGTGTGTTTGAGCGTGTGTGTTTGACTGTGTGTGCTTTTACTTTGATTTCCAGTAACCTCCCACATCATCTCCTGTCTTTTGAACAACAGATTTACTAAATTTAAAACGCTCCCTCGTCAGAATCCCTCGGTGGAGCTCCGAGCCGTGTAATTATTTCATGTACATCACTTTCTGCGACGTAATTAAAACAACAAAGTTTCCTTTGGTGACAAAATCACTGAAATTTTCATTATCTGCCATTATAAATGAACCTAAAACACTATTTTACACTATTAGAAATAATTAGTTATAATATGTATGTGAGTAAATAATCTACTTTTTAAGATGTGGATTATTTTTCCAACCTTAAAGAGAATAAGAAACAGACAGAGATCCTCATTAAGGAGTCAAGTGAATGAACATGATTTATGTTGGTGCAATTCAGCCAAAGTGTGCTGATGCTTTTTGTTTTCTATTTAATTTGACTAAGATTAAAATTGGAAGCGTTTTTCATACGAGTTGATTGTTATTTTTATTTAAACTCTTCTGAGCTTCTGGAGGAAAAAAACAGCTGATTTAAGTCAAAACTCCGTCTCAAACCTGACAGAAGATTATCTGACTCCCAGTTTTATCTCGTTTTTTGGGATTGAACCTGCGCTGACATCTTCCAGAAACAGATCAGGAACTGACGTCTTCATTCACAAAAGTGGTGTTGCAACTGCTGTCGTCATGCCGACCACCCTGCTCTGGAGGACCTTTTTTTTTTTTTTACCGCCACTTCCTGAAGTCTATTTTTACTCTTTTGTCAAGGAGGATGTATTGCCAACTCGCCAGCAGCTCTCTCAAGGTTGTTGCACCTTTGGTTTTTTTTTTTCTTGAGCATCTCCACCTCATTGTACCACAACACACTGCTGCTAATACTACGGATGTTTGAGAGCTATTTATGATTCACACCTGGGTGGCTGATGCATCGCTGTAAGCTGTGAGCTGGCAAAAAAAGCTAAAGGTTGGGAAAAGTGCTTTAGGGTTTGTACTGTAAGGAGGGCTTGCTGGTTTTCTATGGAGGAGTGAGGAGGTCAGAGAACAAAAACACATAAATTAAACCATTTTAAGTCTCCACTCTTTCTCTGTTTTTGTGATGTGAAACCATGAAACTGCTGTTTTGATGCTCAACTTGCCTCATGTTTAGCGGTGTTAGCTTAATTAGCAGCAATGTTCATCTGTCGGTTGCCAGTTAAACACCTACTTTGGTCCATAACTTTTTTTTAATTTAATTTTGTTTATTTTTTTGATGTAATTCTAAATTTGAAGATTATGTCGCTCTTGTAACATTAAAATAAAACATGTTTATTTTCTGTTTTCTTTTTTTTTTTTCGTCGATCAAAAAATGCGTCACAACCGCAACATGTTCATCACCCGCTGGTGCACAATTCATTGAGCTTTTCAACCCCCGGTAGGCCAACTATCAATAATTCCAAGAAAAGAAAAGTTTCTAGTTGCTTTTACTGCTGACAAGGAAAATATAAAGTCTTCATTTTAGATGTCAAAAGGGTTTTGCAGCTCTTTGTGTTTTCTTTTCTGTGGGAAACGAGTCCAAACGGCTCTTTGAGTGTCTAAGGTTGCCGACCCCTGGTCCAGACTGAAACATCTAAACAGTAAATTGATGTATTTACGTGATATTCTGTACAAACATCCACAGATGATAAACCACGACTCAGGTGATTTCTGGACTTTCCATTTAGTGTCACTCAGTTTTAGAAATGCTTCAGCATCTGTTCAGATTCCCAGCTAGTTTCTTATCAAGTGGAGAATATTTAACTGTTTTTAGAAATAATCTCCAGCACTGATTTTCACAACTCATTCAATCACAATTCTCTCTTGCTGAAGTGTTATTTGGTTAATAAAACCCTCCTGCAGTTCATGAGTGCTCGCTCCTTAGTCAGAACTTTTAAAGCGAAACACTTTCTTCTGCACCCCGTTGCTTTCCAGGTATTAAAAGATCTTGATCCAAATTATATAAAACACTGCTGGACTACTTTTACATCTTTAATCCCACATGAGTTAAGACTTGAAACACTGAAAAAATGTGGTGATACAAAGTTTTGAGCCTGCAAATTACCATCGTAATTATTTGCCTTATTGAATCAGTTTAGCATAAAATACACAAATATGAGGTCTAGTTTTCATTAGATGCATGCATTTTATAGGAACACTGATCTGTTATTGTTGATTTATTTGCAGTTATGGTAGTAAAATATGTCGAAAGAAGATCAGTGTTTGGTTAAGCTTTTGATGAGGAACATAAGAGAGATGATTTGAATAAAAACACAACAGAGACACTGACAAAAGTTGCAAAGCCGGTTGTTAAAGTGTGTTAAATTATATTGAATGTGCAGACTGGAGTAACAGAATCAGTCAAGAGGCTCCGCGATGTTGCGTGAACTCATTTCAGACCTATTTACATACTTTAAATGCACTTAGATCTCTCAGCTGTAATAAGGTGACTCTCATTCTGTAGCTTTTACTGTGTAGAAAAGCTGCATAACTTTGGATAAAATGTGGGATAATGAATGAAAAACACTCTCCCCTGCAGCTACTGCTGAGGTGAGCCTGAACACAACACTTCACCCCAAAACTCTGCCTGAAGAGCTGTGAAGTGGCCGACAGTAAGAGACCGGTCGTTCTGGGAATCTGCCAGGTGTGAATGTGTGTTTTCTCGGCGTGAGGCAGGATGTCACGGAGCATGTGCACTCAGCCGAAACTGAAAAGAAAGGAAACGGCAGTGAGACAATGACAGCCATCTTGTCCGGAGGTGATGCTGGTGAGTGTTTGATGCTATCCGCTTTCGTTCCTCGGGGGAGTTTAAACGTATTAAACAGCTGCATGAAGCTGGTTTATTTCCCAGAGGAATATATGCTGATGTGCCAGAGCTCCGTGATGCCACCTCGGGGTGTGGGGGGGATTGTCAAATGAGTTAATGTAGTTTGATGTGGCATATGTGCAGGCATGGCTGTCCGTCTGTGTCTGATTTGATGCACGTGACTGCAAATGTCAAGAAGAGACACTTTTGATGATGACTGGAAATTACAGGCCGATTAGAGACATGAGAAGAGTTTTGGTTTGTCTGCAAAAAGATCTGAATTTTAAAGCTAATTCTGGTTCATTAAAACTTGGAGCTTATTTCTTTAGTTCTGGCTTTTAATTCTATCAGTCATGAAAACACTGTAGTCCCCAAAGTAGCTGCAATGAGGAGCCACATGGTGCTAAACATGAATACAGTGTCATGAAAACTAGGAATTTAACTTGGAGATCAGAGCAAATTCCTGTCAACTTTTAACTTTTAACTGCCTCCGAATCAAGGAATGTAAAAAAAATCTATCAATCTGGATCGATATTACAGCAGAATAATGATCAAAAATGCAATATAAATGATGTAAAGTGAAAGCATCATTATCTTTAAGATGATGAGCAGCATGTCTGCCAAACAGATAATGGGGACCGAGATGTTTTCACTTCTCCCAGGAGTTAAATCAGCACAGTGTGGAAATATTTTGGGTTTTTTTTCAGAGAAAAGATGGCTCAACAAAAAAAATGCCATTTGCAAACAAGGCTCGCAGGAAACGGGACGAACCTGGTCTGGCATCTTGTTACGGGAATATAAGCTGCTGCTGGGCTGAAAGAAATGTCTGAGCAGGATGAAATTTAAACATGTGGTCCTTTGAGTTAGCTGCTAACTGCTGCTAGCTGCTTTTTTTTTAAACCCCCTCCATTAACGTCACACTTCGTCTCGTTCGCTGCCTCGTTTCTATTCAACAGATGTTAATTTCACTGTTACTTCTCGTCCTGAATATAAGTTTTGACAAGTTAGAATTTGTTCGACTATCACTCGGAGTGACAGAAGCTGGTTGTTTCCACCTTCTTTTCTTTCGACTTTTTACTCCTCTACTGGCTTGTTAACAAGCGTTTGCAGGCTCTGAATCACAGCAGGTGGTGTTCAGGTGACTCAGGCTGGTGGGAGGGCCTCCTCTGTGCAGGCAGCACATTGTAGATGCATTTTATTGGCTGTTTTGACACAAATATACTTAAGGGTCAGCTGATCATCGCTTTCCATTTTTACAAATTAGCTGAGCTACACATAATCTTTCTGTACACCTCTTGGCATTTGCAGAAGGAGCTAATGGATTGCATGAACCCCCCCTACCCCCCGGTGGAGGATCACTGGTATGGATCGGTGTGTCATTGATTGTTCAGCTTGCAGATGCGTGATACGCTGTAAAGATCAGTGAGTCTTGCAGTGAAACCGCAGTGCTGAAGTCATCAAGACACTTTTTACACAACACTAATGACCATGCATATATGAAGCTATACAGACAGATGAGCTTTTTAATGGTGTGTGCAGCTTTAACGTATCAAACACCAGGAAAAGACGAGTTAACCGGTCTGAAATCATCTGGTTTAAACACCTTGAAGAGAAGCAGAGTTTAGTGAGTGAACCTTTCACAGAGGTTTTAAATCCTCTCAGCGTTGCATGGCAGGAAGAAGCAGAAGTCCCGGTGGACTGGAGAGCAGTGTGTGTGCATGTGTGTGTGTGTGTGTGTAAGCTGACTACCACACCTGAAGCTGACTAAGAACTGCAGTGCTGGAGAGCCGAAGACCCTCGTGTGCACCGAGCTGGTGGCCAGCTGTCAGTCAAAGCGAGGCCGGACTCGCTCGCTTTCTTTCGCTATTTTTCCACTTTGTGCACGTTGTTAAGGTTTGATAATATAGCTGTCCGTTATATCACACCAGCCCACGGGGTATATCACTCAGAAAGACATTCCATGTTATATAATCGTCTCATTTGCATATCGTTTTGCATAAAAGTCTTAATGCATGGTGTTGTTAAGACTGCCCTGCCATATTATCTCAAAATGCCAGCTGTGAGGAAGAAACACATTCAAAGAGAACTGAAGGAGATCTGATTGTCAGCCAGGTGGTGAGAGGGTTCAGTCTGAAATATGAGTCCTCTTCTTCTTCTTCTTCTTCCTCTTTAGCTGTCGTCTAATGATGTCGCACAAAACTTGATATCGCCTCATCTGACTGACTGACTGCAGCCACCCACCCAAACACCGGAGGAGGACTGATATCTCCGGTCCACTCGACGCTCTCGTCTAAACTCAGCGAGACCTTGAATGTTTCGAAAAATGTAAAGCTCCGTCCTCGCAGCCTTCGTTTAGCTGTTTATTCCATTCTGAGTTCTGATTCACAGGTTAAAAAAAAAAAAAAAAAAGGTGTTCAGTTATGTTTTTTTTTCCAAAAATAAGAGCTGTATCTAAAGTGAAGCATTTTTATTCTCTGCAGACCTTGAAAAAGTTATACAAAGCTTTGTTTCCATAAAAATCTCCTACACTGATCGTGCTAGCAAGAACTCCTGGTTGCATTTAGTTAAAAAAACAGATGTTTAAACCAAACTGCAGGTGTCTGTTATGAGAATCAGCGGAGTTTGGGCGTCAGATCGGGTCTAAATTTCATTCAGACTTCATGCAAAACGAGTCTGCAGGCACAGAGGGGGGGTCGGGCTAAATGCTAACATGCACATGAGCAGCTATCAGACCTGGGAGCTCGAGACTCAACCTGAGACTCGTCCAGATAAAACTTGAGACTTGACTTGTATTCGAGGATTTAAGACTTGAGAGCAAATTTTACTTGTATTTGTCCTGAAGATCAACATTAAAGAAACATCATATGAGCTGAATGTCATTTCCTTCTTTATCTTCATGCATAACTTCATGCATCTGGTGCAGAAGCCACAGATTAGCTGCAACTTACAGCTAATTCTGTGTGTGTGTGAGTGAAGGTGTGTGTGTGTGTGTGTTTTCTTTGCAGCAGCCTTTTCAGAATGATCGTATACCAAACGATGAATCAGCGGTGATAATGCACGCTATTAAGCAGGGATAAAAATATAGTAAAATCTGCTATGAATGCCTCAAATAAAGCCGTGCAGTTTTTTTAAGCAGACAGGATGACAAGCAGCAGGTGATAAAACACACATTTTACCCAGAAGGCCATTAGAAATGAACTCAAGGCCAAAGACTTAAGACTGCACTCTGACTCCGGCTCAGAGTCTTGAAACTTGAGTTGGACTTTGCAGAAAAGACCTGCGAGCATGATGTTTTCTGTCTTTACCGTCTTATTTTGATGTGTTATGGTGCTAAATTTGATTATTAGCACTGAGCACAAACTGCAGCTGAGGCTGATGGGAATTTCATCAGCTCTGCAGGCATGTGGTCATAAACAAAAGTTCTCAAAAAGCTGAAGTTTTGACTTCAAGACAGATGATGACCGAAGTTATAACGATCAATCCTTAAGTGGAAAATTAGAATCTAATTCTTTTTTAATCCATCACAGAGGTGTTGAGACGTTTCATTCAAAACCTCATTCATTTAAACCAAAAGCAAAGGCACATGTTTATATATTTGGCTGGTCATAATACCAAAAGTAAATCCTTCAGGCCTGATTAAATGCTTTCAGTTTTGAAGTAAATTGTTGTAATTTCCATTGTAATTTTCTCTGAATTCCAGTCCGATGTTGAGTCGTTGTTTGGATGAGCTAAAATATGCAACTCAGTAAAAATACTCAATACATATAAAACACTTTGGTAAAGTGCAGCATCACTGAGACGATCTATTGATTCGACCCGGCGGACATGCGTCTTCATAAAGTGCTGCAGTCGCTTTCAGGATGCTTCCGTGTCCACGTCCATCAAAAAAGAGCCGAACACAAACGCAGGAGCGAAAAACCATTTGTATTCATTCGCGGTTCTGGAGGCAAGACAGCCAGATGATTCAGCAAATCTCTTCCCAAACACAAGCCGAGGCTTCTCAGGGGCAGATTTTCACTTCTCCCAGAGACAAAATCACAAGGTTTATAAACTGTCACCCTGCTACTCCGGCTCGCATTGACGCAAAGCGCCTCCATTATCCCGACACTCTGAATGAACTCTTATCACTGAGCTCGAACAGCCAAGTAGCCATTATGCCCGTTTCTACCACAGTTCAGCAGACTGAAGATCCATTTTTCAAACCCAGCTTTTCTTCATTAAACTGTTTCATAATTAAAAAGGCAGATTTAAGATGTAAATATCCTTCTGAAAGTGATTTCCCTTGGACTTGTTATTAGATCAATGGGTTTAAATCAGTTTAAAATCAGAGTAATGAGTAAAAAAAAAAACACACTTAACACCTTAAAGTCACAGTTTTAAAGGACAATTAGAGCAAAGCGAAGCGAATCAAAGCTGAATCTGCATGAATGTGAGGCTCACTCGTGTAATCTTCAAAAAAAGGCGTATAAAATATTATGCGCCGTGAGTTCTGTCAGGTTAGTGTAGTGACAGATGGGATCCTGGATCAGTGGCATTTTCAGTTTCATGCCTGCTTTGATATTTTATTGGTTTCACTCTGCTGCTATTACCGAGGCTGCTATCTTTTTCTTGTATTACTAGAAAAGAAGCGGCACATATTGTATGAAGATGAGGGACATGTTGCTACAGTATAAACGCATATGCATTCACAGGTATTAAATAGTCGCCTTTAGTAAGCTTTACGTCTCTGAAGGTTGTAGTTTCTTTTATAAATAGATTTCTATGACGCCAACAGAGAAAAATAACAAAATATTTTAAAGATCAAGCTGTGCAAAGCTCTCCAAAAAGCAAAATGCATGCAAGCCTCAGTCTGCATAAATAATACCACTTTTGCATTGTGTAATTATTGTATTTCAGGTCCATTTTGGAAAAACAGTGACTGGATGAAAGATGCAAGTCATTAAATTGCACCTGACATTTTGTTTGTTTGCTGTTTCTTATCTAATTCAGCTCAGGACGGCGTGTTCCCATGTTGTGATTAGAGCGCAGGGAAAAAACAAGAAAACATAAAATCCAAGTTTTTTTCCCCATTTGGAGCAACTTAATGAAGATTATAGCATGATTAAATGTTATATTTTTAGATGATTATGTGCAAAAAAAAAAAACAGTTAAACAAAAACATAAAAAATGATGCCACTCGCAAGGCTGCAGATAAAATACAAGTAATCCCATAAAGCCGAAGACGTTTAGCACCAGATGCTCCAACTTCTCTGCACGCAGGAATCCACTTTAATATGCAGCTTGTGAAGAGATGAAGCAGAAAAGTTTGCAAACTAATTCATCTGCTCCTGCTGTTTATGCTTCTTGATATCAGCCTGATATCCGCGGACGGATGACAGCTAGCGTTAGCCTGGCAGGACGGGGCAGGCTGAACAAACAAGGCCTCTAATTAACAGAGATGATACCTCGTCGACAAACTGAAGAGCTTGTATAACTCGTGTAGAAGTTGTCTGTCTGTCTGTCCCTCTTGTGGACGGGACAGTAAGATTCGAGGTCCAGAGCCAGGTGGCGATTACAGGTCACAGCGGCCTCTTAAACTGCAGCTGATGTGCAGACGGCGTGCTAAAGCAATTCAGCAGAGACGTAACAGTTTAGGACGGTCGAGTCTAAAAGGGAGCTGATGACTTTCATGTGTGGCGTAAGTGACCTTTTTGTTTATGCTGTCATGACTTGATTTTTGCAATCTGCATATTTTAAACATCGAACAAAAACAAATACTTCACTCAGACGTCTACATGTAATTAGAGGATCAGCTTATTTAAGCAACAAACACAGGAATTCAGTCTGGTCCTAAATAACATACAGTGGAATATAGAAAACAAAGAAATGCTATTACTTTAAAGATAAAGAGAAACATTAGACTTTGGGCACATAAACTAAAACAGTGCAGATAAATTGTTTCTTTCTTTTAGCTTCAGTCTTTTTAAAATGAAATATTGTAATAACTTTTGATGTTTGTGTGGACGCTGATGGCAATCTAACACCTTTGTTATTTTCCTGCATGATTTGACTTTTCTGCCTTTAATTTATTGTGTCAGTGTGTTTCATCCGCCTCTCTTTCGGTGGGGGGGTCGGATAGGGGGGCATGTAGCCTGTGGGTGGAGTGGCTGGGTGGAGTGTGATGATGCCATGCGGGGAGACAGAACAGGAAGTGAAGGATGGGGAGAACAACAGCAGCAGACGGTTAAGAGGCTCAAAAACTAGTAAAACCAGTAATCCTGTTTTATTATTATATCTTGAAAATATGTGTGCAGACTTTGAGAAAAGGTGCAGTTTGCCTGCAGAGCAGCAGTGAAACATGAGGTTAAAATGCTGCATGAAGGTGACGCGCTGTAAACGGGCGCAGGAGCGGCGACTCAGCAGATCGCAATAGTCTACTAAGCTGCGACAGCTGAAGGAAAAAGTGAGATCTGCGAGGACAAACCGAGGAGAAGTCGCCGTACTTTTAAACTGCTGCTGCTGAAAAAACTATTCAGCTGAAGTTACCAACCAATCAGCTTTGGAGAGCTGCTTTTTTTGTTTTTTTTTTTTAGGTTTCTCTCCCTGCGGCTAAGTCGTTCAGATAATAAGGTTTCTCTCAATAACAGAGAAGACTCAGATGAAGTCAATTTACAATTTGAACACAAAAACATTAAAGGCCAGATTCATTAATGGGGATTATCACGTCGCGTCGTGGAGAGGTTAATGAGGGAGACGGAGCCGCTTTTTCATTTCATCAAAACCCACAACAACATATATTTAGGTATGGAAAACAGTTTGCCTCATTATGTTCTGGAGATTATCTGAAAGATGTCCTCAACTCACATCCAGTCATCCTGATCTTTACCTCACAATAACGGAGAATTTAACTCACACCTTCATTAACCGAATTCAAGGGTTTCGTGCAAAAAACTGTCATCTGTTCAATTAAACTTTTATATTTTGCATCATATTTAAAAAATCCTTTATCATTTTGAGCTCTAATCTCTGTGCTGTGATATTTGTATGCATCAAAAACTTCATTTAACGTCAAACTTTATGCATTCATAAGTACAGTGATTATTAATATGAGATGTTTGCTAACAGAAAGCAAACACAAGATGTAAGGAAAAGCTATTTTCCCTCGTCACAATCATGAAATGTTAATTAAATCCCACATTTGCATAAAATACTTATGCTGCACTGTAATTATCCGGAAAAAATTAATGTCTTCATTATACGTTAATTACCTCCTCAACTTTTAAATGTTTTCTGGAACATTAGAGCGACACACAAGTGGGTGAAAAAAAGGAAAAATGTTCTGCATCGTCTGATCTGTTGTGACAGCGACGGTTCAGTGGGGAAAAAAAAAAAACCTACTGAGGCTTTATGTGTTTGAATAACTGCAGATCGAAATGTAAATCTCAATATCTTCCATCTGAGTGTGTCCATACATCAGGCATCCAGCTGAGATTGTTGTCACATGTCTCCATTTATCAATATCTTTTAGAAAAAAATGCAGGATTTTTTTTTTTTTGGCCCGCTGATGAGAAACGAATCAGGGTTGACGTATTGGTGTTGTCACACACTCGTGGATGTGTGTTTGGCAGCTGCAGCAGCTGCAGTTTAATCTCTTTAATCTGCTCTCAGGACATGAAAACACTGCGAACAGTCACAGTTTGAATCCACCGATGACAGCCACGTCATTTCTTTCCATTTGTGAAAGACGCAACGTATTCGTCATTTTGTAAAAGGAATCAGTGGTTCCAAATGTTTCCAGGTTTTGCTTAACGCAGGCCAATATTTGAAGGGGTGTGACCATTATAAACGCATACTGAGTCGAGTAATTTAATGATTCATGGGAATCTGCGAACATTCAGGGGCAACGCAGCCATTTCCGAGAACAGAACATGTAGCTACAGTTGCTTTAATCATCTGTCTCTTTCACTGGTCGTCTTTGGTCGCTTCTCTTTAGAAATTAAGACAAAAGCACAAATAAAGAGTTTACTACAAAAGTAAATCGTTTAAAGTAAATGACATCAATCTCAATGCTAAGAAATACAAATTTTGGTTCATTTTGCATTGTTTATCTTCTGGTATTTAATGTTTCGAAATGAAACACATCGCATTGACCCACCTTTTGTCTCTGACTGTGTATTACTATCTTTTGTGTTTTTAATCATTTGTTAATGTTTTAATGTTGCAACGCCTTAATTTTAAAGTTTTTTGTGTTAGTTCAGCAGTTCTTTCGGACAGCCAGCAGATGGCACTCTTACTCTTGTAGATATATATATGCAAAAAATGTTTCACTGTGTAACACATAACATAAAATCTGCTAGTAAGATGTCTCCTGTTAACATTTATCTGCTTTCTGACCCAGAGATGGATGAAAAGATTGATAAGACTCTTTTGTCTGTATGGTGACGCACAAAGCCGGTTAGCTTAGCTTAGCACAAAGATGTACACAGTAATTTAGCCTCCATGAAGTCACTGTGACCAGCGATGCAATGGCTGGTAGCCCTTTTGTAAGATAACTTTGTGTCAGTTTTACACTTTGTTTTTGCTCAAATAAACAAATGAGATATAAAGTATTAATTAGTGATTTTAAGAAGTGCTGGAAGACAAATGAGACAAACTGGAAACATGAGATCTGGTGCACACAGGTAAACTTGAGCTTGTTACCAGATGAAATAATAAACATTTTGATATGAAGTGGCGTGTTGATTTAAACACCTAATTTCAACCTGTTGCCAATTTTTTGCAGTAACCAAAGCTAACCTGCAGCCTGAGGTGGTTTTATATTTTGTACACAAACATGAGAGTTTTATTTCTTGAATTCTTGGCAAAAAAGCAAATGAGCATATTTTCGCAAAAGGTCCAACAATTTTTAAAAATTTTTGACAAAATCTCAACCGACAATAATCTTACTACACTAACACAAGTCATAGAGGTTTTGCCTTGACTTTTATCGTTTTTCTTACTTAGAAAAAATGATCTTTTTAATTAATGCTCCACTTAATCCAGATACTAACATTTAAATGAGAGCCTGCTCAAACACAGTGTGATCTGTCAGCTGGTTTGCAGCACTGGTGCAGCACAAATCATCCATCCCACCTCAAATGTGTGACATGAGTCCAAAGTTTGCACCATTCTAGTTGAAAATAAACAGATTATATATATTTTCACATAATTTTGACTCATCAAACAGTCTTTGTGCAAACTAAACTCTTTACATTAGAACAGTATCGTCGCCGAACCTTCAGCAGCTCGGTGTTATATGTCAGGATCTTTATAAAAACAGGTCATGCGGCTCCCTGCAGACTTCATCCTTCATCGTGGCCTCCTGACAACCTCCATTTGCTTTTTTTGTTGATCTGATAATTACTAATCGCCCGGGGCCCATTAATCTCCTTTGACTTTTTGAGCGTAGTCACCGCAGATGGTCCGTAAGTGTGTCAGTGCATCGTGGCCCGTGGCGTGACGTGCCAAAAAAGCATGTGAATGTGTTTACAGCGCGCTTACACATGGGGGAAATACGCGCTGGCATTGCCGTGTCAGCGTTTGTCAAAGCGTGGCAGGACCGTGTCAACCGATGTGTCACCGCTTGACCGCTTCGAGGTCAGAGAGTCACTCCTGAAAAACCTGAGAGGAAACATCTCTCCAGATGAATCAGCACAACCGTTGAGGTGGCAGCGACGTCAGAATCATAGACGGAGGACATCAGCGAGGGAGGCCCTTAAAATAGCTGAGTGAGACGAAGAGGTGGAGGGTGAAGGAAGAGGGGAGAAACTGAGCGAGACATTTGTAGAGAGCCCAGAGAGACTGAGTCAGGCAAAACAAACAGTGGAAGGAAGCTATCAAAGGGTCAGTTTCACCGAGTCCGGGGAGAGTTTGAGAGGACAATGCAGCGATATAAAAAGCAGAGAGGAGACAGAGAGACTTGCAGAGTAAGGAAAGTTTAAAAGCATAAAAAAAAAAAAAAAGATGACGGTAGGGGAAAAAAAAAAAAAATTTTATATATATTGACAAATAAAAAGATGGATAACTTCAAATACATGCATCATTTAGGATATAATCTTGCAGAAAGCGAAAGATGTCATTAAATGAATTTCATTTCAAAGTGTAATAACTGATAAATTACTCAACCTGGCGAAATAACAGCGAGGCAAAAAGAAACAGCTGCCTTGAGCTCTGATCAGATGGGAAGCTTTTATCTGCGCTCGGATGCAGAGTGCTGCTGCGAGCGTCGCCGGTGACGGAGCGAGTAATGGCTCAGAGGATGCAAAGAGCTTTGCATCACTGTCGTTGCCATGCAACTATGCTATTAGTATAGGCAAGCTAACCTAAAGTAGCACAACAAAACAGTGTTTAGAAATTGAAAATGGACAGAAAGAAAAGAGAAGTTGAAGAAAATTCAAGACGTCAAACAAAATTTGATCTGTAAGATCGGGCGTAAGCATCCTTGAGGTGATGAGTTTGTGATTTCATTGTAGAAAAGTGGAAATAGCTGTTGGTTTCAGACTGTTTTAGCGGCTCAAAGGTTTGCGTGCTCACCCATCTCGGGATGGTGTCGTCCCTCAACAGGAACGCTGACTGTCCGCCGCAGCAGCTTGTTCCTGTGAGACTCTGAGCGCCTCTCGCGCATCAGCAAAGGGTGAACCTGCAGAGAGAGAGAGAGCGAGAGCACAAGGTCGGTACACAAAAACACACTCCTGAAGAACTGAATCCTGACATTTAGTGCAGAATGAGCATTTATGCAATATGCAAAAAAAACCTTTGTCCTCTTTGCTGCAATCGAGGAGTCATTGGGGATTTTTAAATAACCATAATACTTTCAGACTAATAGTTATGGAAAACAGCCGTGGCTAAATTTATCTTTTATTCAGTTGAGTTTGTCTGACTTGTTTTGTTGAGAGCAGACTGAAATGATTAGAAACAACTGATGAACGAATAGACGAACAAAATGCAAAAACCTGAACCATTAAACCTTCAACGAAAATGACAAAATAACAAACCGAGTAGACCAAATTTATCCGAGAAATACACAGCGTTTAAGGTTAATGTGGGGTCAGATGCAACCCACAGGCTACCGGTTACATCATATTCTTTAAAGTCTGAAAACACATCATTCAGCAAAAGTAAAAGCAGGAGAGATTTATCCGCTAAGAGACAAAGTTAGAATTCTAAATATTCTAAGATTTTCCTCCTCTGGAGCTTTTCTTTAGTATGAAACATCACATCTGATCTGGAGGAACTTACAAAAACTGAAGACAAAAAGAAAAAGGAGGGGGGAGGAGAAATATATATAGAAAAAATAAACCACATTTCATAGCCCGGCACAGTTGGCCCCACAGTCCCTGAATTCATAAAAGAGATTCTTGAGGGAAAATAAATGGGAGAATGCGGCTCACTAATCAGAAGGACTGGTTCTTCTGAAACATCACAGCTGCTCTCAGAAAATACGGCGCGCACTGTAAAGTACAGACCTTTAAATCTTCACTGAACACCAGAGTAAGTACTTTGTTGGCACTGGGCCCCAAAACACCAAGAAACACACAAAAAGAAATAATAAAAAAACAAAAAAAAGTGGCTGCATGATGAGTTTCCCTGCAGAGAAACACACTGCGACGCACCGACGAGTGAAACGCTGCGTGTTAGTTTAAGCTAGGTGTTCCTAATTAACCGGCCACTCAGCATATGTAGTGTTTTTTTTTAATTGTTTTTTTTTTGACAGCGTTTCTCTTATCAAACCAGTTTTCAGCAGCAGCAGCTGTTTTTAGTTAAAAAAAAAAAAAAAAGGAAAAGCTCAGATGAATCCTCTGCAGCCGACATCGATTAAAAAAAAGACTGAGATACTTTTTCTCAGGAGGTGGAGGAGAGAAAAACAGAGCTGGAAGAGGATTAAATGTTTGACTTTGAAAATCATTTGAATGTTGCTTCATGTCTGCTCGATGTGGAAATAAGAAATTTACTTTTATTACATTTACTGCTTTATTAACTTAATAAATCTGTAATACACCCCATGGCCACTTCATCAGGTCCACATATACAGGCTCGTACAGTCTGGTTTAACAGCTCTATGACAAATTCTTCCTTCACAAAGCTCATAATGGACTTACTTTTCTCTGTTAAAACGTTTCACAAGGTGTTAATTCAAAATATGTGCACATATAACAGAGGTCGTTTTCATTGGAGGTGTTATATTAGACTGTTATTATTATATTCAAATGTGTTTCTGAAGTCCTGTCCCATCATGTCTGTAAATGTGATCAGACACACTAGAGTCCCATGAAATTCTGTGTTTTTGACATCAGACAGAGTTTCTAATCAGGCTATGGACCAATTAAACTTTCATAACTCTATGAGGAATTCTTTATATGATCTCTGTAAATCACAATTCTGATATCAACGATTGTTTTTTGCATCCCAGAAAAATCCCACGACCCCTAAATGATCTCTGAATATAACAAAGTTCAGGTCCACATCAATGCAACCTATGACCTCAACAAACATAATGTTTATTTAAAGTCACACCTCTCCGACTGGGCCAATCAAAACTGCAGATTACTATCATTTAATGGCCACTAATGGTTGGATTGCATTAAAATTCACAAGCATTCCTAATAAAGTGGCCACTTAGTGTATGTAATGGATGTTTTTTTTCAGTTTGTTGTGTTATTCTGCACCAAAGCGTCCAAAAACAAGTCTTATATTAAAGTCCTTTTGAAAGTGAACGTCCTCCACATGCGTCCAAAAAAAAAAAAGGCGGCTGCGTCTGTGTTCGGACTGCGGCGCTTTTTGAGTGCGTCCCGCCGAGACCACAGTGCAACAGAAACGCAACATCGGGACATAAAGGAGCCGGGCGTGAACACGGAGAGCCGGTGTCAGGAGGTGGGACTGACTGCAGAGCGGTGCAGGATAGCGCAGCCTGAGGGGCTTTGGGGAGAAGCCAACAACAGTGAAGGACACCGGCAGGTCACACCGAGCCATATGTCCCCCAAGACAGCCAAGTGCCACTCAGTCTAAAGGAGCTCTGTTAAAGATAAAACAACAGCGGAGAGGCTGTGTGTGTGTGTGTGTATGTGTGTGTGTGTGTGTGTGTGTGTGTGTGTGTGTGTATGGGTGTTGCCTGCATCTTACTACTGTTTGGTATGTGCAGATGTGTGTCCCTCAAAGTGAGGGCACATAAATATTTAACGCAGACGCTGCTTCACTTCAAGCTGCTAATATTCTCCACCACCACCACCACCACCACCACCACCGCCAGGCTACGGCTGCATGGCGTCAGACACACAGAACACACACAAACACACACACAGACGCAAACATAGCCGCACATCTCTGCTGCGATAATCTGGTTAGAGCAGCCGAGCAGAAGACGCTTCACATCACATCGTCAGGTTCTTGTTTTTTTATGAGTCTCTATATCCAACTTAATCAGGTACAAGCGTCATAAATCAGCTGCCGATATGATTACTCTCCACCTCGCTGCTCCTGCAAGCAAAGTGCACGAAACCACCACGTTGTTGTGCTTTGCATTCTTGGAGCTCATTGTTTTGTTTGTGATGAGATTATAGAGCACAACCTCCTTGATGAAAAATATATATAGCTGCATACATTCTTCATGAGTCCAACGTGATGATGCACGCAGTGTGTGTGTTTGTGTGTGTTTACGCAACATTATGCAAGAATTTAACCCAAAAATAACAGCTGGAAAATCCTTTTTATGGTGCCCAGAGATGTAAAAAAGGGGGGAACAGTGTCTCTGTGTCATCAGCAGTTTCTGCACTTTGTAATCTGAATGAGTGGGAAGGATCTTAGTGCCTTTAAGCTTTTCAGCAACCTGTCTCACATACAACAACAGTCACTGAGTTTTTTGGTGAAACTGGGTCATATTTTATGGAGAAACTGCCTTCTGGTTTAACATCTGAGGATCTTTTCCGCTGCTCTGCCTCCTGAACTCTCTGTGATTCACAGAGTTTTCTGAAGGAACCTCCAACTGTGGCTGCTAGCTAGCTCTGTTAGCCCAGCAGCTAACTGTCTGGAGAATTTGCCTTTGCACTATGACGAAGCACTTTTAGACCTAAACGAGAGGGAGAATGAGCTCAAACTAACTTTTCTAACATTCACTGATAGTCAGATTCAGTCAAATAAAAGTTTTAGATTCTATTATCAATGAAAAATGTTGCTATCAGCACTTTGTTGCGGTAGGCAGCATGCGGCTATCATTTATGCTAGTCATTTGTGTGTGTTTAAGTGTGTTATATCCTTGCTGTAACTCTTACATTATTCTATATTTTGTATTTTTCTCCATATATTGTTTACCTAACCCAAAAAAAACCTGTTTCTCTTGGACATATTGCTCTTCAAAGAATTTTAAACTTGGCAAAGCATACTTTTACTGTCCGATGGTAAAAATTTTTGAGAAACTTTTTGAGGAATAAAGTAACAGAAACATTTATTTTTGGTAATACCTCCAAAAAATTGAATATGACAGGAGTTTTGCTTTATATCAGTCCAGTTCATTGATGTGTAATATTACTTGTTGTGGCTTAATACACCTAGAGATATAAAAGTGATAGCTCCCATCGTACAAACTAGCACGGTAAATTTACACGGTCTCAGTATTTTAAACACCTCAACCCCGGTGAGAATATTCCTCATACCGGTGTGACATTATAAAAAAAAAAGAAATAAAAATAAATAAAGGAGACTCAGCTTCAATTCAAATTGGAGCCTTCTTAGTGCATCCTGTCTCAATTTAAATCCCAGTCTTGTCAGCGCACACAGCTTTTTCTCTAACCCTCTTTTAATTCTCCCTGCCAGATTAATGCAGGAGACGGCAGCGGAGAGAGTGGCCGAGCACTCTGTTTCCACTAATTGAATATGCTTTAGTGCCAACGAGTAACAATAAACCTGAATTAACCTCGCATCCCAGCAGCTCTTCATTGATCGGGAATGAAGCGAATGAAGCCATAGTTGCATAATGTGGCTTTATTGCGAGCATGTTGCGACTTTTCTAAATATACGTAATAATAAGCAAGGTGGTTTCATAAGAGCGCTGACTCCGTGAGCAAGGCGACGGGAGCAGAGTACGTAGGAGTAGCAAAAAAAAAAAAACTCAGACCCCAGGTAATCTTCGCTCAATGGTTTTGCGGTTATTGAAGGAATAGTAGTGATTTTTTTTTTTTTGCGGCGGCGGCGGGGTTAAAGTGATGCTTCTCTCTGTCCAGATTCTCAGTTTGTTGCCATGGAATCCAGAAGAGACAAAATGGGCTGTGTTTACTTTTTTTTATCTACAGTACGAGTTGAGAGACGAGTACAAAATACATGTTTGGTAAAGCCGAGGCACAGCTTTGTGTGTGTGTGTGTGTGTGTGTGTGTGTGTGTTTTCCATTGCAGATCAGCACCTTCTACTTCAGCTGCACACAAGGAGCTAAAAAAAATGATCTCAAATCCACATCTTAAAACCTTAAATTGTTGACAAGCCAATCGAGATGTCAACACCGTTCAATTACAAGGAGTTAAATATGGTGGGGGGGTTTATTTTTCCTCCTAATTGCATCTACTTGAGCGAGCGCGAGCCCGCCGCCCTGCCCGCCGCCATCCATCAACGCCAACTCCACTCATGGAAAAGACCCAGAACACTTCTCCTCTCACCCTGACACATCAGCCCACCAGTAAGCAACCCAGTCCTACTTCCAGCATGAAGAGAAGGAGGCGGGGGGGCACCTGGAGGCTATTTTTACTCAGTGTGTGGCAGGATTTTGATTGGTCAGATGTCGCAGGGTTTTGCAGCTGGAGACCTGACAGGAACCGGCAGGTTTTTTACACCCAAGGGTGTCAAGGCCGGCCGGCACACTGAGCTTTAAAACCACTTTAAGATGGTGCACAAAATCTATTTAACATACCACTCCATGAGGAAATGACTCCTGAAAGGCCTGGTGGGGGTGCGAGCGGGCATGATGGAGCAGAGCGGTTGGTGTAATGATGTGCTTTTAGGTGGCATCATCTTCTCAAAGACAATCATGTTTTTTCTCTCCTTTGTGTTCAGGAACAGCGATGAAAGTGTTCATGTAAAGAGTTTAAAAAAGGGAGCCTGAGAAAAACGTTTGAATCCTGCGTTCTTTCTCACCTCCGCACATCTGGCTGATTGTTGTTGCATAAAGTGGGTGAACTCGTTCGATCGTCAGTTTCAGAAATTGCAGAAACTGAGGCAACTGGAGATGTTCTGATAGCGTTTATTCTAAAGATCCATTAAGTTGCATTCAGAGGTACAATCCCATTTCTATTGAATGAATCAATAAACCATTTCAGGGATAATAGGAAGCGTTTCTGATACTGGCACTGGAATGAAAACAAGACTTCAGCTTTACCCATACTGAGTTTTTCTTATGCCTTCTCAGATGCTGTTTCATGATTGGGCACACACTTTGTCAGAAGCGTGAAATGGGTTTTTTCTTTGGCGACACACGTGGAGCCTCACAAGGCTTTTCGATGTTAAGTTTTAAAGTTTATCCTGAGACTGGTGGTGGTGGTGGAGGAGAAGGTCATGGGGTCATAAGAACAAAAATGGCTTCCTGTAAAAGCATTAAACTAAGCAGTGAATTCATTCATTCATCAGATTCAGAGGATGTTTGTGCCTGAAGGTGACAATGCTACTAAAAATCATACATCCTCATTTAATACAGACAAAAATGTGTATTAGTGTCAACTGTAAACTGTAATCTGTCTGGTTCTTTGTAGGCTAACATGTCACTGGTTGTTACTGAAAACGTGTGCATCCTTTGTCATTTTGATCGTCATAAACGCATCGTTTAGTACAGTAACAGTAAATTTGTGACAGTTTTTTAAGGTAAAAATTGTCTAAAACTGCGTCAGAGGTTACGGTTAGAAAAACAGTTTGGGTTATGAAAATCACAAACATGTTCTGAGGATTATGAATTTCTCAAAACATTTTAGAAAAATCAGGAAATGCAGCTTTCAAGATGCTTCCAAATCTCCTGATGTGTCTGTAGATGTGTGATCAAAGGTCAGAGGGTACCTGAACGCATCAGGAATCTTTCTCTTGGAATCATAAATATTCATAACAAGCGTGTCCAAAATTTGGGAACGTATCTTGTCCTGCACCGAATGTTGGCTGAGCAGACAGAGCAGATGGACCAGACTTTTTGCACGAAGGAAAAATCTGTTACTGTCTGTTACAGTGCTGATCCTAATCATGCATCCATAGATTTCTACAAGCTTCTCGCTGAATTCCAACATCATCTCCAGATGTTGCAGCTCCACTGACGGTGTAGCTGACACGGTGTCTCGCATGTTAGGTTTATCGCTTGGGAATGGATATCTCTCGTTTCTTTACCTGAAATAACCTGCAGATGAGCTTTAATATCCAAAAAAAATTAGATTAGAACAGAAAATAGTTCCAGTTTAGGTTTAAAAATATCTGCAGTTGGACTTTAAATTCAAGGTTCTGGGCAGCGTTTGGCCGCCGTTGACACCAGAAGCATTAAATTTCTTCCACTTGGAATTGTTTATTGTACGCTTAATGGATTTAACCGTCCATGACGACTGCTGTTCCTGATTCAGATTGTAACAATCAGGAAAATAATAAAAAAATGAACACGCTCGTCAAATATCAGTCAGGAGCAAAAACACAACTGTGCCACAGAGAGAGAGAGACAGGAGCCAGCTCTGGCGCGGTGAGACAGGAGGAGATGGTGGGATGGTGGCGTTTGGACGAGGGAGGCGGTGGAGGAAGAGACGGCGGCGGAGGAAGGAAGGGAGAGGGGGAGGGAGGGAGTGCCATTGATCTGAAGTGGGAGGTGGGTGTTTTTGTTCGGCTTGGCAGTCTGAGTTGAGCGATGCTGCAGGCTGCTTCGGCCATATGTCACTACCGCTTCCTCAGGCCCAGCTGTGAGGAGCAGGGGAATATGGTGGAACGCTGTGTATGGGTGTGTGTGTGTGTGTGTGTGT
>JAPZDV010000025.1:4369357-4393222 GCA_029814665.1 Acanthurus lineatus | reverse complement strand
ACACACACACACACACACACACACACACACACACACACACACACACACACACACACACACACACACACACAGAGTCCTGTGCATCATGATTGGTGGTTGAGCCAAAACCAAAATTTGTCCTTCAGACCAACAGTACCGTTCTCTCACAGACAGATGTTCTTTCTGCTCCTGACCTCAGGCAGCAGAGACAGCGTCCATAAAACACAGTGAACCCACTCATATATACATAAATACACACAATACACACAGGCTGACACACACACAGAGCGAGCAGGGTGCAGAGTGCCATCATTTGCACACCTGGAAAAACTTTAGGGGCAAAAATTTTAGAATTACTGTTTATATGCTGTATATATGTGGGAAAAAAGTGTGCTGTTGGCTTCGGGACAGTAAAATCTGACTCTCTTTGTTTCGTGTTTTGTTTTTATAGAAGCAGCTGTCAAAAATATTAGTTTGCAGTTGATTCTCATAGCTCTCATCTGTTCATTTTATGACTTTATAAAGCAAAAATATGGTTTTGAATGAGCTTTGCATCTGACTATTGACTCTGCACAGCTTATTGAGAATTAAGCGTTTAAATTTTTCACTTTTTTTGGATTTGTTTGATTGTTCACTGATAAAGTCATTAATGCATAAAGATGTTTTGGCCTTGTAATTTTTTGTATGAAGCTTTTCCATTTAGCTATTTCACATAGGCCAAAAAATTTCTATTCTAATTGTCTATTCAGATAAACACATATCTGTGTTGCCTGTATCAGCTTATGGAAAACAGAGCAATTCACTTTCTTTGTTGCAACATTTGTATTCACATATAGTGCAAATTTAAAGTGAATTTGTATAAAACTGCAAAGTATGTGATTTCCATCCATTGCAGAATGAAAATGGCAAAGAAACGGTGATGAAAATTGGCATTTTTTTGTTAGTTTCATCCTTCATTTTCATTCATGTGACAAGAAACAAGCGCTCTGATGAGGCAGAATGATTGCTGTCAGTTTAATAATAATAATTTTAAGGTGAATATGTATTAATCGTGACAGGCTTTTCTATGAGATGATTAAAAAGTTGCATAAGACCAAAAACACCATGTAATCAATTCAGCTCAGGGAAAAAAAGCACCAAATTGTCCTTATTGTGTCGATCTGACACTAAACAGCACTTCAAACTGAAAGTGTCATCTGTGTTTGATTCGCTTGCTTTGAGAAGTTTGCAGGTAAAACGCACAGCGAGAAAGATTAAGCGTCGTACTCGCTGCAGTTTGAAAAAGCAGAAACTAACATTCGGATCACTGAATTCAGGTATTCAGGCTTTTCTGCTGATGAACGAGCTACAAGCTGTCGTGAATAAGACCAATCGAGTGCATAGTTAGAATGTAAATGTTAGTGGAGTTGGTTTATTTCGTGTACTCGGAGACGCCAAGTGCATAAGAAAAGTTCAAAGCGCCCATAAGCGTCCTCGTCCCACAGAGACGCACCCGGCCAAGTACAATCCTTCTTAATAAAACTGATAAATGGCACCGTATTGCGTTTAAGGTCAAAGAGATCTGGCGCTTTTGCTTCTGGTAAGTTGGCAGAAGACAAATTAGACCCAGTTTCCCCCCTTTTTTTTCTCTCGGTGCCTCTAAGGTATTGCAGGAAAAAAAAAAGGGACTGTACAGTATCCACGGGGATGAGTATTAATCAAAACGTTGAGATAAAAGCCGTTTAAACTCTTGTACGTACAGCGCGACCTTGTAAAAAACGTTTTATTTCTGAGTGAGTAGAAGTTTCTTTTTTTTTTTTAATTCAAATGGCATTTAACTGTAACTCAAATACCAGGACTTTTCTTTTTTTTGTTAACGTCGCCTCAGGGGTGCAGGTCAGCCATCTTACTAAAACAATCAACCTTTTCTCTCCTCTTCTGAGAGTCGCTTGCCCACCTACGTTTATTACATAATTAATCCCTCGGACTCCCACGCGACAGCCACCTGAGTGTGTTCTCCAGGGTCATGAGCAAACATGCCATCCACCTCTTCATGCTCTGTGACAGCCGTGGCTGCCGGCTGAAGCCGCAGCTCGTTTGCACCGATGCTTTCAAAAAACTCAGCACCAAAAAACCTGCAAATGGACGACAACACTTTCACCCCCCCAAAAAAAAGGAACACGTACTCAACGATGCCATTTATTTAAAATTTGCACCAGAAGTGCGTTTTACTTCTCAGTGTGTTACAGTGATGATGTTTTGCAGCTCTTGCAGGCTAAACAAGGCTTGTGGGCCCCCCACCCCCCACCCCCAACCCCCGTCAGTTCTTTCTTGCGTAACACCGGCACAGTTGGGGGAGCGAGGCCAGGACACATGACTTGGGGGACGGGGCACTGGTGCGTGGCGGCGGTATATGAAGCTCTGTCACCTCAGATTAATGTGAGATGAGAGGTGGAGGAGGAGGAGAGGATGGCAGGCAGCCATCACTGCCGGCCCTCTATCTCCCCCTACAGGACAGAAAGAGGCGGAGCAGCCTGTCAGGAGAGAGAGACTCAGCAGTGAGGAGGGTGAATTCTCACAGATCAAGATCTCACAGATTATTAAGAAAAAGTCCGGACAAATTTTTCACTTATCTTCTTCATTGCCTGCATCGATTTTTTTTTTCTCACTCAGATTTTCCCAAGTGGTCCCGTTGGTGAGGAGGTCTAAAAACCAGCCCGCCTCGTTAACAAACTCTTTTCTGAAAACTACTGCAAACGTCTCTAAATGTGTTTGAAGTCAAAATAAGTGAAATATGATTCGGTGAGTATGTTAGTTATCAATTATCAGTCGATCTGTGAATAAGTTTTGAATTCTCGTGATGAATAAATGAATGATGTTCAGCTTAAAACATGACTTTTGATGACTTTTCTCATCTATTAATAATCTAACAATTACTGCCTCAGTTAATTAAAGGAATTGTTTAGTGAATATGTTAAAAAGTTAATGATACATATAATTATATCAGTGAAGATGCACTGTGCAGTGTTTCTTACAGGCCTATAAAAGACAATGAGACAAAGCTCCTGATAGTTTTTAGATGTATTTTAAATCCACATGTTTGAATTTATGATGTTTCTTAAAGCACAAAAGAACAAAGAGCCCATTGAGATTATTTAAGATTATTTAACCATTACTGAGAAAAAAACTACACAGTTCACCTTTTAGTCCAATTTGACCATTTCTACCAACTTTTTTCTGCATTTTAAAGCTCAAAAATATTACATTTATTGTTGCATTGGACAAAGAAAAGGATGAGAACAAGCAGGAAGCTGAAATGAATGTTTGTTATTTTTGCTCTAATTTATGTGATTAATTAATTACCAAAATAGCTGCAGACAATTTTTTCTGTAAACTCAACACTGGATTAACTCAGAAGTTTCTGCTCTACTTAAAACTTCTCTTCCTTCTTTCTGCTGAAACCACAAAGCATGATGAATACTAAGAACATGCAACGACATGTGGCTGGGAAATAGTTACTATTTGTGCTTTTTCGACGGGCAAAAGAATGAAAGAAGCACTGCTGCACAATGTCATGACATTTACTGTGAATCCTTATATAAATGAAGTAAAATTAAGTTAACTTTCTGCTGCAACTGCCTCATAGAAGTGTTATTCAACTTTTTGAGCTGTTGAACTGCGTCAATATATACCAGAAAAATATTTTCTTTACATTCTTATATACAATAATGCAGACGGAGTGACATTAAATGACATTTCCTGCTGCTTTAGGCTGCATTATTGCTTGTTTTTTAAGTAAAACACTGCAATTTTCTTTGCCACGACTGCCCTGAAAGATTGTTTTTTGACCAATCTCATAAAGAATACATATAGAAAGCGCAAATTAGCAAAAAAAAGGATAGAACGGTAGTAAAGGAGCTCTGTAATTAAAGGTTGCATCCTTCACCTCGTCTGTTTTTAATTTCACAGACATTTGTGAGCCTTCAAGGGGTGTTTTTTTCCCAGAATGCACGGTGTCAAAATGTGCCAATCAGACAAAAACATCCTGTCAGCATATTTATCATGCGTGGCAGCTGAGATGAGTCAGGCGTATTGATATGTCAGTCAGGGTGTCATCCCATTCAAACCCATGAAGTGTCTCCACTGGATCATTAAGAAACACTCCGATGAACCCGACACACACCAGGAGTCAAGAGCTGCGCGGGCGTGCGGTTAATCTCCACAGTGCCAGAGGTCAGAGGTCATTTTAACTTCAGCTGCACCGCCCGGTCACACTGAACTCGGTTAAAGTGGCTTTAAAAGCTTTGCTGCATACAAATTAAAAGAGCTGCAATTTACATTTTCTGCTTTCATTTTTTTCAGAAAAGTATTCTCATGTTTTTGCGGCACATTTGTAAATGACTTTCTTAATTATTAAAACATCTAATGTGTCTCTGAATTAAGTCGTCGCTGTTTAAACTTTATGTGTCTCTTTAAAAAGAGATCCTGATTTCAGTGACTCTGCCTGTTTAAAATAAAGACTTAATGGAAAAATATTCAGACTCATCAGAGGGAGTCTTGTTCCCCGAAGCGACACCTCAGCTCTCCGGAAAGACGTCTGTCTGATGGCAATCATTCATAAAACATTAGAAACAAAAAAAAAAAAAACACAGAGCAGCAAAGTGAATGGATCTGTGAAGGAGGACAGAAACAGGTGGCCTGTGGGAGAGCCAGAGCCTCCTGCCAGTCACCCCGGAGAGGAGGAGAGGAGGACAGAGGGGAGGAGGAGTGGATGAGAGGGTGAGGATGGAGAGGAGGAAGGAACTGAGACAGAGAGACAGAAGGAAGACAGAGAGGAAATGTGGCAGAGAAAGAAAGGAGGGCAGAGAGAAGAGAAGTGAGAGGAGATGGAGTAACAGATGGATGAGCTACAAAGAGGGGAGAGGAGGAGAAAAGGTGAGTGTGATGGACTGATGGAGGCCGGAGGAGGCAGAGCGAGGGCAGGTGATTGGACAGGTGACGCTGAGCTCAGCCGCCATGCGTAGAAGCAAACAAAAAAATCAGGGAGGTGGAAGGTGTGTTTAAGATCAGCTGATATAAAATGTGCAAAAAGCAGCAACATCAGTGAGGAGGAGGAGAAGAAGAAGAAGAAGAAGGAGTCCTCCACTGATCCTCCTCATCTCCGTTATGGAAACGTACAGTATGATTGCTTCCGTTGCCACTGAAGCTATCGAAAAAACAAATGAAAACAAATCGTGTGTGTGCGTCCATGTGTGCGTGTGTGTGTGTGTGTGTGACCGTCGCTCTGCACGAGGTGAGTGACAGGCATGAATATTTAACGCCTCTCGCCGTCGCCGAGGTGACGGCTCAGAGCGTGTCAGTCCTGCCTCTGATCCGTTCACAGCCGCCGCCTCATTGGCACAATTAGACAGGGACAGAGCTCTGATTAATTGAACCGGGCTCTCCGTTCAATCCCTCCCGAGCAGCACGGGTCTCTTATCGGGATCATGGCGCCCTCTATTCCTCTGAGTGATGACGACTTGAAACGCTATTGGTAGCCGTGCACATACACACACACACGACAGCAGAGTCGCCACTGGTACACTTTGACCGGCAGCATAAGATTCATTACTTTATTGACTCGCCAGTGCGGCTGAACACAGGAAATCGGCTCAGTGCAGCGCTTAAATCAAACGCCGTACACTAATACATGAAGGGAAATACACAGAGTGCATAAAGCACATCAAACAACCAGGCAGACAACAATAAAATACGAAAAAAACCCCACAACAATGGCTGTAAAATCACATGCCCAGGCTCTCAGCGAGCTCACCGTGCGTCTATAAAGCGCTGATGAGTCAGAGTTTAGAGCTTTAAAGCTAATTAAAAAGCATATCATCATATAAACGGTCCAAAGAAGAGCCCGGCAAAGTTTTAGGGAGGTGACCTATAGATTTAACATGGCTCTGGTACATTGGTGGTGGTGGTGGTGGTGGTGGTGTTGTTATGAGCGTTGGTGTGATCAGCAGTCTGAGCTGAGTTTTGTGTGTAGAAGCTGATATGTGTGCAGAGCAGAGGTAGAAAAGTTGTAGAACAGTACCCTCTCCTGGCCTGCAGAGCAAGATGAGCTTTGACTCACAAACAGGAAGAGACGCACTGATGCAGAATCTCTGACCGATAAACCAAGAAACCAGCTCAGGAAGCAAAATATGCGAGTTAATCAACACTAACATGCCGCTATGGCAACTTAAAGACATCTGAAAATCAAAGAATAAAAAAATAAATGATAAAAAGTCTCTCTAACAGTTATATTCTGCTGGTTTTTACAGCTGAAGTTCCTGGTTTGACTGTGAAGCTCCACAGCGGTCGATATGTAAAACAGCAGAAACACAGAACTCCTGCCAAAACAGTCCTTAAGATTAACAAGGACTGATAAAGAAAACGGCTCTCATTAAAACTCCGGCATGTGTCGGACTTAAATTTGCACCAGCTGTAAGTTATATTCATCTAAAACTATCAAGAGAAACCCTGAAGCATCTTAAACCTGCAATCTGTGATGTATTTTTATTAATAACTCATTTAAATATCCATGCACATGGTGGAGTTTTGCAAAAGAAACCTTGATATTAAGACCTGGATCTTACAGGTTCTGGTTCACAATGTCAGTAAAGACTATTCCTTAACCAAACCAGGAGACTGCAAATAAAAATGTTTGGGATTTTAAACTATTCTACTTTAAAAGAATAAAACTGGTGTTATTTTACATTTTCTTTTATAGTCATGAAGTTCATCGACACCAGTCTGTCTCTTAATGTTCTCCCACTTCCTTTTCCTGTCTGTGGAGCCGAACAACAAGCCCACTGCTTCCTACTGAGGACAAAAATCTGGAAAAATGGGTCAAAACCAAAGGGTTTTGTTTTTAACTAAGGCTGAGAAACTCCCCAAACAGCTGGACTCTGTTGTTTTTTTTTAGCAAATATTAACCAAAGAGAGGTAAATAATGCTTTTCTCTGGGACTATTTTCAGCAGTGGATTAATACCGAATAGCTGCTCTGGTGAGTAATTATGGCACTGAGATGCTGAACATGGGAATGATCTGAAACAAACTACAGTCACCACGTTGGTACTGAAGTCAGTGTGGCTCATAAATGCATTTTTAATAGATTTTTGGACAAATGTGGAGGTGAATTGCTGAGAATAAAGACAATATCAGACTTACAGATGTAATCTATGTATATATTTGCCTATTTTATGGGTGGAGGAAATTAAGAGAAATTGAATCAAAAGCTAAACTACTAATAAATCCACCTGCAGATGATAAAATCTGTTTCAGAAGTTTTCTTATAATGTGTGTAGCCTCTTTATTTGTGCAACTTGTTGGGTAGATGAACATCAACTAGCATATTTTTTTTCTGATTATGAGGTCAAAAGACTGCTGTGCTTATATCCTGCACTCATGTACTTTGTTAATCCATTAAAAACTGTGACACCACAAAAGTAGGCCATGTATCATTACTGTACATTGTCTGTCTCTTCCTTTATAACATGCAGTCGATTTGTAATCTAATAATACTAATAGTGCTTACTATCACTTATTTCTTTATAATCTCTTTGTGACACTAAAGAATATAAATACAGGAACTGCATTCAAAAACTTCTGAAACTCTTCCTGTTGTGCAAAGATGCAGTGCTGCACAGTAACATGCATGCAGCAGGTGCAAGCAGTAACTTTCATAAGTATCAGGAGCATTTAGGTTTTGCATGAACTTTTGTAAGTCACTGTAATTGAATGTCTCTATGCAGAGTTTGATGATGCAGGATGATAATCACCATAACTGTCCAAATAAGTTACATGTTACAAGTTTCTCCTTCTGATGCTACTGTAAAAGGTCAATATAAGCAGTAAGTATCGGTGCATAATGAATGTGGCCTGAACTACAGGTGTGAGAACTGCTCCATCAAATGGTGTGCAAAGGTTTTTTTTCCACAACCAAAGTAAAACCAGAATCAGTGTGAGTGTTCTCCTGGTGTGTGCGGTGCTGTACCTCCTCCTGGTCCAACATGTAGACCTGATTTCCAGAGCTCACACGCAGAGCGGGGTTCCAGCGGTCGTGGGATGGACGGTCGTGTGAGGGGCGGTCGTAGATGGAGCGCTCGTGGGAGGGGCGGGTGTAGGACGGACGTTCGAAGGAGGGGCGGTCGTAGATGGAGCGGTCGTAGGAGGGACGTTCGTAGGAGAGACGCTCGTGGGAAGGTCGGTCGTAGGAGGGACGTTCGTGAACAGGACGGTCGTAGGAGGGAGCGTGGAAGGAGTGGGCGTGGGTGCGATGATGGTGATGATGATGATAGGAGGGGGGGACGGCACACCTTGCATCTGGATGGGAGAGAAGAAGGGGAGACGGGCAGGGGAAGGGAGGGAGAAGAGGACAGAGAGGAGAGGAAGGAGAAGGTCAGTCAGGATCATCCGGAGGAGAGCTGGGAGGCTGTGACACACGTCTGTACCTATAACATCAGTGTCAGGTGTGTTTGAGTGTGCAGGTCTGCTCCGTCACATGGTGCAGGAAGCACTTCCTGATGCTTAGGTGCTAAAAAATAACATTAATCTTATCTGCAGATCACTTTTTTTTAAGGATGCATGAAATGTTTTCTCAAGGCAAGAAGATAAACACAACGACAGGAGCAAAAGGGTCTTAAAACCACAGCAATAAATCAATGAAGCACAAAAATTTGACAAAGAAAAGTGGAAAATGAGCCAATTTGAAGGAATGTTTGGATAATTTAAGAAGGTTCTTACCAAGAGTTAGATATTAAGATCAGTGCCACTCATTTCTGTCACTTAAATATAAAGCTGCAGCCAGGAAACAGTTAGCTTAGCTTAGCCTGAAACAGGAAACAGCTAACTCTGTAATTAGGTGGTACAGTGACACAGCACATAACTTCTCTGTCTAAACTTGTTATCTACAGGTGCTGATAGGTATGTTGTTACCTTTGGACTGTGCTAACTAGGATGTTTTCTCATGTTTCTAGTCTGTATGCTAAGCTAACCGTTGATTTTTTCATCTACATGTGAGCAAGAAAGCAAAGATACATTTCCCTTAATGCTGAGTTTAGGGAAAAATCCAAATAAAAGAATTAAACAATTCAAATGGATCCTGCACCCAAGAAAATGCACCAATATTTGCTTTTTTCACACGGAGGAGAGCTTAAAATTTTCAGTATAACCCACATGAATCATATACAGGAGTTACATCTACAGCTACGCTTTATTAAGGCAAACCAGCCTTAAAATACCACAAACTGATTCACTTTTCATAATTTTCTATAATTTTCTCATCATGAGATGTTTTGTCCTTGTTTCAAAAACCTCAGTCTCTTTCACACAAGCAGGACAACAAGAAAAAACAAAGAAAAGGACATTTTTGTGACTAAAACTTGGGCCTTGAGACAAATGTAAAGCTCCACCAGGCTGACAGATACTCAAGTCAACATTCAACCTAACACAAATAAAAAAGGCACAACTTCCTTCACACAACGTCTTCACTCTTTGAGCTTCGTTTTTTTAAAAAAAGAAGCCACTTCACAGTGACTCTGCAAACACACTCTTCTCAAATCAGGCCTCCATCTCTGTTCATTTTATAGTCGCAGCTAAAGATGATAATTGTCTAATTGAAGAAGTCCCAGATCCAGCTCGCCACCGAAAATCTAATCATCTGTTCCTTGGCCCGAGGCCGTCCTGTCCGCGAAAATTCAACAGAAATCTGCTGCGACGTTCCTGAGATGTCCTCCTGCTGACACACAGACAGACACAGAAACCAAAACCCATAATCTCCTTGGTGGGTGTGAAAATTATCTCAGGCATTATCTCCGTTTCCGAGGATCATTTAAGAAGATGTGGAAAAAAAATGTAAAATTATATCTGAGAGCTCCGTGCCTCAGATAATTTAAGAAATTGATCACACAGTATTGAAGATATTAATATGGATTTTGTCCAGGTAGCTGTTTGATTTCCTCTTAAGTGAAAAATGTGGCGAAAAACTTTGGAGTAAATGAGGCACTTTGTCTTTTCTTTCTTTGCTGCTGTCTCAGTTTTCTGGCCTTATTGGACCGTTTTAACTCATGTTTCAAAAAAAAAAACACACACACACACACACACAGAATAACAGTGTGTCCACAGTGTCATCTGTCCGAGCTTTATTAGGTTTTTTCCACAAAATTTAGATCATCCTAATAGTGTTTTTACTGCACTTGTGATACTTCTCTACCGGGTGCAATTCAATATAATATAGATTAAAAATACATTATAGCGATATTATATTATTTCTCTGGGACTTGCTTTAAATCTAAAGGGCTCCTCTTGTTCTAATATTGACCTTGCATTTCCTCTCCCTACTCATCCGACTTTAGGTTTAGACATTTTTATTGTTTTTCCATGAAGGAAAAGGCAACGGCAGCATCTCTCACATGCCTCCGATTACGCCACCGAGCTTTTTTTTTTTTTTTTTTTATAGTTTTCAGCGATGAAAACAAAAAGCAAACATCTCGAGGCAGTTCTCACACTCCATCCAGCCCGACGCTGCAAATTCAAAGACTCTGGGCTCTTTCAGAAACAGTCCGGTGGAACATGGCTGGGAACAAGTGAGCAACAAAACACCGTCTTCTCACGCTGCCAACAGGCTGAATCAATGGCACTTGATTAAAACTTTTACTTTATATTTGAACTAAAGGGATAATATCTTCAGTGCCAGTATCGAGGTCACTCGCTCCGGTCAAAGCGGAGAGAGAGTCACGGACTAATTATCACTGCAAACAAGTGATCTAACAATGTTGGCCTTTTTAAGTTCAAAGTATAGATGAATGAGATTGTAAGCAAGTTGAGAAAGACTCTGTGTGTGTGTGTGTGTGTGAAAGTAATAAGTCAAAGTAATATTCCCCCAAAGGTTTACACCTTCTGCATCGATGAAAAGCCAAGTTCACACCTTCAACATCTGCAGGCTGAACTACAAGGCCAGAACACACACTCAGAAAAACTTTAACACAGTCGCACCAACAAGGAGAGAAAACTGATATGTACTTGAACCAACGGAGTACCACGGAATACCAACAGAGTACCAACGGAGTACCACGGAGTACCACGGAGTACCACAGGGATGAAGTGACTCTGTGAGGTATCACCTTGGTTCTCCTGACAAAAGCCAATGAGGTTTTTCCATAAATTTTTGAGATTATTGCAAAAAGAAAACAAACAAAACAAAAACTCTGTTACAAACAAAAGTTTAGGATACTCACATGTTTGATTTGATGATAACCTTCACAAAAGAACACCAGTATTATTTTATCAGAAGCGTGAAAGTAATCATCAGAAGTAAAGAGATAATATCAGGCTTTAAACTACACCACAGTCACATGACTTCAGCATCATGACCATAAAATTGCCTGCTGCACTATATTTTACAACTTATAACTTCAAAATTCTACAAACGGGAGAGTTTTGAGTTTAAATAGTCTGTTAAGTGTGAGTATGAATGCATTACGGCTGTAAAGGTGGACTAGTGAGTGGATTAGTTTCCATCTTCAGCATGATTTAACTTAAACTGTGGTAACATTTAGACACTTGATAGCACCTATTTTTTAAGACACAAAAAGCTTAAAAAAACACAAGTGTGATAAGTTTCATGACATATAAAAAAATGTAAAGGTTTCACACATTATTTCAGGCATACTTTCAAACTCCCTGTCCAAAAAAACCCTCAACTTCAAGATGGAGAAGCAAGAAGTTCAGAAATGCCAACTTTGTCCTGTTTTTGTCCGTTTCTTTTGGACTTACTCCTTCACCCCTTCATGCATTTAAACCCCACAGCTGTAGATCCGAGCTGAATCCCTGAGTGTGACCACTGACCTTTTGTACTCGTGTTTGAAAAGGTGACTGAGTAACTGCAACTGCACTCACAGCCACAAACTGCCATATATTTCCCACAATGCAGCACTACATCGTATTGCAACTGCTCACGTTACTGCATCATCACCCCTCACATCCTCCTCCTCCTCCTTCAGTCACACAAAGGGATGATGTTTATGGGATAAAATCTGGCCTCTTTCTGATGTGGGATGATCTGCTCCGAACACTCTGCGACTGTTTCGTCCAGCTGCAAAAACGCTGCACACAAACAGACACTTTATTTTTTTGTGTGTTTGTTTCGGTGGAGAAAAGTAATGTGATGCAACATGAACCATTTGTGCAGACGGAGGCTAAAGCACATGAACACAGGCCGCTGTGATGGAGCTGCATTAAAGGGTCACAACAGCTTCAGCTGAGCTTTTTGTCCCTGCGAAAATTTTTTAAAACTGCAAGCAGGACGAAGAGAAGAGAGGAAGCACGAGGGAGACTGAAGCATATTGGACGGCAAAAATCTGTAAGCCAACGAAAAACCCTGATTCATTTAGGGAATTTTTGACAGCTGGCTAATTGATTTTTCACTTATTTGATTATTTATTTCCATGCAGAGCAGTTTAATCACCAGGCTTTATAGGGTTGCAACTATTATATTCATGGTTGATTAATCAGCCCTTTTTTTTTTTGCTTGATCGATTGATTGTTGTGGCCTGTAAAAGATCAGAAAAGAGTGAAAAGTGTCCAGCACGATGGAGATACCTTCACATGAATTGCTTTGTTCTAAAAACAGTGCTAATCCTAAAAGTATTAAGTGTATCAAAATGTAAGAGAAAGAAAAGTATCACATTTTTATATCTAAGAAACTAAAACCATCAATTCTCTTGCATTTTTGTTTTTAAAAAACTATAAATCGATCATTAAACTGTTGCTTATTGATTTTCTGTCGGTCAGCTAATCAAGTTATCAGTTTAGCTCTAACCAATGCACTCTTGGTCATTTTTTCCAATTGATTATCACTTTAAAATATCTAAATATTAAGCATCAGTTCTAGCTTCTTAATATAATAAACTATATCTTTTATGACACAGCAGTGTTTCTCTAACACACATGAGCATCTTTTTCTTTCTGTAAAAGTCCAAGTGATGCTTATGGAAGCAGCTTTGGCAGATTTGCATCTTATTTAATGATTAAAATACTCTCTAACTATGAATTGGAGATAAGAATAAAGACACCATAAAAGCTAATGGTTTATTTTAGTTGTGGCCCATTAAATTTGGTCACATCTTAGTGGAGAAAGTGAGCCAAGATACTTTCAAACTGAGAAAAATATTAATTGGGAGTGTTGTGTGATGAATTATTAAGTTTCTGACTGGATTGGAGATGTCTTATTGAAATTTTTTTTCATGATCATGGACTAAAAGTTTAAAAAGCATTTTTCAGGACAAGACTTTAGACTGTATTTAGCTGTAATGCTGCACAGCAGAAGAATACCTGGCAAGATACTTTTGCTGCTTAGAGAAATTAGCTTGAATCCAAAAAAAATTTGTCACAAGCTACATTATGTTATAATCAGTTTTAAGTCCAAACAGAAAGAAAACGGTCCAAATTAAAACCTTAGGCGGAATAAACAGACCCAAAGTGATTAAAATGTCATTCAGATGGAGAAGGGGTAGTTTGAAACTTTTCACAAACGGATCAAAACATAAAGTACAATGTAAACCACTTTACCTGATTAACTCCTGGCTTTAATTTTCCTCCCTCCAACATGAATTACAAAAAAGTACATCGATATTGCGTACATTTAATACAAGCTACAAGCTAAAGGAAAGTTGTTTTGGATCCAAACTTCTAACTCACAAACTCAACACAATAATGGCACTGACTGTGATGAGCAGACAATAGAGATCTGTGTTCAGAGAGCTGATCAAACACACAACAAAGAGATTTTGCTGAACGGGTTGGTTGAAAGGTGACTGTTGAAGAAAACACTTTCACACATTTCACACAGCTGCTTTGAATAAATATGTCGGTGCATGTAAACACTAGAACATATAAGGTGTCATGTCATGTACACAATTGACCAAAAATCCTCAATCTGAGGGAGGAAAAGTGCTCATGTGACCGCAGCTTCTTTCTCTTTGTCACGATTTCCATATTTTTTATGATCAAAAGGGGACGAGCAATTATAACGATCCATCACTGTTGACTTATTCTGCTCTTTCTACGCGCTGCTCTTCATCCCGGATGAGTTTGTCGGCTCACGGCCAAAAACTGTAAAAGCAGATGTGATGGATGCTGTGTAAAGTGCGCTCTGACTCGTTGGTTATCATCATCATCATCGCAGGGCTTCAGAGAAGTAACCCTCCGATCTCCCTCCCCACCTTAAAAAAAAAAAAGGCACCTTAACCCTCGAATCCGAAACTTTGCAACTGTGCCGAGCAAAGTCATGATGCTGAGAGATTCACTGGAGGACGGCAGCGTGAGTCATCCGCAGCCCGATCTGCACTACTCTACTGTAGGCCTACCTCTCCACCCCCGAGGCTGCCTATTAAGGGCCTGTGAAGCAGCAGTGGACAGAATTTCAATGAGCAGACTCATTCTTCTGCCTGTCCGTCCGTTTCGTTCGTAGGTACGTACAGGCTGCACACAGTATACAGTAACAATTTGGCACAGGCAGAAATGCTGAGATGCCTTTTTTTTTTTTCTCCCTCCGCTCATCTTCCTCTTCCTCATCTGTCTTTCATTCACTCTCTCCAGTCTGCTCTCTGTATCCCCCCCCCCCCACTCCTCTGCCTCTTTGTTCCTCTCTTTGCCTCCCTCTCTGTGGACTCTTTTTTTCCTTTTTCTGCCGTCCTTAGCAGTTTACAAAGAAGAGCGCCATGCACCAATCGGATGACTGGTCAGCCTTAGTCAACGTTGTCATTACTGGAACCCGACAGGCCTAATGTTGATTTACACACATCGCTGAGCTCCAAAAACTAAGCGCTAAAAATAAAGCTTGCAATACCCCGGGCCGCCCGGGGCAGATAATGTACTCCTGCAAGCATGGCGAAGCAAGGCATCTTACTTTCCAGGGCAAGAGAGCGCCGCAGAGTGCATGTCATTAACCGTGACCTCAGCTGCACCGCCGTCACATATTTCCGCCCTTCGAACGGAATCGCCGGAAACATACGGAATGCAGATGTTAGGTGGGAAAACATGCAGATGGCAGCGAGAGGAGATGCGGCGCTGCACTTTGACAAGTTATGAGTCAGAGTTGTGCATGTGTGCGGTACAGTAGGCTGCTGTCAGTGCTGAGTCAAAGGGAATGGTGGGGTGGGGATGTCAAGTGTCAGCAGCGGGGTCACAGGGGCCCAGCGGTGCGAAGCTTCTCGCTGAACAAGCACAGCGGTCATGCCTCAAAACTTCTGCATCAAGCTGCAAAACAACAAAACTGCAGCTAATTAGACTTCCATCAGTTCTGGACGTCACAGAGGATTAACATGTGCATGTGGAACAATAAATAATAATTATCTACATACAAAAAAATCAGGATTTACTTTGTTAAAAATGTAATCGGTGTCATTTTTTTCTGCTCCATAGCACAAAAATTACCTAAATACATCTGCAGGGGGGTTGGTGGGTTTGTTGATCAATACCAATTACTCAACGATTAGCTCGCAGGGTGGTGAGACCTCTGGGTTTTCAAAATTCAATATCCAGCCTGTGCGATTTTAAAGCGTTCAACAGTCGTTCTCACCACCTCCTGACACAAATACTCCCCAAATAGCTCAAGATGAGTAACTGTAACATGTGACGAGCAAACGACGAGCGACAACTTTTTTTTTTGTTGTTGTTGTTAAGCTATGAAAATGACAGCGACGGCGCCGTTACAGCACTTTGCATCACGACGCCACCTCGACACCAGACATTTCTGTTGAGTCTCTCCTTTAATTAGGGATCTTCATTGTGAAAATGTGACTTTATTTGTGCCAATTACGGACGAGCATCACTCAGGGGTACCGGCGGAGTCGGAGGCGGTGCCAGACTCGAGTAGGAGATGAGTTTTATCAGTGATTACTTAATGTCATTTTAATGATCACATAATAAAGGCTAGTTTGTTTTTTTTTTCTAATTATACTCCGTATAATGTGAGCTCTGACACACTCATCTGACGCTTAAACACCTGTTACTGTAATTGTTGCTTAAGTATTTATGGTTAAAGCTTTCGTAAGCGGCCGCCCGTCTGTTTAAAGAGAAAACCAGAATCTACTAGCAACTAAATTAATAATGACACACTAAAACACACTCTGAGTTGTGGGATAAGCGTTTGGTGAAGAACATCTGTCTGCTGCAGACCACAGTCAGACAGAAAATGTGGAGATATTTAAATTTTGTGTTATTTTTAGTTTGGTTTCAAGTGCATTTATGATCCACATTTTAAGATGTTAATCTGGTGACGCATCGTAAACAGCAGAACATGGCCCAAGTGGCATCACAGTGGGATGATCCAGAGCAGAGACAGAATAAAACTGCCTTTCTTCATCCTCTCATCATCTCAGGCTTAATGAAAGACATGTCTTCATGTTTGATTTAACCTGGCTGCAAGATGGAACAAATTCGATGAAACGATCCCCATAAATCAGCGATCTGACCACTGACACTGTGCAGTCCTGCAACCCAGTGGCTGTGGATTGTAATGTGACCATGACATTCAGTCTTTTTTGCAAACAAGAATGAGAATGTCGGACAGAATTGAAGAATATCACTCGAGTGAAACAGACATTACCTTTTGCAGACCTTTTCACTTCCTGTGACTCCTGCCTTTTGATGACTTTTTTTCCTAAAACAGAACTAAGATGTCCCTGCGTGAAAATACACATTACATGTCTGTATGTGTTCAGCTGATGACTCTGAGCTGTGGAGCATTCGAGGACTTAAAAATGCACTAAGGCAAAATGCAATTAAATCTAAATTTGTCCATTTTTTTGCACCACATTTCAGTTTTATTACTTTAGCAATGAACTTAATGTCAATTTTGATACCTTATGTGCTGATATCGAGTAACAATCTGACACAAGGGCTTTTTTTTCCCTAAACTTTCGATATGCACGCTTCAATGCATTAAAATAATTAAAACTTTTGTACAGGGTAACATAAGTCCAGGGATTGCTATGGTTAAAACAATAGAAAGAAAGAATGAAAGGTAGCCTAACATGACACCAGAGAAAACACTGAATTTTTGATAGTGACAAAGAAACTGCATTTATTGTGGATCCATCACATCATGGTCGAGACCTGATCTGCTTACTTAAATCAGAATTAAAGGTAATAAAGATCAGGTTCATCAGATCTGTGCGCCTCTACTTTAAGCCTCATTGTTTCAGGTTTATATCCTCTAACTTTATGCTTTTTTTAAGCTATATTTCACCTGATTTCCAGCAGCAGCAGGCAGCTGTTTCCATCCTAAAAACGCTCTGATAAATCAGCTTTTACTTTCCACTCAGTACAGACAAAATGAGTGACTAGCTGGTGAACAAAGTGGAGTTTTTAGCAGCTAAAAAGCTACATAGTTTTCTCAGGAGTTGTAGAGTAAATAGTGTAATAAACGTTGCCAGAAACAAAACTCCAGATAAATGCTAACGTTGTTCCGTGTCTGCCGGATGTGATAACAGACTTCTGTTTGCTAACACGTCAGCAGTATTATAAGGTGAAAGTATGTTAGGAGTGTTTTTCAGCTTGTTCTGTCGTCCCAAGTGGTCAAAAAAACGATTAATTAATGCAGCTTTAAAGTTTACCCTTCGATCAGACGTGAATTTACTGTACCAAAGTCACATTGCCCCCTCTAGAGTACGACTGCGTCCCTTTGCCCTGAGCGCTGGTACATTTCTGCCATTAGCTTTGTCCTTCTCCTCATCCACGCCTCCTCTCCACGTTTTTACTCCTTTTCTGACTTCTTAACACTCTCCTCAGGGCTACTATGGAGCTGAAACATCAGGCAAAATAAAAAAAATCACTTCCTAATTACTGCGAGAGTGTGTACAAGACTTAATCCTCACCAGCTGCCACCGTAACGCAAAGACCGTAAGAAACGGTCTGTCTACAAATGTCTATAAGTTTGGTTTGTGTCTGCCAGAAGAGAAACAAATGTGTACAAACTCTGTTTCTTTTACATTCAGTCACACAGGGTTTGAACAGCTTTTAGGTAACATTAAAACACTTTTCAAATACCTTAATCGAGGAATGTCTTTGTTCGCCTTTATAATAACATCGAAACTGTAACTATAGATGCATTAGAATAAAATAAAGTTTACAGTATTCCTTTATACCCACATAGAAGTACCGTATGTAGTTGATTTTTTCAGTTTAATCACTGTATATATTAATTTTTCATTTTTTCAGCACAGTTATTTAGTTTTTGCTCATTTCTAGAGGTAAAAGTCAACACTAGGCTTGTGACTGACTCGTGAAAACGCCAGGAGAAAACAAACACCTATGAAGACGGGATCATTTTCTATTCAAATATTTAATATTTTCAGTTTACATGAGCGACTATGTAGACAAAACACCAGATAATGTTAAAATTCAAGCTTTTTTTTTAAGGTGCGTTTTCAAATTCAAGCATATTCCAAACCTTGAAAATACAATGATCCAAATTAAACATTTTCCAAACTTTCCAGACTTTTTTTAAAAAACCCTGACAAAACCTTGAAAAAGCTGTGATCCCTTTTTTTTTTTTTAACTTTCACTGCTTCAATAAACCCACTTCAACCATGAAGGAGAGATGTTCAACAAGAAGAGGGGAGGTGTACGTACGTATGTATGTGTGTGTGTGTATGTGTAGGTGTGTGTGTGACAGAGAAACAGCAGAGTGTGTGGGAGAGAGATCGAGATAAAGAGATAGAGAGAGAGAGAGTTATTCTCACCTATCAGATCATTCACCCAGCCCTCACGCGGCGCGTCCCGGGTTCCCCATTGCTCACCCAAAGCGTCCACACGGCGTCACTGTTGCTGCGCTGCTAGCGCCTTGAATCCGCCCCCAACTCCACCACACAGGAAACAAGGTTACTGCCCAAGAGATGTCACTTCCGAAACACCCACTCCCGCTCGCTTGCTCGCGCTCGCTCCCTCACGCCCCCAGCCTATTGCCATGACAACCGAGAAAAGAATAGAATATAAGTGAGTGTTAAAGAGACAGAGGGATCAGAGAGACAGGGAAAAAAGAGGGATGGAAGGAGAGGGAGAGAGAGAGATTGGAGGACGGAGGGACAGGGAGGAAATCTGGGGGGGAAGAGCGAAGAAGAGGAAGAGAGGGAGAGAGGATGGACAGAGGAGAGAGAGAGAGAGAGAGAGAGAGGTGAATGAGTGGGCGGGGAAAGGATGAATGACAGAGGAGAGGATGAGATTGAGAGAGAGGGAGAGAGAGAGAGAGAGAGAGAGGAGGCATGTGGTGGGATGTGATCAGGGGAAAGGGAAGAGGAGAGAGAGGTGTAGATGCCGTCGATGCTGTGAAGAAGAAGAAGAAGAAGAAGAAGGAGAGAGAAATGAAGTGACGAGAGAGAGAGAGAGAGAGGGAAAGAAGGGAAGGAAGGGAGGAAGGAAGGAGGACACTTTTTTGGGAATAGGGAGCCCACATCTTGTTCCCATAGCAACACAGCCATCCATGAAATACTGACTTGTACCTCCCTCTCACTCTCTTACTCTCTCTGTTTCTGTCTCTCCATCCCTCCCCCTCTCCTTTTTCTCTTTCCATCTCCAACTATATATACACACACACCGTGAGCGTAAGTTGGCACTCGGTGTGGATGCAGTAATCCAAGCTCCGCAACGTTGTCGAGCACATCAAAAAAAAAAGGTACCAAATATGCCGTCAGTGTATCAATCCACGGGAATCAAACCTGTGTCTTTTTACACTCACAGGAGACGTGTTTTTGGGGGGAAGGGATGATACTTTTTTTTCCAAGTGCGTCCCAAAACAACACTCACATGTCATAAGTACGTTAAGAGATCCGCCTCCATATTGTCGGAGTCATTGGAATCATATGGGATCTTATCGGTCCTTTTTACCTGTACAGGTATTTTCTCTTAACAGTTGGGTTTTGGGAAAAAAAAAGGATGTCAAACTCATTTGTCTATGCGAGAGGGCAACCATTAGTGAAAGGTTGAGGCAATGATGCTAAAAAGCCGCTGGTCGACTGATGTTATTTAAGAAAGAAGCAGTGATGACAATAATGAATTTTAATAACAATTTAAATGCGGTTCATGTTTTTGGAACATCTCAATAAACTAAAATAACCTAAAACTGGTAAAATAATATAATAGAACTGTGTTGTTGAAAAAGTTTTAACAAAGAAAAAACACAATATTGGCACATGTGTATAATTAAAACGCACACACATGTATGCTAAACCTGTAGCAGAAAGCTAACTACTATCTGTAACTCCAAACTTTAAGTTCTTTTACCTCCAAACTGCACTCTGCTAGTATGTCACTACTTAATTTTTTTCTATTAACTTGTCATGTTGTTAAAATAAACTGCATGAGCAGAAACTCTCAGTCCTGCTGTGTGTTTAGCCCCTTGACACAAATACACTGCTGTACTTTGCAGCTCACTGAATGCTAACAGCTAACTAGCATCTTTGATTGACTGGTGCAACGTATGTCTGAGGTCTTGGCGGTAAATCATTTGTGACCGAGGAGGTCAATGGACAGATAGAAGCTAGTGAGAATGCTAACTATAGTAACAGCATGAGAAGACATGCAACGTCAATGCTTGGTTTTAGTTACCAAGCTAAAGTTATACATTCAAACATGGATTCAGCTCAGTTTCACTCCAGGTTGTTCCCTCAATCATCCGGCTTCACGCCCCACCAGCTGAGCCTGCCCTGCAGATTAAGGTTTGTGTGTTTAGCTTCATCTGATCAGCTAAGTATTCAACTTTTAAAGTAACAACTTATAGAGATAAGAGTCCTCTGAAACAACAAGGTTCATACGAGTTGTCTTTGGAAAATGCAACAAGGCAAATGTGTTTATTCGTATTGGAAATGACAAAGTGGGGAGCAAAGCCTGTTGTTACAGAGAAGGAGCAACAGCGACGAGCAATAATTCATACAAATGAGTACAACAGCGCACACTTCAGGTGAGTCTGTCCTCAGAGAAATTCATTTTGTGGCACTTGGTTGTTCACACAGGCAGAAAGTGAAGAATGAGTGAAGAATAAAAGATGAGAACTTGAATTCAGTTCAGTTTTTTTTCACCCCTGCACTCCCGGCCAATGGCTGCGTGTGGTGGGCGTGAGTCTGTCTGTCACACTCCTACGAACACTGACGTCATGCAGACAGAGGAGGTTTCACAGAGACACGTCGACGCCTTTAGAGAGGACAACACTGAGTGTGTTTGAACGTCTATGTGAAAAAAAAAGTTTCAAACAGCCTTTTATTGTTCCAGAAGGAGCAATGAGAAGTGGGATGAATCCCATCAAGTCAGGGTTGAAAAGTCTAAAAGTTGAAAATGATATGAGCTCTGATAGGCGACTCATTGTCTCCACTTGAGGCTAGCAGCTTATGGCTACCTTAGCCGCCACCTGGATGACCGTTACCGTCTCCTACAGTCGGCCAAAATGAGACAACATGGACGCATCCCTCTGCAGGAGCTGTGCAAGGAGGCTAATCTGACACAAAATCAAACACAGCGAGTAAATTTTGCACCCAGAACAACTCGTTTTGAATCATTTTGACTGATTCCAGCTTGTTTAAGCTAACTCTGACTTCTTCATTTCGTCTCTGAGTGGACTTTATTCCACATTTTTCCACGGAGTTGCACTATAAGTGGATCCATTCACTTCCAGGATGTAAACAAGGGTTTACTATAGTGACAACTTGCATACAGCATGTGAGTGTTGCCTGCCCTGAAACAGCAAAGGGAACCTCAGCTGTCATATTGTTTATGTCAGCTCCACACACACACACACACACACACACACACAGGAGCTGACCTCAACATAAAAACCAAACTGCGTTATGGGTAAAGAGTGAGCAGAGTGGCCATCAACCCACCATGAATCCCGACCAAGTCCAACTTTTGACACCAACTCCTGGCAGCCTCCCTCCCCCAAAAAACCCTCTCTCTCCTTTTCCCATCCATCCACACCCTCCTCCTCCTCTTCCTCCTCCTGCCCATCTGTTTCTCCTCACCCCCACCCCTCGCTCTCTGGCTCCCTCTCTGGCTTCGTCTTATTAGATGTAGCCCTCTCTCTTTTTTTTTCTTTTTTTTTAACACTTCTCTGTAAAAAACCTTTTTATCTCCGTGTCTCTGCCCCCCCGTCCTCTCCCTCTTGTATTTACACTGTCACTCTTTATCCTTTCATCCTGAATATTTCTCTATGTGGGATTTAAAAAACAAAAAAAAAACAAAATTATCTGTCCTAGAATCCCATTTTTACCATTCACCTCTCTGCCGTTCGCTCTCACTCCTCCATCCTCTCGCACATTTGCTTCTTCTATTTTTATTTCTACATTCTCTGTGATGTTTTTTCCTCTGCCTCTCCAAATCCAAAGTCAAATGCATCTACCTGCATCTCCTTTCTCTTAACATGCCTGATTTGAGTTGTTGTTAAAACAAAGACAAAACACATAGTCACACATGTTCGGGATTAACAGCTTGCTAATAATAACCGCACAGTTAATGGATCAATAAATACAAATGACTCCATCTGCCCGTCTTTTGTTTTTTTCGTGGTACTTTGGTGTTCGTCCATGTTCTTCACTTGGATGGGCCTTCAGTGGTGCAGACAGCCTCAAGATGTCACTCTCATTCACTTGCATTGACAATGCATTGATCCGAATGCAGCTCGTTTGGATGTATTTGAGGGCATGTTGACCATATTTCATGCAACAAGGACACACCACATGTTTGAATAGGAAAAAGGGAGATTTTTATAATTAAAAAAATGTCTCAGACACTAAAAAGTGCATAAAAAAAGGAGTATTTCTCTTCTCTGTTTTGTATGGGAGGATTTCCCCCCAAGATTCTGAATGGGCCGAACTCCAGCAAATACAGATGAATGACAGGAGCAGCTTGAGACCATTCAGGCTTTGGCCAATAGTGAAGTCGGGTTCGCCTGTTATAGCTGTATAGCAGCCTTCTCTCTCAGTCTCCCTCTTCACTTCTCTCTCTCAACTCTCCCACTCGCTTACACTCACTCCCACAAATCTCTTTGCTTCTCTCTTTGGCTCGCACTCTCACTCCCGCATCCTCATGTTTTCGCATCTCTCCTTCACTTACCTAATGTTTTTTAAACCATAACTGTAACTCCTTCTTCATTCTTGCAACGTCTCCCAAAATGTCAAACAAAAATCTCACAAACTCGCAAACTTTTTTTTTTTTTTTAAATGTCACGGATATTAAAAAAAACAAAAAAACGCACGTCCTCATAAGAACCCATTCATCTCTGCCAATGTCGTCCATATCCGAGAACACAAAGCACACGACACACAGTTCAGTCATTTTTTTAAAAAAAAGCTAATGTTTTCTAAATGAAACAAGCGCCCCCCCACCCCTCCTCCATTCATGGGAGAAGCATCAGATATTTCTGTGAGGTCACGTCACGAGCAGGTGAGCGAGGGCTTCAGGGTGCCGAGGCTGCGTTTTTGTGCTGCTGTTCGCCCACGACACGCTGCGGATCGATCGTGCCAAGTCTGTCGTAATCAAGTCATCACTCACATCACTTTTTAGCTCCAACTTTTATGTCAGAAAAGTTAAAAAAAAATAAGGTTTCAAGAAAAAAAAAGACTCTTATTTTAAGGAGCTGATGTGAGCAATAATGGTGTATCATAATTCAAAAAAAAGCTGCTTGGATGGAAACTCACACATACACACACTCTCTCTCTCTCTCTCTCACACACACACACACGGGGTGAAACTCTGCCTCACAATTCAACCCAATTCAATTATAAAAACAGTGATAGACACTTTTAAGTAAATCTTAATCTTTGTACATGATTTGAAATACCTGTATTTATGCTGATTGTAGCCCTGCTTCGGTCTATGAAACATGGTGC
>JAPZDV010000025.1:4326902-4349402 GCA_029814665.1 Acanthurus lineatus | reverse complement strand
TGTAATAACGTGCCAAAGTGTTTAAATACTGCCTCTTACAGGTGATTAGATCACATTTATGTAATTTTGTCTATGAAATAAGTAAAAAATGGATGTTTAGTTTCTTTAAACTCTCAGCCTGACATACCTGTTGAAAACATGTCAGAGGATGCTTCCTCTCTCAGCTGACTGACCCCCTAAAACTGGAAACATTTTCACAAAATATTCAAATTAAATTGTGTTGGACTTCAGCTTCTCCACGTCACTCTTGTCTTCAGCACATTTTTCTGAGGGGGGAAATGTGTTGCGATGCTGGATTTGCACATGATCAAACACAGGAGCTGCATCAAGGAGAGAAACTGCGGAGCCAAAATGGCGCCGTGAGTTGGAGTAAGATGCCTTTGCGTAGCGTGGGAGAAACTGAAATTACGACTTTAGGTAAAAAATTGGATATACAGTCGTAGCGTGGTGGAAGTGAAAATGTTCAGGGCAGATTAGTTTAACACGAGGTCAGGTTGTTTAGATGTGATGTTCATGGTGGAAAACAATTTCTGTGCTCGTGTTCATGAACGAGGCCTTTCAACAGTTTATTAAATATTTCTGGTTATTTTTAAAATTTTGATCCGCCTTTTATAAAAATGAAAGCTAAGTCAGCAGCAGATGTAAACACGCAGTTAACTGAAAGAGACGTAATCAATGTTTGATTAGCTGTGGCCATTTATTGGCAAATGTTTTCATGTGAAACACAGGCCATGTTGTTGTTCTTTTTTTTGTTTCTGCTTCAAGTGCGAGTTTAGAGTTCAGTTACATTTTAAAATAATAAAATTAAATTTAAAAAAAAAATCCCAAACTGCAGGTAATCGTCACTTTACCTGTTTCACAGGAGGTAGTGAAGGCATCACAGTCCAGCCTCTGCCTTTGGTCAAAATGTTGAGGTGTGGCCGCCACCGTGTGGTCAAAACACGTAGTTGCACGTTCAACCATTCATTTTCAATCAAGAGTCCTTCAGTTGAACTATATCTCCTTTTATTTTACTTTGAATAAGACACAGATTCTCACTGTTAATTCTGCATATCTTTAAAAACAAGAGCATAAAATAAATAAAGTATAAGAGTGTGTCACACCTACTTAGTTTTTAAATAGATTTAAATAGATTTTAAACGTTTGACTCTCTCTTTTGTTGACTTGGCTCAGCAGGTGTCTCAGTAGAAAAAGCACAGGTGCTGCTAATAACTATTAAAGTGAGCAAAGCAGCTCATTGGATCCAAAGTCAAAACTGTCTGTGTTGTTTTCTGTCCCATTAAAGTCCTACAGAAAAACAACAAGATTTCAAACGTCATCTGTTTCTGTGAAGTAAAACATCACTTTCAGACAGAGCCGATGTTAATCTTTTGGAGTCATTATTCAGAATTTTTCATTCATCTTGGAAATTTATTGTAACTGGCACAAATGCAAAATAAACATCTGTCTTTCACGTTGGCAGCAGTGGCACATTTTCTGCCAAAAAAAGCAGTTAATCTTTCCTGCAGGGCACATTTGGCTCTGATGCAATTTATCATCCCCATCAGACTGATTTATAAGGATTCCCACCAACTTTTGGTTGATAACCACCTACAGCGGCAGCGATCAATGTCAGGAGAGGAAAAAAAAACAGCGTGCTTCATTCTGCATTTGCCTTTAAGGTAAAAAGCTCATCCACTTCTTGGAAGTGATTTATAAACTACAAATGTACAGATTTTATCGGTTTTTAGCCTTTCTAACAGCAAGTAGTTCTCCTATTCGTTTATTCTGAACACTTTTGACTTGAGAAGAGATAACAGTGATAATTCCTTTAAATCCACTGACAAATATATAAGGGAGGACGGATGTGGCCTAAAGTAGATAAAGCTGAGTGTTACAGCTCTCGTTTCATGCATGCACAGTTTAAATTGAAGTTAATAACTTTAGTGCTATTTCTGTTTTTGGGTAATTTAAACTTTTAAGTCAGGAATGTCCGACAAAAGTGGACAATGTTGGCTTTTGTGCAGTCATCTGTTATTTCTAAAGGGCTCAACCAGGTAGATTCACATGTAGCCAACACTGAACACTAGGGGGGGATGTTGCCACTTCTTGCATGTTGTCTGCTTTCTCATTAAGTTCTCCAGTTTTTAAATGAATAAATTAAAATGGCACCATAAATACTAGCTTTTTCTAAGCTTTTTTTCCTGCATCTCATTGTCTTCTTCAGCAAACAGGCATCATCTCGCGGCCTAAATTATGGTGTGAACCCCCAAGTCAGTTCCATCCACTGATGAAGACCAGGAAATGTGAAAAAAAAAATTGATTTTGACTTAAAATTGCTTTGTAAAAACCAGAACATCCACACTCATGTCCAGCATTGTCCTTCTGATATCTTAAAATAAACACTGACGTAGCTGATTTCATCTTGCTTCATTCAGATAAATAACTTGTAAGCATTTGTGTTTTGTCTTTCTCTGACTCATCAGAGATCTCGAACTCTGCCTTCACGTCATCACACTTAAAAATAATTAAACACACACTAAAAATAATTCCTTAATTCCTGGTTTTGTCAGAATTTCAGATGCTGGTGTGCGCTTGGCTTTAGGTGCAGCTCTTAAAATGCTCAAACTTCATCCACATTTTTAACTGTACTGTGTTTTTGGAGTTTTAGAAGAGCTAAATCGCTTTCATATGACATACAACAAGGACAATTATAGCTTTGGATCCAAAAAATAGACAAGAAAATGACTCAAATAAAGTGTATTACTGAATTAATGTTTACCTGTAAGTAGTAATAAAAAAAAAACATTGTACGAGGTGATTTTTTTATTATTCATGTTACATATTGGGTGTCAACGCAGGGTTTACATGTACAAACGTAAGTTCTCCAAAAATACATCAAACTGAACTTGGACTTGACTACTGAATCATAAAAAAAAAAGAAGACTACCTCTCCAAAAATAAATGGATGTTCCTCGATGTCGGTGTCTTTATTTCCTCCTATTTTGCTTTAAAACTAATCTGTTTGACTTCCACCTAAAGTACAACCTATAACGAGCACTTGACGGGCATAGACGTACCATAGAAAACACACAAATACATTCATCACCATCGCCTAGAAAGGTTCAACACACCCGTTCCTAATAAACTACAGTCAAAGAGTCACTGAGGAGGATGAAGAATCACAATGCAACGTCATCTCACTGGACTGAAATGTATGCAACCGTGCAGAAGATGCTGCAGCAGAGAGGTCGGCGTTTAGATAAATTCTGCATTGAGTTTCAGTATAACAGTATAAATGCTCTGTTTGTCTTTTTTTTTGTAACACAGTCTTTCAGAAACCGATAAATGTTTTGTGTCACGAACGTTTCATGGCAACAAATCGCTTGAAATAAACCTCTGTAGAAAATATATAGAAACTCTGAAACTTACACCACAGTCTTCTAGAGTTGTGTAACCTGTTTTGCACAAAAATAAAAATCCGACTTCAGCACCTCTCGAGTCTTTAAACACAGGTGAGAAAAAAGGGGCCCTGACTTATGAGTTCTTAAAGGTGCCAGATGTTACATTTTAATTAAAATTACAGAATAATTCCTTTGTGGAGGTCAAATATATTGTTAAAAACTGTTGCACTGTGTCAGAATTGTACACTAAAATCACTTAATACCCATCAGTTAAAGAGGAATTGCAGTATTTTTAAACCTAGAACCCAGTTTTGCATGTTATAGTCTGCTGATAAATGATGCTTGCTACAAGTTTTGTAACAGTTCCACCAGATGGCCTCTAGAGGGAGCTTCGATGTGGCACAAAAGGGCTGAAATATAACCATTTAGAGCATCTCTGATCTTCTTTACTACATCCACTAAAACTATTTTCATTTTTTTTGCCATTTACAGTCTGCAGTTGTTATTCTAAGTGACCTCAAGGGGGCGCCATGTCAGAGTGAACATGGAAAAATATGAACCTTGGTGTAAAAACAGTAGAATTCCCCTTTAAGATTGGATTAAATGATTTAAATCAGCTTTTTTTTAGACAGTTTAAGTGATTAATTTCTCTGTAATCACTGCTAAAAATGTTACATTTAGCACCTTTAATGTCATGTTGTGCCTTTTTTAAACTTCAGACTGTTATAATCTGGAACATATTATGGGCTTGAATTAGGATTTTGGCCTACGAGTGTCTTCTTCACCTGTACTGTTACTTTGAATACAAGGATTTAACTTCTTCAACACAAAACTGAACAGCAGCAGTGAGGCGACTGGACCCTCAGCTGATCTTTGTGGCATTTAAAGCTCATCGAAAAACAAAAAAATAAATAAACGTGTTCTTTCAAAATAAGATTCACTCTGGCGACTTCCAGCAGACATGAAAATGACATATATATTTCTTTTTTTTGTTGTTGTTGCTTGTTTGGAATGTACAGTAACGTCACAGTCTGTTCTGATTAAAAAAACTCTACTTTAACATTTGAACTGGTCCTTTGTTTTCCCATGGAGCTGAATTTGACGACTTGACAAAGAGCAATCCTTTTTATTCCGAGGCGACACGCCGCCTCGCTCGCTTATCCGTCGTCTGATTGGTCGACTCAGGTCGGCAGACCGATTGGCAGGTACACAACCCATATAGGCACTATGCAACCACGTCAAAAAAATAAAATAAAGTTATTTATCATAGCAATATATTGTGAATATATAATTCTATCTATAAAACAAAAGCCCTCTTGTGGCTCCTATTTCTAATACATACAGTAGTCTAAATGTAAATTATGACAAATTCTAACAGAACAAATAAGTAACCCCGTAATAACATGTATACAATCTCTTATTAACATACTGAGATGAGGAAAAAGTACGGAAAACCTCCGGAGGATTTGTTGTTTATGATGCAGATGAAAGAGCTGAGAGGAGGAGGAGGAGGAGGAGGAGGAGGAGGAGGAGGAGGAGGAATCCCTCAACCACTGCTGTCAAAGCGCCCTGAAGCAAGGCATTTAAACCGGCATCTGTGTGGCCAAAAAACGCCGTACAGGACCGTCTGCGCCGTTTCTTCCTCTGTGATAAAAAAGGTTACTGCTTTTTCATGAGCAGCAAGCAGCCGCCGCCGCCGCCGCCGCCGCCGCCGCCGCCGCCCAGCTGTCATCAGGCCTCTCGCTGATGACGGACCATTCATCACTGTCACTTTCCGGGCTAATTTTCCCTCTGAACTCCGTGTGAACATTAACCATCCGTTGATGAACGAGCAATTATAAAAAGAGAAGGCTGATGGAGGAGTGGCGAGGACTGCTGGGTGTTTGGCTCGCTCAACCCTTTGATATCCACATTAAATACAAAGAAAGGTTATTTTCTTTGTTTAAGAGGAACAAATGAGTTAAAATTTAAACTTTATTTAGTTTTATTTGGATGTTTAGACGTCTGGACTGTAACTGGGGTTAAATTTGGTTTGAAAAATGGCATAATTCAGGTCGCCCTGGTAACAGAAAAAGGTTTCTACAGCATTGAAATGATTTTGATTCAATGAAAAATAAAGGTCTAGTCACACATGACATGGAGTGTGGTGACTGTTGGAATTAAATGCTGGAAGAGATTCAAAAACTGTTCACTTTTTTCACCAAAAATAAGTAAATCTTTGATGATTTTTGCCTCTTTTTTTTTTAAACATAATGCCAATGTACATTTTGCAGATGCAATGCAGATTTTTTAATGTTTTTTTTTAAAGAAAAATGCTTATTTATTATTTTTTGCAGAAAACTGGATGAGAGGATCAATACCCATTTAATGTCTGTCCATTAAATATGAAGAAACAGCCATGAGACGATAAGTTTAACTTGTGCTGCATTGTTACGATTACTTACATTTATAACACCACATTACATGATATTTTTCACATAAAAAGCAGAATATTAACACGTCCAGATATAGAAACAGAACTGTGTGCATCAAGTCTAATCAATTTTATATCACAGCTTTTCATTTCCGATGCTCGGAGATCTGAGGTTGGTGAGGTTCTTCTGACTTTTTGATTCAAAAAAATGTAATTTAGGAGCATTCCAGTTGAAATTTTTGACTTGGAATTCAGAAATTCCCGTTTTTTATGAGCTGTGACCTCTTGTTGTTTTGTCCAGCAATAACTGGTGACTGTTAAAGATGCTGGAAATCAGATTTTGTGCCTTTAGACAGAACAAGTTTAGCCGTTTTCACCTGATCACCATCTTAATGCTAAGCTTACCATCTCAGGCTTTATCTTCATATTAACCTCACAGGTATTACAGGTATCAATCTTCCATTAAGCAAAGACGGCCAATAAAAGTGTTGAACTATTCCTTTAAATCAGCAGCATGTTGTCTTAAAGGGGAAGTGGATTTTTTTGATGGATTTTTGCTGTTTGATTTACAGAAAAATAAAATTACTTACCCAAATACGGAGCAAATATCAGAGTGAATAATAATTTCAGATCAAAAGATCTATAATTCGCTGTCACAAAGCAGTGAAAAAGCAGTAACCTTTCTTTTCATAATTCCTTGTTCTTCACTGTTTCTTGTCTAAAGCTCTGCGTATGAAGGCGTGAGTTTTTCTCGATGTGGCTCAGAGATTCACAAATCCTCCGGAGGTTCAACCATCTTCCCTCATCACTGTAAAACATGATAAATGCAAAGGCATATTCCAAAGTTAACAGTACAAATATCAGAGAAACACTAGCAAAGAGGGACATTTAGTAACGAGTAGTGAGCTATAACGATGTGGAGTAGAGGTCATATCATGGGAGCAACCTGGATTCGCGATGTGAGGGTGGGGGGGGTTTGTTTTCCTTTCTGTTTTGCTTGTACTTTAAATGCCGCCACGTGTTACACACACCCACACACACACAGTGTTCCCGTGGCAACTGCGAAAACAGTCGTTACGTCTCGTGTTTTTACGTCGTCCGGGCGTCAGTACAAACTCACGTTCTCCCACTCCACCAGGTACTGCACCTTCCCGTCCGGCGTGACGCGTCTCGCCAAGATCCTCACCGCCTCCCCTCCTCCCCAGCTCCTGGCCACTGTCCCGTCCCCCCCTCCGACCACCATCCCCCCTCCTCCTCCTCCTCCTCCTCCGCCACCGCCGCCGACGCCACCGCCACCTCCACCGCCTCCACCTCCTCCGCCTGCGCCGCCGCCGCCTCCTCCGCCCATGCCGGGCTGGTAAGGGGGCAGATCACGTAGGATGAGGGGCTCCAGCTGCTTCTGCCCCGGCTGGTGTTGGTGGCTGTGTTGGTGGTTGTGTTGGTGGTTGTGTTGGTGGCTGTGGTGGTGCTGGTGGAGGTGGTGGTGGTGGTGATGGCTGCCGTTGGAGTTGAGGGGGTATGGGAAGCAAGGTGGTGGTAATCTGCAGGTGTCCTCCATGCTGAGAAAACAGAGACGAGCACAGGAGTCAAGAACAGACGTGCTTCAACATCTCGTTCACATTTAATCAGAAACAAAATGGAGGATTTTTAAAGATTTTTTACAAATAAAAAGGCTTTAAAACATGAGTTAACTATTCGTCGTCACCACAAACGAGAAGCGGATGTACAAAACAAAAAGCTTTTAGTTAACTCTATCACAAACCGACTTCACAAGGTGCTGGTTTATTAATGCTGTGTTTAGTTTGCGTCGCTCGCAAGCAGGCGAGAAAATCGATGACTGTGGGTTTTAAAAGTGAAATAATCGATCCCAATTATAAAAACTACTCCACAGGTGAGTTATATGCCTGAATATCAATTAGCAACATTTGACAGGTGATCATAATTTAAAATTTCTGACTCCTAAAAAGCATCAAAAAGAACTTGAAAAAGCCTAAATTAACCTGTAATATCTCAAGCTGGATCTCATCAGCAGGGACAGAAAGTATTCTGTATTTTTTCAGCCTGAAAATGTGAATATAAGGCACCGACTGCATTGATAATAAGTCATTTAACATTCACAAATCTTCCTCTTTATGCTCAAACATGTTGATGCTGTTGAACAGAGCAGCTTTGAGTTGAAATGAGGATGACGGATCAGTAAAACCTGTTGTAGTGATGGAGACTCCTGGAGAGAGCGGCGTTCCCGTTGTACGTGGTGTGATACAGAGCGTACATCCGTTTGGGAGGAGAGCTGTGGACGGGACACACAGAGGACAACCATGGCTTCACAGTTTAGTTTAAAATAAAACAGTAGTTACATTGAGATGAGCATTAAAACAACAGAAACGACTGACTTAAAGTTTAAACCCAGAACTGAAAACAGTATATTTCTCACAGACTCTGCAGCTCGGAGACATGCAGGTTTCTGTTATGAGTTTGTTTACATAAATTTCCAGATATTTTTTTTACATCCCTGTGTTATTTAAGCTAAAAGAGTTTTGTTTGTTTTGGCCACATGACAGAAAAATGACTTTTTGAAAATGTCACAGCTGTCAGAAAGTTTCTGGCAGGATTATTTTCTACCGAGACGATAACTCCGCCTCTGTTTATTCTGAGGTGACCGGAGATGTTTTCAAGGCAAATATTTAAAAATCTCAGCACTTTAAATGAGTCTGTGTGCCTGATGTTACTGTGAGAAGCACAGTGGCTGCAAACCGCTGCAGCATCCTCGCCCTCTGGGTGGCTTTTCGGTCACATTGAGTGATTAATTGTTAATTTTAGAAGCACAACAAGGTCTCTTTAAATTTTCCTGTAATATTTTGTTATATTTTCTCACAGGATATCGCTTGTTTGGTGATCTATTAAGTGAGGAAGGTCAACTCAGGGACAAAATTTAAACAGGATCTCCAGCATGGACAAACTGCTTAAGTTCAGAAGCAATTTTCAACCAGCAGTGATTGGTTGGAAGCACAGCGCCCCCCCTAGTCAACACGTTACTGCATCTATGTAGCTTTCTCCCAATAAACACAGAAACGAGGACAACAACACCTCTCACCTCAAACTAAGCTCCTCCTCAGACTTCCTGGAGTTGTAAAGGCTGGCCCCTCCCATGTAGCCATGGCAACATGGCAGTAGCTCGATGGGGTTGGCAGCGACTGGGGGCAGACCAGCCTGGGCACATGAGACACACACAGATCAGCTCGTCTCGCTGCCAAAATTATCACGGGAGTCAATCAGGTTATGATATTTCAGAGCTTCAGACGTGCGTGAGTTTATTTCTGCACCTGAGATGTTCAGTTTTGGGATAAATACGTATAAATAAACGTTTGCATATTTAAAATGAGTGACAAAATGTTAAAATTGAGTTGGTTTGCATTTTGCATTTCTTGTGCATTCCTAAAAAAAGCATGTGTGGGGTAACACACTGTTTGCCTCAGGGCAGATTTGGGCAGTTATGTCGAACATTAACGGATGTGATGATCATCATCAAGGCTCGTCAGACAAAAAAAACTGCAGGATGTCCCGCTTAAATGCGTCGCCCCCCCTCCCGGCACATCTCATGAAATCTGGCTGGTTAGCGAGGCAGCTCTCCTGACACACAAACTCAGGACCCATGAAAAGTAAAAACATCAGAGCATCATCGGGACAATCCATCACAGCGAATGTCATCTGGGAGAGGAGGGGGGGTGCCACCTAAAGGTTTTTGCAATTTTCATCGCTGGACTGTGACATACTCACGCCCCATTATGATTCCCTTCTCTGGCATTACTATAAGGACGGGAGATTATTATTCGGTGGCCTCGGTCGACGTCTGCGCCTTTAAATGGATGTGCTGTGTGGATGCTGCTCTGTCAGGGCGCCAGCGCCACCTGGCCAAACTGTAATCAACTGCAAAGTGCACTTGGAAGTGATCCCAGGCAACGCATATCAGCATTCCTTCCCATCTCGCTTTCCCCCACTACAACCAAACCTGCTCCTCCAAGACGGAGGACGGAGATTAGCATCAATCAGAAGGGGGCACAATGGGGGCCTGGATGTGCCGTAGTGAGAACGAGTGCTCCGTGGAGCGTATTGTTCCAGGATTACTGTACGTGCACACACACACACACACAGATCAGAGTATTGTGTAGGAGGACACACTACGACGAGCATCCTCGGTTAAGGATGCAGAGTAAAAATAGTAACTGCCACATGTGACGCTGCCTGCATCAATGCGATCCGCTGGGAATCGGGGGGGGGTTTGATGATCATGCATGATAAACGCAGATGTTCGGGAAAAAAATACAGATGTTTGCGTTTGATTTATGCGTTTTAACACTCAACACCACATCTCTGCTTTTTTCACTCAGACCATAGACTCTAAAGCATCGGGAGGCATTAAACATACAAGAGGAAGAGGTAAACAAACAGCGAGGTGCCGAGCTGCACCGGGCGGTTAAAGACACGCAGACTGATGAGGACTGCGAAATGAACCTCCATCACGGCGACAGACTGACAGGTTATTTGGATCGCAGGGAGCTGTTTACCCGGCTGCATGGGGAAAAAAATATAATAATAATCACAGAGGTTCGGTGGCTCGACCTCCCTCCTCGCCCTGAGGTGGAGACAAAGGCACTGACCTGTGTCTCCATGATGCGACGCTTTGATTTACGTGACTCTGCCCCCCCGACTCTCCTCTGGCAGGGAAGTGACAACGGGCTGAAGTGAACAAAAAAAAAAACACACATAAATTAATACACAGGCACAAAGTCCCTCATGTGCTGTCTTTAGTTTATTGTTTCATCTCCGTTAAGGCCAACTGAGAGGTGTAAAATACGAGAGGAGGAGGGAAGTAAGATGAAACTCAGATGGTTTTGATGCATCAGCCTCAAAGTCTCCGTACATTTCAGCACAAACATCATCAGCATGGTTGAAAAATATGAAAAGAAGTGATCTAAAACTGTACTCCTTGAACTTCCCTCTATTTCTATCCTCTTCCTTCTGCCTAAAAGTGAGATTATCTGAGTTTATTGTCTCCTGACATGTTCATAAAAACAAGAATGGAGGTCTAAAGCCTCCAAAAATGGGCCATAGGGGCTAAAATGCTCTTTACAAGTCCAATAACGTTGAGTGAAATGACCAACATGCTCTTCATTTTGTCATAATCAGAGCTTGCAGGTTGCAGGAATTTAAATGTACTTTACTAACACAATGTTGTTTATTCTGTTACAATCTGCTGTTTAGACTTTAATATGTCTTGTGTGCAAAAAAAAACAACCTGTTTCTAGTTTATTGCACACAAAGATAGCTCAAATAAAAAGCTAATAAGGTTTCCAAAATACAAAATGTTCATCCTGTGCAGACGAGGTCCTGGTGGCGCTGCTAAACTTATATTACAGGGTCTTAAAGGTCCAGTGTGTAGGATTTAGAGGCATCCACTAACAAAAAAATGGAATATAATATTCATATTCATGTTTTAATCAGTGTTTAATAATCTGAAAATACGTTTCGTTGTGTTTTTGTCACCACTGAATGAGCCCTTAGAGGGAGCTCTTCCTCTTCCACAAAGTCTGCCATGTTGCACAGCCACACACTCATTTTTAAGTGGCCCTTTTACGTTTTTCACAGTATTAAAAAAGAAGGTTGAGATGAAGGATATTCAGTCTGTTGCACTAATGTTTCAAATCACAAGATCTTCTATGGATTGTGCATATCAAGTACGCACATTTTGCCCTTTGGAAACTATTTCAGAGGCTAAAACCAGTCACCTTCCATCTAATATCTTAAATTTAGTTTATATTTAGTCTAGTTTCTTTCTGTATATGCAAACTGGCTTGGAGTTACCCAGGTATCTTTTATATGACAAACTGACCACCTCATTTCAAAAAGCAGCTGGTAACGGGGTACAAACCTTGTTGACCCCAATTACTTTGAGGCAGATGCTATTTACGTGCATTTGTGTTCATTTCCTGAACCCAAGAAAGTAGTTTTCTTGTCTAAACATAACCAAATAGTTTCAGTTTTCAAACTGTGACTGAAAACTCAAGGTAATAAGTCATTTAAGCTCACAGTCAGCATTGGAATTGGCATCACACAGGTGTGTCATCCTGACCTTCTGTGTAAAAGCACAATGTTTGATCTATTCAACCGACACGACATCCTCCAAATACAGACTTTTGTCGCTCTTTATGTTACATCACCTGGTGACAGGTGTAAATAGTCAAATAGCTGCCGTGTGACTTTCTTTCCCCCCCGGGGGGCAAATAGACAGACAGGCTCTGTTACCTGTAAATATCACAGTGATGCGCAGGAATATAGGTTTTGTGTCAGCGGTGTGACTTGTGTGACTCGCGTTTTCTCCGCTGCTGGTTGCCAGTCGGGTTGACAAAGTAGAAATTAGATCTCTGGAAATAAGATAAACAAATATGTCTTGCTTTTGACGTGGCTGTCTGAACGCTGTCTGGAAAAAGGAGCAAACCGACTCCGCTCCAGTCAAACTGATCGTCTTAAATTTCTGTCAGAAAAAAAAAAAAGCAATGAAACCTAAAATAAGTCCAGCCAATAAAATCAGTCTTTATTGCCGGCTGCTGGAAAACCAGACGATAAATTACTAAAAGATAACGTATAATGTTCCCTCACAAGCAAAGTTGTTTGTGTTTCAGAACATCGAATAAAAGGATTTTTTTCTTTTTTTCTTTTTTGCAAAATCCCACCACCTCCAATCAAACCGCTCAACTGCTACTTATTTTATTGCAGTTCAGTCTGAATGAGCAGCGGCAAAATGCTACAAATTATTTCAGAAAAGAAAGCGTGTCTGTGAAATCTGCAGACTACAGGAGATGTGCACACACACACACGAATGTAAGCACACTGGGGGGGGGTTTATACTCTTTTAGGAGATTATTAAGACACTGATACTTGTGCTGGCATATGAAAATTGCAGTCCTTTGATTCCTGAAGTTAATTGTTCATGCGTAATGCCCTGTGGGAGTCCCACAGCTTTTTACTGAGATAACAGCTGAAAAGAGAGACGCTGTCCTTACTCTGACCTTCTCCGGTGTGTGATGTTGGTAGGTGGGTCGGTGATGAGAGGCGACGTGTCGGACGTCAGCGGGGGCGGGGCTCGGACCTGAAGCCCGAAAAGACACTTCTTCTTCTTGATCTCCTTCCCAGAGACGAACCTGAGGTGAAATAAGAGAAAAAAGCTCAAACAAACTCCCGTTGGTTTTCTTTAATTGCATCACCATCTTATGAGTGTGTGTTTATTTTCTCATTACTGCTTTTTTTTTATTCTGATAATGAATTTGAAGCTGTCGAACAAAAACGTACTTATTCCTCTGATGTAAAAGGAGACTCAGGAACATTTCAAAGGTAGTGACTACAATTAAGTATGTATTAATTAAGGCAGAAAATTAGCATTTTTGTGACTGCAAGGTTTTTCTTTTTTAAAAAAACTTCCAGAAAAACCCCTAAAGGCAATCAGATCTCTCCACCGGTCCTCGCGAATTAATGACAACAAACTTGTGTCCTCCTCTGACAAGACGAAATAAACATCATCCGGTCCATTTGGCAGTTCAATTTAGTCCCCCCCCCCCCACCTCCTCTTTAATTCAAAGTCACACATTTCACCTCCTTCATTTCGGCAGCATGTCCAAAAATTACAAACTACGAGGCACTAAGAAGACCCCTCTATTCATGGAGCGCTACTCATCAATCCAGTCATGTGTGGTCGGTGTTTATTCTCCTCATCATATGCGATGACTTACCTGTCCTTGTGGGAGTTCAGAGCGTTGAGGAGATTGTGACAGCGGTCTTGCCTTGGCGTGTCAGAGAGCTGGAGGACAGACAGGAATGAAAAATCAAACGTTGTGTTTACACAGTGCGAGGCCGTCAGACAGAAAGCCTTTTAATGCATACAATAATTTTTCCTTTACAGTTTGCTGACAGCCAGAGTGTTTATGTGAAAGAAAGCTACTTGTTGCAGATGTATAGCTGCAAAAATCCTTTTATGTGATGACAGGGCAAACAATACATTTCAAAACGTCTTTTAAAAAACAGCTTAAAGTAGAGCCCGAAAGCTCAGACAGATATACAGGAAATGCTCAAAAAAAAACTCCCCCGTTGGCTCTTTCTAACACCTCGGCCTTTATCTTCCTGTTTATTCTCTGTGGACAAACTTCAGACTTCAAAAATAGGTTGTGTCTCTAGTCTAAAGATGTGTTCAAACCCATTTATGTTTCTAAATCCTGGTCAGAGTGTCTAAGAAAGTTCATTTTTAGGAGGCTACTGCCGCAGGAGATACTTCATCAACGGGGATAATGTTACATGAGAAGATTATGGGGTAGTTTGGCTAATATTATTAACACATTTGAGCCATTTTGTCACTGTAACTAGTAACCAGCAATCTAGGATACACCAAATTTACACCAACTTTGGTTAGTTGTACGAAAAAGTGAGTGCTCTAAAAACCTAGCTAGTTAGCAAGCAATTAGAGAAGATGAAACCTTTTGCTCAATGTAATGGATAAATAGCTGAAACAGCTACCGTTAGCTAAAAGTAATTAATTAACATTTGAAATAGCCAGCTTCAAAAAACAAATAAAAACTTAGTTTAAACCATTAAGTAAACAGTTGAATTGTTAGCTGAATAAGCAGTTGAAATAACTTAGCTAAGTTAGTTAGCTTAAAGTAACAGAAAAATAGTTGAAGTATTCGCTAACATTAAAGGTATTTGATGAACTGTTTGTGTGATAAACATTTAATAAGAGTTGAAATATTTAGCTCAAAGCAATAAATAAACTGTCAATTGTTAAGCTATGATGGATAAAAAATTGAAACAGTTGAGGCTGGAAAAACAGCTGTAACTAAAGGATATAGTTGCTAAAAATACTGGATAAGTAGTCCTTTTTTTGGTAAGTGTTAGTGTTAACAACAGTTGTTCAGGTGGAAAGACAAACTATGTTGGTGAGTTTTATTTTTAGATTTTTTGGCTGAAGTGTATTTAACATTGGGATAAAATTAACAAACTTGAACCAAAGGGAGCCGGGGCTAGCTGGTTAGCATGCTAACCTCAGATATCTCCGCAACATGAAACGTAAACGTCTTCAACATCACATCAAACCTGTTATTTCTTCACAGTCGGTCAATAATGTTTTTAACAGATTAAACATAAATTCTAGCTTTATGTTGAGCTTTCTCCTTTATCGTAGCTTCCCTTTAAGTTTATGTAGAGGTCACACTTTTTTTTTCTCTAACATTAAAATTTACTTTAATGGCGGTTAATAGGCTTTAAGTCTCAAATGCAAAATGGCTGGCAGAATTTCACATCATTTCATCATGGTGCTTAAACGTGGAAATATCAATACCGGGCCTAGGAGCAACGACTCCCAATTCTCATTGGTGAAGGACAGGATTTCATGGTCAAAATCAAAGTATTTCCTCTTGCAGCACAGCGAGAGATGGTACAGCACTAAATGAGCCAAATCCACCCTGCATTTTAAGTAAAAAAAGAGTGAGAATTAGATCATAAGAAACAGGTAAAGTACAAAACAATTTTGGAAAAAAAATTTTTTTAATCATAATTCAAATTATTTTTTCCAAAATTTGTGATCTGAGCTACATTTTAGTTACAATAATATAGGTGTATGCTGTGTTATTTATTAAACAAGACCTGGAATGTCCTTAAAAAATTACTTGTTTGAAAGAAAATGAACAAGAAGTTAACTTAAACTCCTGATATTTTATCTATGACTCTTATATAGCCGATAAATAAGAATTGTATTAATTTTTCACTGCAAAAATGTCAGTGCTCACCAGGTCATGGGTAGTCTTTGGATGGTCTCTGGTCCCTTCGAACATACTGAGCACTGGAACTGATAAAACCTAAAAAGACACAGAAGAAATCAGAAAAACATCATGTGACTCTGAAGTATCTTAAAGAATAAATGTGTATTTTTTTTCCTTCTCCATGATGATTTGTGTCGTTAAGCTCCAAAAAACGACTGTCATCTTAAATTTTCTCTTTTCCATGTTGAATATTAGTCCTTTGTTTTTAATCTCACTTGCAGAATCTGTGCATCACTTTCTTCTTTTAAAGCATACCGACTCTGTGAAAACTATTTTTGTCCAAAACAGGTAACCTATATTTTCCGCGCTGCGGATTTCTTTTCATTTAGTCCAAGTTAATTATATGAAATGTATTTTTTCCCCCCTTTTACTTTCTTTGCAGTCTCTCTGCTCAAGACTTTTTTTATCACTAAAATCAAATATGAACTAAAAAATAAAGAGCCTAGGTTTATCTGCTTCACCAGATTCTGCGCCGGGTTACCCTGAAACTCAGCTCATACCACAACGCCATCATATGCATTTGTCCTTCTATATGCATATGTTCGCTGAAGGTCACTGGAAAAGATGAAGAGCAGACACAGTGTGACAGCGGCACTCGCTTACTATTCCAACTGTGAGCTCGGTCTTCACTCTTCCTCCATCACCTGCTCAGCAGATGTTGTACCAATCCAGCCTCACTCTCCCAAACTGTCAATCAAAATCTAATCCCTCCTTCTTTCTTCTTCTTTTTTTATCCCCAACCCTCAGACACGGTGTCAGGGTGGGTGTCGAACTCAGACGGCTAACACAGATGGTTAATGACAATAATAACTTAATGGATGGATACGTTTTATTACACGCTTGAGATGCGGCCTATCAAGCTGCTCTGTGATCAGCAGCTTGCATATCCTCCCAACATCACATCTGAAACCACCACAACAGAGGTGATATGTCTGCCTGTCTGTCTGTCTGTCTGTCTGCCTGCCTGTCTGTCTGTCCCTCTGCGCTGTGAGGAGCTCTTGTCCTTGTTAACACAAGTCAGTGAGTACATTAACATGCACACTAATGATTTAGTCTTAAGCTAATTAAGGTAATTCTCCTGCAAGTGAAGCTGTCATGTAGACGTCTTCATCTGATTATCTCTATCAGACCTAAATCTACTGCCGAGTTCAACGAATCTATTAGTCAGTTCACAGAACATTTATTAACAAGTTGGATGATCGATTAATAGCTTGTTCTTCATCAAGTAAGAATTCCAAACATTAGCTGGTTCTTCATTGTGCTGCTTTTCTCCGTTTTACTTGATCTTAAGCTGAATATCTTTGGGTTTTGAACGTTTTTAAGACAAAACCAGCAGACTGAAGACATTACATTTGACTGAGGAATTTGGATTGGTGTTTTTTTTTTTTAATTATTTTTTTGACATTTTCTAGAGTAAATGATAAAACAACTTTGAGTTTTGTTTTTTTCAGCCCTGGTGACTTTGTAATCGGAGTATATGTAACTCAGTAAGTACCGGTAGGTTTGCATAAAGTAACTAAATATTGTACCAAACACAGTTTACATCCATGTCTGTCCATATTCATGATAGTAAACTGCATGCTGTGGAGACTTTGAAGTAATTTTGAAAATTAAGTGCTTTTTTTTTAGGTAAATTTCGTAAATAATTTCCAGTGATAAACACTCAAGTTTTGCTTGAAAGACTAATTTTACAGATGATTGCAAAGAAATTATAGAAAGCTTTATCACATTCTGCAACAACAGTCACCTGAAGCTCATATCAACAAAACCAACGAGCTTGTGGTGGATCAAAATGCTTGTAATATGGCTTCAAACAGGCAACACACTTTAAAACACTGATGTTAGTGTCACTAATTCAGTGTGAAATATGCTCACAGTCTCCCCTTTCTGTTTCTGAGTTATGGCGTTGAGTAACGGCCAGAAAAGTGTTTTTTGCGGAACATTAAAATGTCACAGTGAAGATGAACTTTGGCCTTTTGGATGTAAAATATTAACACTTCTTCATTTTATTCATTTTGACATTAATGTCACAATCACTGCAAATGAATTATTGAGTTATGCCTGAAAACCTTTTTTTTGTGCAGTTAAAGTGACCTTGACTTTCACTTTTGTTTCCAAAATTCAAGTATTTTATCCTTGAGTCTAAGTCGATGTTTGAGTCAAATTTAAAGAAATTTCCTCAAGACATTCATGAGCTATAATGTTAACAAGAACAGGACAAACAAAATGACAATCTGAAAGCAGAACTCTCTTAGTCATGGCCAAGGTGAGGCAATAAAACTGATCAATGTAGAACAAGCCAAGCACTCAGTGTTAGATTCTGACCAATAATTCATGTAAAATCATCAGCTATCACTGATGCATCACTTATCAATCGGTGTCTGTGTTTATGTTGGCAAATTTATAGAGGTGCAATAAAAAAAGTCTACATTTTTATTTCTTTTTCAATGATTCTACTTCTAAATTGGCTGTTTATAATAGTTTACTGTCCAAAATGCACTTTTATCTTTTTTTCTTACATTTACCATCACAGTTAATTTAATCTTTGGCAGTTAATTGGTTCAATTAGTCTTATTACAAATTTTTTAACAATCAAATGTAACAGATAGGAGCCAGAAATCTGTAATGTCAGTGCGTCAGACTGTATTTTTTGTTGTAATAAGTCTGATTGTAAAGACTGCAGAGGTTCGTGCGGTGGCGTCGGCGACCCACCTGTCTCCATACAGTAATGGCTTGGTAAGACACTGAGTGCAGGCCTCGTGGAACCACTGACCGCAGCTTCCACACTGCAGCATCTTCAGGTTCCACCTGCAGTCCGACAAGAAAAACATCCACAGACTTTATACACATGAATGAACGAATGCGTCCAACATCTGTCGCCAGACAAGTTTGTATTTATGCATAATTGAGGGGGGAAGACTGAGGGCCGGCGACTGCAGCTGCCACTTTATATTTTCTGAGCTGAGATGTGTCTTCAGGTGTAAACTCCCACCAGGTGTGACTACGAATAAGGACATGGCAGTTGGGAGTTAGTCTCTTATAAGCCAGGCAGGTGGGGGGTTTTTTAAACAAGAAGAAGAGTGCAACATCAGCAAACACATTAAAAAGTTTGGTTTGGTTCACCCTTTTTTTCCTTTTTTTTTTTTTGATTGACAACTTACCTGACAGCATCTAAACAGATGCAGAAAACGTCACTCAAACGTTTCTCCGACAAAGTCAAAATAAACTCAGACTGCTAAATACTGTTTGACACATGTCTGATACGCTGCATGCAATAAGCTAACACTCGGCGAGATGACTTAGATGAGAAAAAACAAAAAAAAAAATGTGACAAGAGCTGCACATTCAAACTCAAACTGGCCTCTGCAGCGTCACTCACTCTCCAGGTCCGGCACAGTAGCAGTAACACTGCTGCTGATTGGTCAGATGCTGCGGGTCCCAGTCCAGAGACGACAGCTGGTAAGGGAGGCGGAGTTTCATGAACTGCATGAGCCGGGCGAAGCGTCCCCGTTTGAGGGCCCCACCTCTCTGTAAAAAAAAAAAAACCCAAAAAAACAACAAAATTTTAAGGGATGTAACTGATTTGTCCTCAAATCTCCGTCATTTCAGAACGGATCACATCCGATTGGGGGGGGGGAAGGAAAGCAATTCATCAAATGTTTTTAGTAGGTCAGCTGTGAGAGATAGTGTCCAACGCAGCGTAAATCCGGACAATGAGATGGGGACGTTGACCGATTGACAATTAAGCGGGTGTGTGTTTTTTTTTCCATCTCATATCTACAGAAATAGAGCACATGTGATTGATTGACTTTAAATGTACTTCTTTGAACTTTGGGTGTAATTTTTCAGCTTTCATAACTATTGATTCTTCATGATTTCTCCGACACAATGTAGAACATCTATTATTAAGCTCAATACTGAGGGTATTAGTTCCCCTTTGCCTCATATAAACCCATTTTCTGGTGTTCACAACACCACAGTGGCAGCAGAGCCTGATATATTTGACTGAATTTCTCCCATATTACACACTGAATGTTTTTTTTCCCCCCCCCCAGAGTGTGTGACGGAGAGATTAGCAGCCTGACCTTGGTTGAGACTGCAAAGACACATTGCCGACATATCCACGAATCGCTGTCAGCTTCCGGTTCGATGGTTGGCGTGTGGCACTCTGGATGATAACCTGTAATGGGAGGAGGAGGCAGAGCGTTTAATTCGTGTTTACAAGACAAGACAGCCGGAGTGACAATAATGGCAGAGCAGCTCCATGTTTGGTGCTTTGGTCTGGTTTTGTTTCAGCAGCATGCAAAAAACAAAAAAACATTTCCATATGTTTCACCATTTGCATCGAGGAAGTAGGAAGTATGTCTGTCTGCTTTTTTTTTTTTTCCTCAAAACAAACTGTCAGTAGCCCCGTTTGTCTGACTGAGCCGTAAAAAAAAAGACACGATGACGAAGTCTGTCGCTTTTTCCTGCTTGTGCATCCTGATGATGAGTGTTTGCAAAACTTCTTCTCGCATCAAACTTTCAAAGTTTCTCACTTTATGTGCAGGTTTTAACACCAGAGGACTGTTTCTACATCCATTCAGGTGCTCACTTTTAAGATAAGAGAGCATAACAAGCATGTTTTGGACTTGACAGTGAAGTTGGAGACTTCTTGTGTCAAGTAGTTTAAGTTGTAAATATGGTTTAATATCTTATATATTCACAGGTTCTTGATTTGTCAATGGAGGAGGAGTTGTATATGATATTTTTTAATGACCTAATTCTACTTTTTGCACTGAAAAAAACAGATTAGACACAAATTATTACTCATTGCAGGGTATTTTTATGTCCTAAAGTAGACTTATGTCTGCATGTCTGTAAACTAGCCCAGGTAAAGACATCTTATGGCGGTTAAGTCCAAAGTTCCTCGTCCATGTGTGTCTCATTTTCATTCAAGTCAGGATGCCGGTGCAACAACTCATATCTATCATTTATGATACATGGGGTTTTTTTTTTCTTTCTTGTTTTCTTAAAGGCAACACTGTTATTTACCATACTGTGTCAAATCTTCAAGGTCAGTGCAAGAGGCGGTGGAGAGAAGCGGCGCTTGACAGCGTATGATCAGACATGTTTCCTTACCGTGGCGACATTTAAGACAATTTATGAGGGGTTCTTTAAGAGGCGGAGCGTCACAAATACAGCAAACTTCTTCCACTCCAGCAGCGACTGAGGCAAACAGAGAAAGACAGAGAGAGGCAGGGGAGGGGAGGAAGTAAATGTGAAAGAGGAAGACAGACAGAGAGAGAGAGAGAGAGAGCAGTCAACAGCATTAATTTATGTATATTGATTCACATCCTTGCCACCTCATTGATTTCTGTGTCTCCTGCACCCTTTTATATTTCACTTCATTTGACGGGCGGATGTTCAGCCCGGTCCTAACAAGCGTCCAACTTCCCCCTTTTCACTTGATGTTAGGTGGAGTGGGGACGCCATTTCCCTCAGGAGTCATTAGTCTAATAAATTCATAAATCGACTCTAATGTACCAATTACATCCCAACGTGCCGCGATCAGAACACTGAGAGCGAATCAGCGTCGTAACCTTGAACGTGACTGTAATGGACGACAATTGAGAAAAACATGACACATAAGATGCTTAAAACGTTAAAAAAAAGAAAAGTTTTAGCTCACAAGAGGAAAGAATCAGGGAAAGAGTTGCTTGAGTTCCTCAGGCAAAGTTTCAGAGAAGAAAAAACAAACAGGTTTTAGTTGGGAGCTTAGCCGAGCATCTGTGCGTTCAAAACACTCAAACTACGGAAAAAAAACCTGAGAAATACAAAGTGCTCCCAACAGGAAGCTATTTACTCTCCTATCTGAGAGGGGGGGGGGGAGAAAAAAAAAGAAGCTCTTCTTACATGAGTGGATGTCCTTTCTCAGCACCCAGAACTCTGAGTTGTCCTCAAATCTCACCAGACAACATTGCTTGACTCCATCTACCTGAGAGAGGAGATAGCAGGTGAGCGGGATGATTGACAAAACTAAATGGAAGTCTTTTCAAATCCAAGTGAACACACACACATGCACACACACTCCCACATGCACTTACTCTTTTCACATTGCCGAGGTACAGTAGTCCGTCACTCCATCGAGCCAACACATCATCTCCTTCACTTACTCCCCCCATCCTGAGGAGAGACACAGAGAGGGGAGAGAGGAGAGCGAGCAGGGCTCATGTGAAATGGAAATCCGATTTATTCGCTGAATACTTTGCTGCCATTGCTGACAGGGGGGTTTATGGACCGGCTGGCTCTCAGACAGGGAAGCTACGGTGCAAAGGGGTTAAAAATCACCCCCCCCTCGCCCCCCCCCAAACCCACACACACACACACACACAGACACACACACACACACCACCTTCACCACCACCCTCCTTCATTTAGACCAGAGCATAGCGACAGCCTGTATCCACCACAGTGAAAGATGAGAGTGAGTAGAGCAAGACAAATGATTACTGCACACATGAAACACACACACACACACAAACACGCACACACACACACACACAAAACACTGCATGATGACTGCTGCAATACAGTTTGATTGAATGAGCAAAGATCAGTGTGCAGCGACTTGAAGCATCCGCCAGGCACTTTGCCGATTTCTTCTGCCTTCTTCTCGCAACATCTTAAAAACTTGAATAGATGCGTGAAAGACAAAAAAAAAAAACCAAAACGACTGTGCGGGCATTTATCTCTGCACGCGGAGCATTTGTTCCAGTGCATGCACTCAAGTCAAGACAGACGCATGATAGGCTCCATAACAGTGTGCGTAGCCCTTTTGTGAATAGAAAAAAAATAAATA
>JAPZDV010000025.1:4309205-4326802 GCA_029814665.1 Acanthurus lineatus | reverse complement strand
TTGCTTGAAATAAAAAAAAAAAAAAACCAACACGACTGTGCGGGCATTTATCTCTGCACGCGGAGCATTTGTTCCAGTGCATGCACTCAAGTCAAGACAGACGCAGGATAGGCTCCTTAACAGTGTGCGTAGCCCTTTTGTGAATAGAAAAAAAAATAAAAAAAAAAGAGGTAAAAAAAATAAAAAAAATCAGGCAAATTGAACAGTAAAGCCGGCCGGTTGAAGGGTACCTGTCAAGTCGAACTCCTTTCCGTCGGGGTCACAGTGATCGCTGGGCAGGCTGGACATGAAATGCCCCCCCCTCATCTGCCGCGGATCTCCTCTGCCCAATTACTGCCCGCACGGATGCGCAGCCTGCGTGTTTGCAAAAAGTGGATGATGTGCATGTATGTCCCTGTCTGTGCCAAGCAAGCGCCTCTGTGTGTGTGTGTGTGTAAGTGAGTGTGTGTGTGAGAGTGTGTGTCAGTCAAGCCGTCAGCGAGGAGGAGGAGGAGGGGGAAGAGGAGGAGGAGTAGGGGAGGAGGAGGGGGGGGCGACTGACTGTCCGTCCGTCTCTCAGCCTAGTTTGTCTGTCCTCCGCTGTGCCGTTTCGTCATGTCCCCGTCGCTTTTGCTCTCCTATCCGCCGCCCCCCCTCCCCACCCTCTCCGCCACCACTTATTGATGCTATTAAGGCGGGTTTTTGTCGGAGCAGCACCGGAATCAAGCCGCCAGAGACGCCATCATCCCTGCCTCTCGCTTTCGACCGACTTGTTGTGACGCAGACATAAAACACCGAGATAGAGTGGGAGGGAGATACTGATAGGGTTGGATCCAGAGGTTGGAGGGGGGGGGGAGTCCACGGCGAGAGCACCTTCCTGTCTGAGCGGCTGACCCTAAATCTATGTGACAAGGTGGGATTGTGATGTCTGGCAGCGAGCGCGAGGGAGGGGGCGGGGGGTGAAGGAAAGAGGGTGGCGGTGCGCTAAAGAGCCGGCGGAAGCAGCGCGCGCAGCGACAGGGGCCAATTAAGTGGCCAATTAATGAGTTTAACCGCCTCATTAATTGATCTCAAACAACAGGGACCCGCCGAGTTTAAGAAACCGATGGAGTGAAGTTTTCAAGCTGAGACGAACGTTTCAACTTGTCTTTATCAATATTCGCACCGATCTTTACCGATCGTTACCGATCACCTGCTGTGTTTGTTTATTTATTATCTGAAAGGATAATTTGGTGATCGGACATTATACCTCTATTATATCTTATAAAAAAGTGAGACATACCAGTGCAGATTTACAATATTGGGGTCACAAATACACATTAAAATAAAATATTACACGATATTTTTTAATTCTCTGAGATAAAAGTTGATCTTATTTCTTTTAACACTTTATAGTCACAGTTTGCAAATTTGAAGTTAAAATCTGCGATACTAGTGGTTGAAAATGCTGGAAGCCACTCCAGAGTGGACAAATAGGCCCAACACAACACATCTGCAGGACAGATGTGACACCCAGTGGGTCATCTCCCCCCTCACGAGACGAGTAATTTCATATGTGATGGAAAACATCGTTAACATGAAGCAAGTGCATGTAAGATATTTGCAATCAGCAACTTTTTTTTTTTTTTACTCCTCATAAATCCAAAAATACACATCATGAATCTGTTTCAAAAGACAAAAAAAACCTGTTTACAGCTTCAAAACAAACACGTTTTTAAATCACAGCGATGCTTCATTAAAAAAGCGTGATGTGGGAAATGATACTCACAAGTCAAGTTGTTTTAGAAGACTGACGCCATTTTTTTTGGCCAAAAGGCACATGGATCCGGTTTTGTTTGTTTGTTTGTTTGTTTGTTTGCTCGTGTTTGTGTCTTTCTTGTTTGTTTATGTCTTGCACATTACTCACAGCAGCCAGCCAGCCGTGTGCTAACACACCGCCGCGCGCCTCAAAATGGCCCCTGGCAGATTGAGAAGTGATAAAGTGCCAATTTCCACGTGCAGCCGCTGGGTGGCGCGCACACACAAGCCAGTCAGCCCCTGCGAGAGGTGTTCAAGGCCGTTCGTTCTGTTCTCACCGAGGTGTTGGAAATGTGATTTGAGTCGTAAATCTCTCAGGAAATCTCAAGAGTTTGCTGTTTTTATCTTGAAATGCTGAAGATTTGTATCACTTCAGATGTCTAAAAAGCAGAATATCACTCTTTGGTTGAACTTTTAACAGCTTATTTAATGTGATGAGAGGTCAAAGGTTAGAGGAAATGCTTGGTTTAAAGGTGCAGGAGGAAAAAGGTTGGATGTCAGGATGATTTCACATGAAACTGACGTGATTAAATGTTATTTTCAGATATTATATCATGTATATTGTCACAACCTGACTCATAACAATGTGACGATGCGTTTCTGTGTCAGCATATCAGCATCTTTTTCCTGTGTGAGCGAGAGATCGCCGCGGAGTGTGTGTGTGTGTGTGTGTGTGTGTGTGTGTGTGTGTGTGTGTGTGTGTGTGAGTGTGAAACCAGTTGACCATCCAGGAGAAGACGAAGGCAGGATCTTGCAGGGATGATTAATAGCCTCCTGAGTTCAGCCTGCTCAGGTGTGCTGCATTTCAGATGAGGATCCAGCTCCACCCATCATCCTCCTGCAACACACACACACACACACACACACACACACACACAGAAAAGAAGGAAGGACACTCAGCCCCTGAGGCTGTCACAGTGTGTCATCATGTATTGTGTCTTTGTGCTGTTTATAGTCATTTTTTTTCACTTTGTTCAGTCGTGAGACACAAATTCTTATCGGCACAGAGTCGCATCATGCTCGTTGTTGTTGTTGTCATGATGGTGCACTTTGTTTTCTGACAGCTTGAGAGCTTTAGAGCCTTGGAATTACATTTTTATTGTGATAATTTTTGTGGGAGTAATTTCACATTTAAGTATTCAAATCACTTCAGTATATAAAAAGTAAAGTCCTGCATACAAATTTTGCAAAGAAAGATTTGCATGAGAAAGTAAAGGCAACAGGATATGCAGAGAAGTTGCCCCTGCAGAATATAATACAGTGCATTTACTGTTTCTTTCTAACTCTGCTGTGGTTGGTCGAGATGGATTTAAACTTTTGGAATAAATTGTTAGTTATTGTTGTTAGTTGAAAACAAAGCATCATTGTAAAGGCATTAAAGGGTCACATACTTGCTTAAGATAAAGTCTTGAACAGTTATTCACATTCAAAATGTACTTTTTAATAGCCAGTATGAATGATAATATATAATATATGAATGATGCTCACCCTTTTTCTTATAAAATGCTCTTCTGCAAAGTAAATAATAATTACTGTACCCATGGCTGTTAAATAAATGTAGAGGAGGAAAACGTATTTTCCTTTCAAATTCAAGTAAAGTTAAGTGATGTTACAACGTGGCATTGAAATTTATAGAATAAATGATTATTATCAACCATTAGATGAGTATTAAAGTTTGAGTTAGGGGCTAAAATTAGGATTATAATATGCAGATTATAAATTTACGAAGTGAAAAGTGGAGTTTTGATACGCAACAAACATCAGCAGATGTCCGAAAATAAAGTTAGAAAGTTTCCCATCGGGCTTTTTTTCATTAGCTGAGTGTCAGGTTTATGTTACATGAGATGCAGAAGCTTTAGGTGAAAGGGCTGCCGCTGGCAACAGAAAAAAGCGCGTGTGTGCGTGCGTGCACGGATGCGTGCGTGCGCGCGCGCGAGCCGAACGTGCGGAAATGCGTTAGTGCGCGCGAGATGTCTCTCCCCTCGGTCCCCGAAGTGACATTTCCCCGGTGGAGCGGCGCTTTGAAGCCGGTGTGGCGCACAGTATCCTCACACACCGTGCCAACCGGAGAAACGGAGCCGTTGCTAAAGCGCTGAGTACACAACATACAGGAACTGCGACGCCCGACAGAGAGACAGACAGGCAGAGAGACAGACAGGCAGAGAGAGAGAGAGACAGGCAGAGAGAGAGAGGAGGAGAGGAGAGGGAGTTTGCAGCCTGACCAAAGTGCGCTATCAGCTGCTGAAGTCTGGACAGACGAGCCGCTGTGTGGACGCTGATAGAGGGGAGTCACGGGGAGGGCTGGAGGGGAGGGGGGCCGAGGAACGGAGGACGGAGCTCCCGCGTCGTTACCGTCGTTGACGGCGGCACAGATGGGCGCGACTCTCCTCAGCTGAGCCGGCTACGGAACCAGCAGCAGCAGCACCACCACCGTCGGTCACCCAAATGCTGCCCGCACCCAGCTGAGCGCAGGCGGATCAGCCCACACCCCGTGAACGCCACACGGTCAGTCAGTAAGTTTAAATTACAGCTTCCCTCTTTTCTCATCTCCACTGTTTGGTACATTTTTTTTTTTAATTTCCAGGGCCTTGGTGTCATTGAGTGACTCAGAGTAGGAAGCAAATGTCATCTGTGTCATTTCTCAGTGTTGTAATCAGAGTACACACACACACACATAAACTTTTAAAGCCCTCACACACACCGTCAGGCTTCACTCATATTCTCACCATCCAGCCTGCATGGGTGCTGATAGGAGCTTTATCTTCAGGAGTGAACACAGCTGCAGCACCACCCGATGGCTGCATTTATTGTGCAGAAAAGAAGCATTACAGGGTGTGACTTGACTGTAACCTAGTTACAGCTGTGTTAGTGTGTGTGTGTGTGTGTGTGTGTTTACACCTCAGTCATATGTGGTCAGAGCCGGTGAATGGCAGCCTTTCAGACGTCTGCACGGCCGTTGGTAGAGGGCACAAACTGCACTGTTCATGACTTGTTCTCCCTGCAGGCCTGCATGTGTCTTTTTTCCCCTCGCTCGTGCAGACTGTGAGCTGGTTTCCTAAAGGGAAGAGCCCAATGAGCAAGCTCACAAATATGCAGCATTGATAATTGTCTGTGAAAGAGAAAGTTAAGTGTGGCACAAATGCTGCAGAGCTGCAGGAATCCACCAGCACAATGGAAAGTTTGGAGTGCCAGAACATTTTTGTTTTATATCACACTTCAGGCTTTTTAGCTGCTCCCTCTCGAACAGAGTGGTAAAGGTTGACAGGGGGTCTTTAGAGAACTGATTGTGTTGAATTTCAGGTGCAGCAGCCACCTGTTAGCAGCTTTTACACTTGTTTTGCTCAAAAACTTTAAAGAAACTGTGAAAAAATACATTGTTTTTTAACCATTAATGCTTTATTTGATCAACTGAATGGTCAAACAGTGGGTTCATTGTGTTAGCTGCAGGCTTGCATCGCTGTCAGAGGTCACATTTCCATAGTGCCTGCACCGTATCAACCTGAGCATCTGCCCCCCTCCTCCACCTCTCTTCCCGAAACAGTGTTTACTAGATCTCTATCTTCATGGCAGCCCGAATACCGAAGAGGGGAAAGGGAAATGGAAGGAGGGGCCGCTATGCAAATCCTGACCTGTTGTGGAGTCCAGTGAACGTGTTAAACAAATTTACCACGAAATGGCCTCCAGACCAGATCACCGTGATGTGTTACCTTCATTTAAAACCCATCGACTTTGCACTCAGAGGTTGCTGAAGTGTTTCTGAGTCCAACTGTGCTGAATATACGGTCCGTTGTGGATGTTTAGCAGGTTCGGGGGATTTATATTTAGAGTGATAATTACAAACAGAGACTTAAAGGCTGAAATCAAAGTGGCGATACCTTTATTGACATCTATTTCAGACTGTAAAGTGATCATAAGGAGCTCGGTGTATTCATTACTTAAAGTTCAAGGCAATTCAAAGAGCCTTACAAAGGGCATGAAGGCATTTAAGGAGGACATATTTGCTTAAGATAAAGTCTTGAACAGTCATTCTCATTTTTAATGAGCCAGTGTGAATACGAGGAATGTTTAGTGAGTGAAACCTGTTTCAGTATTCACACATGCATCACAATATTGTTTCAAAAGACTGGAAAAATGATCAATCCATCCCTTGAGAACTGACTTAAAACAAACACAAGATAATATGGAAAGATAGAAACAGCATTGAAGAAGACTGATGGAAATTAAGAGATAAGAAAGCTATAATTGAATAAGACAAACAAAAGAATAAATGTACATTGCAGCTTAAGATATGAATGGATCATCCTAATTGGATTTATTAAAAAGAAGTGTTAAGCCTTAAATTTAAAGAATTAAGACCTCAAGATTTCTGCAGGTGAAGTGCAGGAAATGTTTGGTTTTTGACTATTAGGACACGAGCTCGCCTGTTACGGATGATCTGAGAGGTTTGGTTTGTTTATAATCAGAACAGCTGATCATGGATGTGTTATGACCCCCCCCCAATCATTCACTGTGTTAAAAACTGTGGCAGTATCTTAAAAATAATGTTATTTTTCACAGGAAACCAGCTCTTCCTGAACTTAGAGAGGAATCTGTGCTGGTTCTCTTTTCTGGAAGGAGAATTAAAGTATAATAGGTTCAAATCTATGTGTAATCTGCTGCTGAAGAGGCCATTAAACACACTTTTCTTCTTCTTCTGTTCTCCTGTCGGCGGCAGCTGGCACCATGCTGCCCCGTAACATGCGAACAGGTGGTTCTGACCTGCCGGGGGTGGAGTCAAGCGAGGTGCCTCTCATTGGCTACCGGCCTCTACAGCCCGACACCCCGAGTAACCAGCCGAGGAGGGGGAGCAGGAGCGGGAGCGACGAACTGGAAACTTCACAGGTGAGTGTTTTTTCCTTCGCCTCGTTGAAACACATCCATCACTTTGTCACTCGAGTGTGTGTGTGTGTGTGTGTGTGTCGTTTCTCACAGCAGCTCCCTTCGTGGTGTTATTTGAGTCCTGACAATCTCTTACTACTGCCTCCTTTATTAGTTTTTCCTTCTGAGAGAGGGCTTTAGGAGAACTTTTTTATTTGTCGTGGCTCCTCCGGTCCACACAGCCAACAGCAGTGAGACGAATCCTCCGTGATTCCTTACAAGCTGCTTTCGTCCGTTCGCCGGTTTCGTGAATAAACAGCAAGAAAAAAAACCTCCTGAGAGAATAAAAAACCAATGTGAATCAGACAGAAAGAAGGAAAAATTAAGATAGTTTGTGTGTTTATTTACAGCTTTGCCATCAGGTTGACCTTAATTCTTTTCTTCCTGCATGAATAAATAAATTCAAACACATTTACAGACATGTAGCATCACCATGAGGCTCAGATTGTCTTCTTTCTTTCACATACATTTCAAAAACTGTTAAATATATCATTTATACCTCCTGCAGGATAAATTATACCAACATTAATCAACTCACAATGTTCTAATTTGTCCTCCACTTTTGATTTATGACCACATACCTGCAAAATTAATGACATTTCAGTCAGACTCAGCTTTGTTTTGTCTTTATTGCTAATTAGCGAAAGTTAGCATTCAAACACAGCTAACAGAGATCTTCCTCAGCATCAGTGTGTTTGCATAATGTTTGCTGTTAGCATCATGTGTATGCACCGACACCAAGCCTGCACGTGTAAAGCTGAACTAAAATTGTGGAAGTGATGAGGATCAATGGCACAGATGAAATTCCCACGACCTTTCACCTCTGTTAATGTTTAGCGACCTGATAGTGAGGTCAGTTGAGTCTTATCAGAAGCTTTCCACATGGTTAGCGGCCAAGCTTAACACTCATTCAGAGCGTTTTGGGGCTTTTTCCTGCTGATTATTGATCAGTTATTTTTCAGTGTCTGCAGCTGACGACAGGATTTCTTCTTCAGGTTTAAACAAACAGCTTTATTGGTAACAAAACATTTGACCCTTGTTACACATGACCTGCTAATGGCTCTTGGGCCTCAAGAAACTCCTCACAGCTAAAAAAAAAAACCAGAAGTTGCACTGTCTCTCTTTCCGAATGAGCAGACTTCCCCCGTGCTCGTGTCACATGGCGGCTGCTGGACATCACAAGTAAATAATGCATGTGGCGGTTCGCCTGGTCGATGTGGCGTACACCTGCTCTCTCCCTCCCTCCCTCTCTCTCTATAAACAGTATCCAGTATCACAGGCCGTCTCCAAGGACGGTCTGTCGAGTGGAATCCAATACAGCCACTCGCTCATTCTTTAATGAGGTAGACTTGAATGTGGGAGTGTGAATGCTGGAGTGGCAACCTCGAGCGAACGGCGAGGCTCGTAGGTGAAAGAAACAAATTGTGTTTTCAAGTTCAGTTTCAAGCCTGAGACGCTTTCTGCAGAAAAAAGGGGCTCAGCTGCTTTAAAATGAGTTTGGTATCTTATATGTTTTTTATTTCTTTGGCTGTTTTTTGTGCTTTTTTTATTTCTAAAGCACATTGAATTGCAATGGGTCTTATTATATGTGTTGTATACATAAAATTGCCTTCACCTGACTTGATATGAGACGAATCAAATCATTCACTGATGTGCTGTTCACATCTGTGAATGTGGGTATTTTTTGAAACGTCAGTGTGGAAAAGATGCTTCTCATCTTCTGTTTTCTGCTGTTTACTGTTCTACTCTTTCTTATTCTTTAACACAACGTAGACATGCAGTAAGGAGCACATTTCTCATCCTGTTTCCAAAGAGGGCAAGCAACATGTTGAGTGTATGACTTCCCATGAAAAAATAATCATCATGGGTTCAACATGAAGCATAAACACACTGGTCAAATATTTACAGTTAAGTTTTCTCCGTCGGAGGCTATTTTTCATGTTTTAACTAGTATATCTTAAATCTGTGGTAATTTAGACACAAGCTTGCTTTAGACTTTGTTGCATTAGTTTAGAAGAAGAATTTTTTTTCCATTTCAGTGTTGAAGAACTTGACCTGCCCTTAACCCCATTAAACACCACTGGGATTATGAGGAATAATGACTGTTTGAGGCCATTTAAGACCATTTCTGTTGTCTGTGTGGGATTGTCAGTGTATTTGGCCATGCAAATTAACATTTAATTACAAATCAAAATCAAATCTTTGCCTTGTTGTCGTACCACAATGGATAATAAAACTGTATATGGCTTTTTTGAACAAATAAAGTCGGTGGTTTGTGTCAATAACTGCTATCAAAGTAGGGAGGGACACACAGTATTGTTAAAAAAACAAATGTTTCAAGCTATTTTCCCATCTGACAAACAACTTTGGTACAATATAGTTGTGCCTTGAGCCAAGTTTTATCCCTCAAAAGTGACAGTAATGATTTTTGTGACTAACTGGAAGCAAAAACCTGCAGCCAGGTTCAGAAACTGTGTTGAAATCCTGCAGAGCAGTGATGGTTATAACAGCAAGTGAAGGCCCATACTTTGTACACACTGTGTTTGGTTGTCCACATACTTTTGGCCATGCATGTTACCCCTCCTATGTTCACACATTGCTTGGCTGGCCAGTTAACATCTGTAAGTACCCAGAAACCCACTTTCGGCTGACAGGAACAAGTTAATGCCTGTTATTTGAGCGTTATGGTGAAAAGCACTCAGACACAGAATTAGAGGAGTCAGATTCAGGCAAAGTTTGCTCACTGAAAAAGCAAACTATTTCCTACAAACTTAACTGGCGATGCATCACTGACTGATGATATCTGCAGAAACAGAGTAATGGTATTCACAGGAGGATTTTTTTTTTCCTTTAAGGGGGACAGATCAGCTTTGACTCTAATGCCGTGGAGTTTTTTCTCTTGAAAGAGAGGAGATAACAGGCACCGAGGGACACGCAGATGAAAGCGTGAGAAGAGGAGGAGAGAGAAAGATAGGAAGGAAGGGGTCGGGGTTGAGGACCACTTATAAAAAACAATGGTTATCTTTAAATAAAGCTTCAGACGATGTATTTACGACCCCCCCTGTTTGGCGGCTGAACGTTTCGGGCACCAGCCACATGAGTGTTGTTGAAAGTCGAAGCTCATGGCACAGCGGAAGTCCGAATGTATGGATTTGTTTAAGGAAAAAGGTTTGAACTGGTTATTTTTTTAAAAAGCGAGGGGTTAAAAAAGAAAAAGGGGGGGCAGTCGTCTTCCTGCACGTTGCTTTTTTTCTTATAGCTGACGTATTTGTTCAGGAGCAGAGGTTGGACTCATGATGGAAGGAGTTTGGAAGAAAAATAGCTTCGCAACACGACAGCACGTCCTGCTTCCTGTGTTTGTCTCCACTTATTATGCACTTCCTGCATGCGGTTGGGGGTTTGGGTTTGGTGGTGGTGGTGATGGTGGTGGGGGGGCTTTAAGAAAAAAAGGAAAGCTCAGGGCTCCGAGAAGAGATCCAATCTTTCAAAAGAATATAAACAAAGTGTTACATGGAAACAACAATGGTGCGTTAGGGGGGAAAAAAAATGAAAAAAATCGATGGTTTTGAATAAATGTTGACATGAGATTTCCAGATAAACAGCCGCTGAGCTCTTTTAATGACCCAGAATCACATCTCGCTCCCCACCGCGGTGGCCTATAATCACGATTCTTAATCACCAGCCCTTAAAGGCAGCTTAACTCCATGTTACACGCACCTATTATGGTTTTTAAAAAGTTTCATCAGAGAAAGACCTGTTTTTTTCTGACCCACATTCTGTCTGATTTCAAAAAGAGAAACCCATCTGATGCTCCACTTTAATACACTTTCATGTCAAGTGTCTGAATGTACAAGCTCTGTGTGGGATAAAGGTACAGAGCAAAAGGCTCATTTTCTCTGTCTGTGCTGAAGTTTTAAACAAGAGACCAGAAAAAGAGCTTTAAAGGTCCAGTTTGTAACATTTAGGGACGTTTATTGGCAAAATGTGGCAGAGATGCAATGAAAAATTAACAATTTTATTATGTTTTAATTTTTTCCTTTAGGTGCACAATAGAAATGTGAAGTTATGTTTTCATTAAGTTAGAATAAGTTCTTTATATCTAACAGTCTATATATCTATCTGTCTGTTTGGTTCATTGTATAACTATGAAACATAAAAACTGGAGCACAGCAACAACTTTTTTAGAGAAAACTGTACATTTCTCATGTCGATGCTTTCAGAGTATTTTCTGAAGCCTCAGCGAAGTCGAGTCCAAAACATAAACAGCGGATCAGAGTTTCAAGATGCCCTCTTCAAAACTCAAATAAATAAAGATTTTACAAGTTGTGTCTGGCTCTGTAATGATAGGTGATGGGAGGTTTTTCATGCGGAGTAAATACAGTTTATGTGTGTAATGTGGTGGTTTAGGATGCCAAATGCTGATTAGCAGACTTATGATGCCACCAACTGCACCAGACCTGAAGAAGCTTTTAAAAAAAAAAGAAACTTTTGCATTTAACATTTCTTTCCATACTTTCACGTCAAAGTTTGCAATTTCAGTAAGAGTTTATATGTCTGACGGGCTGAACTTTAGGGTAAAATTAGGATTCTCTGTGTATCAAAAACGTATTAATCCATATTTTTATCAAATGAAAGCAACAATTTGATATATTTAATAGTGAATGTACTTCATATTTTCTTACAAGTTGGTAGATAAAAACAGGAGCAGAGGGAAAATGAATTTGGACCTCGACTAGTCAGGTAGACAATAACATAACTCCAGGTGAATGCTAATGCTAAAGCTAACATCACTCTGTAACTCTTTCATCATGAGCAAACACTTCTCCTCTTGCAAGACCCGCCCTACTCTTTATCTGATTGGCTGCCTCCTTTGGCTGTGCATGACAGTGAGTAAACTATGGAGGATGTTTTATGTGTAGCACCAGTTGTGTTGCATGGCTGAGTGCGCTATGGCTAACACATTTTATCAGCACTGACAGTGGCTTTTTCTTTCATTAACCAACCACAGTAAAAACACAAACATGGCCAGAGGATTTGGTTTTGGTTTTGACTCACACTGTCAACCTGCAGCTCTTCAGAATTTATGTGTTTAAGTCATTGTGGTTTCATCTAAACTGGGTTAGCATGAGAACATCTGGGCTAACCAATCAGAGACAGAGTAGGGGAGGTCTTCCTAGAAAAGCAGTGTCATCCTGTGCCTCTAAGTGTTAGCTTGCATTTTAGACACAAAACCTTCATAAAGTCATATGATAACTGCTGTGTTTGCAGCCCGTCTCACTGCCTCCGAGCGGTCAAAAAACAAATAAATGAACATCACTCTCATCACTGTCGAGGCTGTGTGTTAGCCGACACACTAATGTGAATGAATCCTAATAAGATAACTGCACTTCACACACTCGTAACATCTGTGAAAGGCTCCGCCCGGGCTTCACTCTGCAGTGTCATTAGCCCCTTAAATAAACACAGCTTGCTTCCTGGTTTAGTGGCCTTCTGAACGTTTATTACCTCTCGTTACAAGACTGCAAACCCTTTTTTACTGCTCGAACAGCATGTCGGGCCTTTTGAATGAACACACTCTGACGCCGTCCAGCTCATACTTGTTGTGAGATGTTTTAATAAATGTTTTGCTTGGTGTTGAATTAAACAGGATACTCAGTTAAACTGGTTTATCTGCATGGGAAGGTCATCTACAAAGACAAAGAGAGCAGGAGAGGAGAGACTGAAAGAGAGGGGGCATTGTTCTGGAAATAGCTTCAGGGCTTTGTTTCTCAGTGTGTGTATGTGTGTGTGTATGTGTGTGTGTGTGTTTGTCTATTGACGAGGGTCTGTGTTTGTGTGAATGAATGTGAGGCTGTGTGTGTCTGTGGGTAACTGTGTAAAAAGTGACTCACGGGAAATAAGTGTTGTGTTGTTTTAACCCAGCAACGTATCCTTATCCCTTTTGTTTTTACTGTATCTGTAGGCTGTGTAAGTGTGTGTGAGTGTGTGTGAGTGAGTGTGTGTGTGTGTCTAATGGGTGTGCCCAGGTGATGTAGGCTCTCAGGGGCCGGACTTAGCTCCTGTTTCAGGTGTGTCTTTGTGATTTAGAGCCAGAAGACGTAGAGAGGCAAACAGTGAGGACATAAACACACAGATCTAGGTCAACCGGCAGTGAAATAAGAGGCGGTCAAGCATAAAGAGAGAAGAAGAAGAAGAAGAAGAAGAAGCAGAAGAAGAAAGAGAGAACGACAGACAGATGAGAGAAAATGGAGAAAATAAAAATACTATCAGTACTTGTATCCTAAAGATTTCCAGGAAGCTCAGGGATTCCTACCTGTCTGGACTTGCAGAAGTAAAGGTATCTTGTGTGACTGTGTTTTCCTTTGTGTGTGTGTTGGTGTGTGTGTTTGTGTGCATGGGCTGACTTCATGGGAAAGGTAGAGTCACAGGTAGAAATGCATGGAGGCCAACAGTGATGGCAGGTAGAATAACAGGTTTGATACGCAGACTTTACTTTACTCTTCAGCGCTGTAGGATCCTCTTCAGCTGCTCGCACTGTTGACCTTCGATCACGTCGAGTCGAGGTAATTTGAAAGGGGCTAACGGAGGCTAACGGAGGCTAACTTGTACTTATTACAGTTAATTACACCGTAGGTTAAAGAGGGGAGAACAGCAGAGCTCAGGCGCTTCTGCTGACTGTATGAATGAGTTTCTCGACTCATGTGGAGTCTTTAAACTTCAGTGTGAGAAAGCTTTTAATAAGTACATGAATGTAATGTTATGTATGTAAATGTAGGATTACTTGGTGGTCAAAAAGACTTAGAGGATTTTGTGCTTTTGGACTTGTTTTAGGTGTGTTTACAACTTGTTGCTAACACACTATCAGCTCTGTCTGGATTAAAGGTGCAGTGCAAAGGGCTTTTTTTGTGTCTGTGATAAAGGACATCAGGAATTCTCTGCCAGAGCGCTAAAAGTTTAAACAAAAGACCAGAAAAAGAGCTTTAAAGGTCAAGTATGTAAGATTTAAGAGGATTAATTGATAAAATGTAGCAGAGATAGAATTAAATAACCATAATTTTAGTGTTTTTTCATTTATTTTAAGCTAAAAAATGTTTGTTTTGTGCTTTAGTATTTGTTTTAGACATGTTGACGATGTGTTTTTAATGCATTTTAACGACAAAAACTACCACGTTTATAGTACAAATGTCTTATGTGATCTTGAGATTTCTCCAGACAGCCAGGATGACTTCACAGAGTTTTACTCATGCATTTTTTATCATGGAAAGTCACGGTTGCGAAACCGTTAGTGTCACAAGAGATGCAAAGTGTTGACCAACCCATCACTGAAAAAATCTCGATCTGGGGCACTCAGGTGGCTCACCTGCCAGAGCTTTTATTTATACATGTATCAAGGCTGAGTGCAAACCTCGGTGGCCTGGATTCGATGCCAGCCCGTCCCCTCTGCTGCACGTCATCCACTCCCTCCTTTCTTTGCCTAGATTCAAATTATAGTGCATTCTGATGCTGCAAACAGGAATCAAATGTCTTATTCAGTTAAGAAAAAAGCATATTTTCCATAAAGTCAAACCATGCAGGTGTCAATGTGGGTTTACCTCACACTGATGTGGTCAAAATAATTTGTGGATCTTTGCCAGTGGAGGAAAAGTACTCAGATACTTCACTTAAGTAAAAGAAGCAAAACCACATTTTAAAATAATAATCAGATTAGTCATAAACATCTGAGAAGAGAAGAAACATCAGTTCAGTCTTTTAAGCAAATGTTTTGTGGTTATTTATTGCTACAGCTCAATATAACCAGCGACCACAGCTGTCAAATAAATGTGATGTGCAGAAAAAAATACTCAAGTAAAGAACCTCAGAACTACTTACACCAGCACACTTGAGTGAATGTACTCGGTTACTTTTCATTAAAGGCCTTGACGTGTGGAAAAATGTGCGACGGATGATATGAGCAAACATGAGCTGCTGCTAACCTGCTATTCAAGTCGGTTGATAAGAGCTGGCACTGATGGTGCCAAGACAAACTCTCACGCTGTAACTGAACTCGGCTGCAGGCAGGGTGAGTTTTTAAGGCAGGAATTTTTCTTTTTGCTCGTGTAATTTCACCAGTTTTTAGGGGTTTGCATGCATCAAGTCCAGCAAGGACTAAAACAAGCTGAAGGATTAACTGATGTAGTTTGTTTACAAGTTTTATTGCATCATTTTATTGTCTGATTTACACTTAAACAGTGTTTGCCAAACATTAATATTATATCAGATTCAAATCAATGAAAAATGGGCAAACCCTTTGTGTGTTTTATGTTTAAGTTCAAAGGTGTTGGGTGGATCACATGTATGATGGGTGATTGGTAAGTTTTGGGTAAAAGTTAAAGGAGATGAAGCTTTTTAGCTCCTGTTGCATGAATGTGCAGTTTAACCCTTTAAGTTATTGAGCGCATTAAGTTTGAAGTTAATAATTTAAGTGTTATTTCTGTTCTTGGTTGTTGCAATTTGCAAGGCAGCACTGTGTGAGAAAACAGGAAATAAATACACACAATATATGAATACAAAAGATATGCTCTGTACGTGAGTTACTGTCTCAAATGAGTCAGAGTTCAGAAAACTGCTTTGCAGTGGAAATGAGGTGATGTTACTGTAAGAAGAACCAGACAAGCACAACATTTTCTCTTGTGAAAGTTTCTGCATGGTTGTTCTGTGTGAGTCATCGCATGACAGAAGCTTAAAAAAAAAGAAAACTCATCCTCTGATTGAAGTGCACATGCAGACCACGATGGTGTGTCGGGTTTTGTGTGCAGCCGCAGCCTCAAACTATCCACCTAATAATTATTACATGCTGTGTGGCTTTGCTGCTTAAACTGGGTTTTGTTTGGTTCTCGTCTGCAGGCAGAGCCCTCACCAATTAAGACTACCTGGTACTGTCCTCTGGATCTGGTAAGACGTGCCAGCTGTGTTGCACAGTGTAACATATGGGGGGGTTGGGGGGGGATAATGTGAGTCAGTATGAAATGGGTTCACTGTGTCGGGGACTTTCCTGGAGGCTAAAACAGGATCCCTGCAGCTCCATATAGGATGTGAGAAATTAGCTCACAGCAGCTCGGCTTTATGTCTGTTTTCATACATGCTGGGTGTGTCTGGAACATGTTGTGTGTGTGTGTGTGTGTGTGTGATTGTTTTCATAAGCTGGTCTGATGGTGTAAGTCTGTGCTGCTCAGTTTATGGATAAAGTTTAATTTTATAAGCAGTAAAAAGGAAATTTCTTTGCAACATTGAGCTAAACAGGTTATTTATTCCTCCTAATTGTCAAAAGTTAATCATTTGAATGCATTGTTTACCTTTTTTTAAACCTGATTTCTCTGCTCCACAGTCGACTGTGGTGGAGGAGGAGGAGGATGGAGTGATCTACACGGTGGTGGTCAGACAGCAGCATGTCGCCCTCAACAGTCCGAAGGTAAATCATGTGCGACTCGACTTTAAAAAGCCTCACATTTGCATGAACATTAACTTCCTTTCTTGTTCCGTCGGCCTCGTTTCCTTCCTGACTTCCTCCAGTCGTCTGTGTCTCGCTCCCAGTGTGTGAAGGCGGGCACGGAGGAGAAGCTGGTGCTCCACCTCCTCCACTCATTCTCTATGGGGGACTCGTCCTTCGTCACCATCTTCCTCTCCACCTATCGATCCTTCACCTCCACCAAGAGAGTGCTGGACATCCTGATTGACAGGTGGGGAAACTTTGCGTCTGACGCTAAAAGTGACATGTTTAAATAAGTGGCATGAAAGCAGCTTCGGGTGCAGCGATGCACAGCAGAAACAGCAGCTGTCGGCATCCTGTGTGGTTCGGTTTGAAATCTCATACTGATCCCGTCCTGGGGGGACTTGGGTGGAGGCGGGCGAAAAATGAATGGAGAATTTTAGAGAGAGGAGGAGGTACAAATCTCATCATTTCTGGATGTGATACTAGACCACAAAATCTGCTGGAAAACCTCAAATAAGTCGTTTAAAAGCAAAAAACAAGATACATACTGGACAAAAAAATCACTGCACGTTCTGTGTTCTTCACTTTTATTACCATACCTGAATTACTGTGTGGAAGTCTGGGGTAATAATTACAGAAAGTACTTACAACCATTATACACACTACAAAAAGAGAGCAAACAGGATAAAAAATAATGTGTCTGTTTTTAAAGTCACATGCACTGAAATTAAGCGATCTGGTCAAATTTACAACTGCAGCAGTTTATGTTTAAAGCCAGAAGCAATTCACTTCCTGGTAATATTCAAAAAATGTTCTGTGACAGAGAACGGGGTTATAATTTGAGAGGAGGACTTAATTTTAAAAAACATTGTGTTCGTACGACTAAAAAGTGTGTGTGTGTGTGTGTGTCAGTCTGTGGAGTGGGTCAGGTGTTGAAACGAAGCAAAAATTTAAATCAATTTAAAAAATGTTACAAAGAAGAGATCTTTGTGAGGTACAGTTGTCTCAAATACTGGGGTTGTAAATATATTTGGGATTGGGGTGTGAATACTTATATTTGGTTGTAGTTAAATCTGTCCCAGTTTTCATTTTGTTTTATTTAAAGCTGCATTTAGTTTTCGTCTTTATTTATTGAGAAATAAGTGAGAAAGGGTCCGGGATATATAAGTTTTACTTCCACCTACTCCTTCTCGGACACTAATTTTTGGTTGTTTTCTTTCTGCTTTTAAATATATTTCTGTTATGTTCCAAATAAATAAATTCAATTCAGTTCATATGAGGAGGCTGCAGGTCTACAGCAAGGCCTAATCACTGACGTGCTGGTGTTAGATGTGACGTTTACATCTTTATTAACAATCTCAGTTTGGTTTCTACTGCTGAGGATGATGGAAATGTAATTTTTTATTAGTCATAAACAAAAAGTATAAGAGGAGGT
>JAPZDV010000025.1:4260511-4309105 GCA_029814665.1 Acanthurus lineatus | reverse complement strand
TTCACTTTTATTACCATACCTGAATTATTTTGTGGAAGTCTGGGGTAATAATTACAGAAAGAACTTATAACCATTATACACACTACAAAAAGAGAGCAATCAGGATAATAAACGATGTGTCTGTTTTTAAAGTCATATGCACTGAAATTAAGTGATCTGGTCAAATTTACAACTGCAGTAGTTTATGTTTAAAGCCAGAAACAATTCACTTCTTAGTAATATTCAAAAAATGTTCTGTGACAGGGAACGGGGTTATAATTTGAGAGGAGGGCTTAATTTTATAAAAAAATTGTGTTAGTACGACTAAAAAGAGTGTGTGTGTTTGTGTGTCAGTCTGTGGGGTGGATCTGTGGAACGGGTGATGGGTCGAAATGAAGCAAAAAATTTAAATCAATTTAAAAAATGTTACAAAAAAGAGCTCTTTGGGAGGTACAGTTGTCTCAAATATTAGTTGGGACGGGATGTGAATACTTATATTTGGTTGTAATTGAATCTGTCACAGTTTTCATCTTGTTTTATTTAAAGATGATTTAGTTTTCGTCTTTATTTATTTAGAAATAAGTGATAAAGGGGCGGGGATGTATAAGTTTTACTTCCACATTCTCCTTTTCAGACATTAATTTTTGGTTATTTTCTTTCTGCTTTTAAATATATTTCTGTCATGTTCGAAATAAATAAATTCATTTCAGTTCATATGAGGAGACTGCAGGTCTACTCCAAGGCCTCATCACTGACGTGCTGGTGTTAGATGTGACGTTTACATCTTTATTCACCATCTCAGTTTGGGTTTCTACTGCTGAGGAGGATGGAAATGTCATTTTTTATTAGTCATAAACAGAAAGTATGAGAGGGGGTAAAATTTTGACCCAATGGTGGCGCTAGAGGAACATTAAGAGAACCATAAAAGGCACAAGTATTTGTCCTCTCTGAACCCTGAACGTCTGTTCAAACATCTTGTGGATGTTGAGATATTTCAGTATTTAACGAAGTGTTGAACCAGTTTGCCGGCTGTTGTCTTTAAAGCCACACTGCTGCTGTGCCGAAACACTGAAATGCAGTTAATTTGTTAGATTGGTGGTTAAACTGGTTGATCGGTTTACTATTTTAACTCCTTATTTGCATTTTCAGAAGATAAACGGGTGTTTGTTTAGCTTTCAATTTGTCTTCAGGCTGAGTCTAATTTAAACAGCAGTTTCGACTCTGACATGCAGGAAGCACCTGTGTGCCTATTTCACACAACTGCAGCATAATTCTGCAAAAAACACGCACAAAGAAACATTAAATTTGCTTTTCAAAGGCTTTTGGTTCTATTAAAAAGTCTTTGTTAAATAACAGAGGTGTTTTTATGAAACACTTGCTTGGATTTTTAACACAGAAGCGACTCAACAACAACATGAACACGCTCAGTTTACCGGTAAACATCAGGACAATACGATCGCTGAAGAACGTCCTGACATAAACAAGCCATAAATAAATGTTTTAAATAGGCATAATATTATTTATGACCCGGCGTATGCACCATATTTGAAGCTGAACCACACTGATGTTTCTGTTTTTCCGCTCCACTAACTTTTTCCTCGTCTGTTAACAGATTGGAGAACCCGCCTGGGGACAGCGAGAGGAGCCAGACGAGACAATCTTTCAACAAGTGAGTCTTTGAAAATGCAACCCTGCGTTTTTTTTAGCGAAACTTTCAGTGACATTCAGTGTGTGTGTGTGTGCTTATATATATGTGTGGAGCTGTGAGCCATAACTACATCAAAATGATTTGTGAAGATCAGCTGAAGACACTAATGTGGAAAGATGTCAAACTGTGTTTTTAATGTCGGCCGTGAGGAGCAAAACTTTTAACAAAGCTGGAAACACAACTTTAATTTGTGATTTTGTTTAATTAATATTAAAATATTAGTCAAATATAGTCAAATATAGTATTTAGTTAAATATTCACTCCTTTTTTATCTCCGTTTTTCATCTCCATCACCTCCTCCTGAAGGAAATATTTCCTGTTTAGCTGCTAAATGCTCAACTTACTAACTTATTAGCTGCTAACTTTGTAATCTGTGTAATCTGCAGTTTGTAAGTCAAATATTCTCTCTGTTTCCACCAGCTCCTGTCTGAAACAACTGGCTTATGAGCTGATAAATGATCCCCTTGTTTTGCTAGCCTGTTAGCTTTGTAATCTTTTTGTAATCTGCCGTTTGGTGCTGGGCAGGTGTTGCACGGCGGATTTATCAGCATCTGTGCTGGAAACTGCTGCCTGCTGCCAGAAAATGTGCTTGATGAGAGCAGAGAGACTGAGTCAGAGCTGCGAAGCTGCTAAAATACAAAGCCATTAAGGCAAAAGATGCTAAAAATGCTGCGTCAAACAGAAAGGAACTGCAGACTCTGATGGAAATTATATGTGTGAGCCTCCTTTTATATTCCCCAACACAATCATTTTATCCATTGCTGATACGAAAATATGGATTAATGCAGTTTCAAACAAGTTAATGTCAGAGGAAAACACCAAAATGAGATTTGACATTATTCACCTGCCTTTTGTGCAAACGGTCACAGCAGCCAATAAAAACGTCCGAAATAACTTGAACAAGAGAGTTGATTCTCTCTCTGATTCTGTGAGCTTGTTTTTATGTTGATAACTAATCAAATGCTTCCACTAATTTCATCTTCGTTAATGTTTTCTTCTTGCTTTTACTCTTTCTTATAAGCACACTCAGTTATCATTTGATTTTTGCACTTTTCTTAAAAGCCCAAGCTTTCATTGCTTTTACAAACTAATTGCCAACAAGCAAAAAGTCAATCTCTGTTACAAGGAAACAAATCTTGATCCTTTGCTGCCGCTGAAATACAGACTCCTCTTTAAGCTGCTTTTCTTGTCCGAACCCCTCGTGAACGTGATTTCTTGGCGACATTTTAGATACGATGGAAAACATCAATATGTTTAATCAATTCCAATCTGCAACAGCTTGTTTACTTCTTTTCCAGCAACTTGCACAAGCTCAATAAACAAATTCACGTCCTATCATCACTCCTCCTGTTGCTGTCTTCTAGAAAAATCTGATGATTTAATGTTATTGTTTTTGCTTAGCATAGGAACCTTTTTGCTCTCATAAAGGTTGGAATAACGTCCCCGAAATGTCGTGGAAATGCTGAATCAGTAGGAATTTGAGGAAGGAAAAGTAGAGTGATTTCTTCCTCCTGCTTCGTTTTTGCTCATTTCTGCAGAGCGGTGTGTACGGTGTTCAGCACGTGGCTCTCCGAGTATCCTGAAGACTTTAAGAGTTTGGGGGAGCCCTCTCGCCTGCTGCGCCTGGCTCCCCTCCTCCCCCAGGACTCCTCGTCTGCAGCCGACCTCCGAGCTCGCCTCCTCCGGATAGCCGAGGAGCTCAGCGAGAAAGCCCTGCTCCCCGAAGCCCTCAGAGGTCTGTATTTTAACTGGGATTTAAATGACACGGTCAAAGCCTCTGCAGATTTGGCTTTTCATGTAGAAATACTGTTGTATTCTTAGTGCAAATCCAAAACCGGGGCTTCAGGGAGGAGTGTTTCCACTTGTTTTCGCTTAATTTTGAAACCATTTTTTCTTGTTTATGAACTCTGGAGCACATAGAAGGATGTTTAAAGCTATTTAAAATAAAATAATATTACTTAAATATTCAGGATACCACACATTTCTGCTATGAAAGCCAAATGTGACCATGATTGAAATATAACTCTGCTTGTCAGTTTTGTAAAGAATGAATTGAAATATTTCAACAATTATAAAATGAATTTCCATGAAATTTTATCTAGATATTAAGTCCCATTTAGTCTAAAGTGAAAGGAGTTTTGGTGATCCTCTGATTTTTCATTCAGCGCCACCATCAGTTTAAAGTTTAAATTAATCATATATTCTGTCTGCAAAATAATTGCACAAGAAAAGCAAATGTCAGCATTTTGTTATACTAAACTAAGATGATGGAGTTTTACATCAGCTGAACATGTTAGCATGTTAGCATTCTCTCTCTTTCTCATCGTCTTATCTTGAAATCATTAATAAAAAAAAATCTCTTTATCTCGAGACAACAGTTGTTTTCTCATTAACACGATGTTAAGCTTCCTCTGGTTTTCCTTAAATAACTGGATTAATAAGATCTCCAGCCTCCATCACGCTCAACGCAGCTTAGCAACAAATCTGAGGGAAACTGATTGAGACGATGCAACATAAAGTAAAACCTCAGTTTTATCGAACAGCTTCACCTTCTGCAGATCAGACCGGTTTCAGCAGCTCTCCTCCTGACGCCTCCAAGTTTGAACCCACCAGCATCCTGGGATTCCCTGCAGCGCTCATCGCCGAGCAGCTCACCAAGATAGAGACCGTGAGTCCTCTCCTTCATCTGAACGTGGAGGGAAATATGAGCACTGATACTGAAATGTAATAGATTACAGTTGTCATGTCTGTGGGAAGTTCGATGACTTTGAAAAGTGATTTTTAAAAACAAATTAACAGGCGTTTTCTGTTTTTATTCACCAATGTGCTGTGACTCGTCAGGAGCTGTTTGTCCGTCTGGTCCCGTACCACTGCCTCGGATCACTGTGGTCACAGAGGGATAAGAAAGGAAGGGAGGACGTGTGTTGGTCCGTCCGAGCCACCGTACGTCAGTTCAACAGGCTGGCCAACGCCGTCTCAGCGTCCTGCCTCTGGCCCACGAAGCTTCGCAGCCAGCAGAGAGCGCGACTGCTGGAGAAATGGATCAGCGTGGCAGAGGTCAGTGTGCAGAAAAGAAAAAGGAATAAAAAAAACTCAAAGGTCACGCCTCTAAAAATGCAGGATTCGACGCCAATTTTTTAACAAGCTCTTCACAAGAGCTCGGCGTGAAACGACACTGTGAAGTGTGTCTCCCCGAAAAAACCCTCAACTGTGCATTTTCCTACAATACACCCCCATTAATCTGCAAACCATAATCCCATTCTGAGCTCCGACTCTGAGCACACCATCACAAATTCCCGGTCTGCTCGCTTTCTGCTGCGGCTGTGCTTGTAATTTCAGAGCTGAGGGCTGAACGCTGTAACGAGCTCCTGATTTATGCTTCCTGCCTGGACGGAGCGCCAGCAAAGAGGATAACTCCTTCTCTAATTGAGCACATTCGCAGGTCGACCACTTTTGAAGGGATAATTAAAAGTCTGTGTATGGTTTTTTTTGTGTGTGTGTGTGTGTGTGTTCTGGTGGACTTCCAGTTCTGGCACACCTTCGGGAAAAGGAGAAGGAAATGTTCTCTGCAGGAACAGAACTTGCTCATAATGTGCTGAGTCAAAAATAAAAATGTGACGTTAGAAACTTCAAGGCAAAGAGAAAAAAAAAGGAGTTGAATCTGCTGAAAAATGTCAGCATTATACAAGAGAAATGCAGATTAACTAAGTTATGTAACGGCGTTATGGTTATTATGCACAACAGTCAGTTTCTTTTAAAAACTGAGGAGCAACAGCAGGATCTGCTCCAACACATCCTGACTGTGGCTGCTGTGGTCACATGAGTGGTTTTACTCCATATGAAGCCTCTTTATCTGCAAATAACACACAGCATCTTTCCAGTTTTCCTCTGCGAAACACACACACACACTCTCACACACACTCTGACACACACTAACATCCTCTTTGGCAGAGGAAAGTATCCCTGGTTTGCTGCCAAACTGCCCTCACAAGCTCATCCCAGGTTTCTTCTGGGACAAACCTCTTTAGCACTTTACATTATTTAGTTCCTCACGCCGACACTGTAACTTAACACCAGCCGGATCCACATCCACAGGTGCTCTCACATACAGGTTACAGTGTGTGTGCATGCAAATGAGCGTATTTATCTGTGTGTGTGTGTGTGTGTTTGCTTTCAACAGGAGTGCCGAGCCAGGAAGAACTTCTCGTCGCTGTACGCCATCGTGTCGGCCCTGCAGAGTAACCCCATCCACCGGCTGAGGAGGACGTGGCAGGAGACAGACAGGTCTGCTGCCGCTCAGCTCAGTTTAAAAAAAAAAAACCCATCTAAACTTTATTTATCTCGAACACAGAGAACAATTTTCACCTAGCAATGAAACTCTTTGTTTTGTCTTTTCTTAACGCATCATAAAAACATCAGAATAACAAGATATTTTATAAGTTAACATGGAAGTTAAATTAAAAATGACCCCAAAAAAAAGAAAATATGGAATTGTAGTGTTAAATTGTAGAGAATTCTGGCATATGCAGTACAGTTTTAAGTAATGAGGACATTTACTGACCTCTGCTGGTTAGCGAGGAACTGCAGTGGAGAAAACCAACTGAGACTGTGGTCGCACTTTCAAATTAAAAGATCTTTCTTGCAGTGTCATGACTTTTTTGGAAATAATAAGACGTAAATGTGCATGTGAGCTGATTGTCAGACCTTTTGTAAACAGAGCAGAAACTTTATTAATGTTGTTAGTTTGACTTCTGCCTTGAAAAAGTGTCACTTGTTCGTGGGAACAAACGTGTCACTGACATACAGCGATGCCTTAGCCTTAATTTTTTCATGTTTTAATGTAAAAAAAACAGGTTGAAATTGACCTAAAGGAGTATTTTAAACTACAGGAGAATGTTTGGCTACAAAAAAAGGAATTTGGCGTGTAAATATTTTAAGGTTTCAACATTAAACAAGTAAATATATCTGTTCTTTATTAATATAGTATTGAGCTGAATCAATAAATTCATTGACAGAAAACTGCTGTGACTCTCCGGACACTTTGATTGTTGAGGAACCAAGGCAACCTTGTAAATAAGCCTGAACCTCACAGAGAACCAGAAGTTAAACGTCTTTTCCTTAATCTCAAATTAGAAAATGCAGCTTCAGCAGTGTTGTTCCCTCAGCGTGCCGTTTTCAGTCACGGCATCGTCTCTGACTCACCCTCAGTCTGCCAGTCGTATTCAACATTTCAGACTCAGCTTTTCCATCAGACTCTCAAACCTCAGCACTTGGTTACAGTTTATGCTTTTGACTTTGCCTGTACAGATGTGTCTTTATCACACTTGACTGGCTTCATAAATGAAATAATATTAATATATTTAATTGTGGTCACTTGACAGGGAGGCGGTGAGGAGATACGAGGAGCTGTCAGAGATATTCTCAGAGAAGGACAACTACTCCCAGAGCAGAGAGCTGCTGAAGGAGGTGAGTTTCTCTCTGAGGACGAGATGCAGGATGAAAAAAAGGAAACGTAACAGACCCTGATGGACCTTTTCAAAGTTGGTCCAGGTGAAAAACAGAAGCTCAGGCTCTGAATGACGATGTGATCTATATTATACAATGTAAACAGAGAGAGGTTTGGTGAGAAACTTGATCTTTTCTTACCATGACACAAGATCCAACCAGTTCTTTTCAATTTAAACTGAAAGCTCTGAGTTTAACTGACGTGTTTTTATTATATCTTCTCATTTTATCTCTTGTGTGTTGGTTAAAAATAAAACCAACCGGGGGTTCAGAGGCTTGAAGAGCAGCTTCTTTGGCCTAAAAGCTGCCACTTTGAACTCGCAGGGTTTCAGCGTTGGAGCCAACAGATCTTCTTCTCTGATGTCCTGAACTCATTTCAGGCCCATTTCGACTCAGATCCTTACAGTTCTCAGCTGCTGTTGGATGATTTGACCACTTATCTTCTTCTCTCGCTTTGCCAAAAGAATCTTCAAAGACACTTTTTTCTCTCTCTCCATCACTACAAAGGCCGTGAGTCTACGCCTGTGTGTGAATCATGTGACGGTGCACTGAGGACGTATTACCTCCTGAAGCATCTGTGTTACGTTCAGGAAAAAAAGAGAGTGCAGATCCTGGTTAATCATCTCCACCTGACTGAATATTATCACAGTTTTTTGGCCTGATTTTTCTGATTAATGAATGAGCGAATCCATGCGACAAACACAACGTCAGATACTCTCATGCTGCTGATTTCCTCAGTGAAACATTATTATAATCAAGCAGGAGGTTGTTAAACACAGCTACACCAACAGCTCTGTTAGGTCAGCTACATGCTAACATTAGCATGCTAAGTGCTAACCATGACAATACCTTACACGCTGATGTTTGCAGGTTTGATGTGTAACAAGTTAACCGTCTTAATTTAATGTGTTTGCATGTAAATGTTTGCTAATCAACACAAACGTACAGCTGAGGATAATGGAAAGTCATTAGTTTTACAGACATTTGGTCAAAACTTAATTATTAATCAAATAAAAATATTGATGATGAGTTTTAACAATTCATCCTATGAGAAGCATCTTTGTACCAAATTTCCAACACATTTCTTACACAACAAAAATGTCAGAACTTGTCCTCTGGGAATGAACAAAACTTCCATCTGAATCCATTAAATATTTCTCCAGACATTTCATTTTGTGCTGACCAGCATCACGTTCCCTAAAACCACCCAGCTGACGTGGTTAAAAAGCAACACTGCCTGCATTAAACAGTGTGTTAAGTCTCTAAACACGGCTTTAAAAAAAGAAACACTGACTGATATCTCACATCCTGGTGACGAGCATCTCACGCTCCAACAGCAACATGAGACGTTTATGAATGTGTGTGTCAGGAGCTTCTGCAGCAGCACATCAGTTTAACTGCACAGGCCGAGGCTGAGCTTCATCCTCAGCTGCAAACAGCATTCAGCACATTTACGGCTCCTTTAAAGAGCACAAACCAGTCTAATCTGGTTTAGTAGAACTGCCCTTATTCTGTCAACACTTCCACTTGGATGTCAGACGCCCATCTGAAGACGTAGCGTCGTATTTAGTCGTTGTCGGAGAGTTAGGGAAGTTGGCAGGATTAGCTGCGTTTTGATTCGCTGTTACAGTTCGGCGCCGGCATCAATACCTTTGCATTAGCTGCGATTTTACCCATGATACCCCACAGGAATTGATCCAAACATTTGCTTTGATTTCTGAAAGCTTCGCTCAGAGCTTTGAATCGAGAAAAAGCACCATCGCCTCCTGCTGCCTTTGGACTCTTTGCAGCAAAGTCACTCAGCTCTCCTTCATCTCTCAGCTCCTCTGAAAACGGCTACAACCACCAGACCGATAAAAGATTGGTGAAAAGTTTCAGAGGGGAGGAATGAATTCACAGCACTGTCAGTGAAGCATTTAACAGTGTGAAGACTGAATGATATGGCAGGATCATATCAGACCATCAGGCCTTTAAACATTCACATGTTTGTTTGACGTGTCGTGGTTGTCTGAACTTGAATGCTGTGTGTTTCGTGCCCCGTTTTACCGGTTAACCCGCTGAACCTGCTGCTGAGTTTGAATGAGGTTTTGTTTAAATGAAACTGGCTTCATTTGGGAGTTTGAGGCGAGAAAAACTCTCAGTAAAGCTGCGGGAATCAACAAAGATCTGTTTGCTGTGTCGTCTCAGTGATTTTTCTAACAAAAACCGACGCATGAAATCAGAAGATTGTTAAAAAAAACCTCAGATTGTTTCAAGCTAAATGAAGCTAATGACAAAAGAAATGCTACAAAATATGTTTGTGGTGCTGCTTTTGTCTCTCAGCCGTCTGAAGTCTGATGTGACGCTGAAGATTACAGAAACAGATCTGTTTTCCAGCTCACTGCCAAGATGAAAAGCTGCTTTTTGTTCTGACTTTATGGGAACGGCTGCCGGCTTCAGAGTCTCCTCCGATGTTTCTTGCATGTTTGAAGAAGATGTCGTTTAGTCCACGGATCGTCTCTAAATTACAACAAATATCAGCTTCAGTCCGCCAACATCGTGCGTTCCCTGTTGTTAGAGAGGTTTGTTCATCAGTGGACTTTAATGTTGAGTTTTCATGACTGATATCAGAATGTCATAAAGATTATTTTAAAAATTTATTCATATTGATATCAGTTGTAACAGGGTTCAGTTTTATCTGGTTAAATTGTAGATTTGTGGTCATTTCTTTGTCTCATAAAGGCTTTGATTTTCTATCAGCTTGACTATTTATGTTTGTGTGAGAGCTGATCGATAAGTTTGTGACCCAGAGTGGAAAGAGATGAGTTTTATGGCTCTCGTTACATGAACTTGCAGTTAAACTCTTAATGATTTTACAGAGTTTGAAGTTTATTATTTTGATATTTATATTTCAGGTCATTTAAAATAATAAATTTACGGGTTCTTTTATTGGCCAAATTGATTTCACCTCTCTGAAAACATTCTCGTGTCCATTTAGTGGCTTTTTCTGGTGGATCAGATCACGTTTCATGATCTTTTTAAGTCAGTGGAGTTTTCTTAAGTGACAACAGAATCTCAGATCCTTAAATTTCAATTTTTCTTCAAGAAATTTAAAGATTTCTCAGCCATGTTGGCTTAGAAATGGAGTCATAAATTCTGGAATAATCAGGTTGGGAGAGTCTGTTTACAGATGAAGATCGTATGATGTAATTAAAAGAGAAAAAGCATAGAAATTAATAATAAACACAGTTGTTTTAAAGGTCAATAATGAACTTAAACCTGATCATTTCCTTGCTCTTGTCTTGCAGGAGGGCACGTCAAAGTTCGCCAACCTCGACAACAGACTCAACAACAAACATGTGAACAGGGTGAGTATTAGCTTGTGGAAGGTCACCTGACTCCCTCATTAAATAAAAAAACGAGACTGTCGGACAGTAAAAAAATCTGAGTCCGCAGCACAGCTGAACATGTTCATTCACACACAGACAGTAAAGTCACAGAGGAAGAAACTTCCCATGACCTCGACATTTGTCATCAAGGCGAAACCTCAGATCTTCAAACATATTAAAAAAAAAACAATTTTCGCCAACTTTAGCGCTCACGTCTGGCGTGCATACCAATGCTTTCAGCCTGAGGGGTTGTGCAGCCCCACAGGCCTTTATGGGAGACCTTGCTCAATTTAGAAATGATGTAAGAACCTGCAAAAGTGTCATTAGTGTTTTAAAAGTTCGGGGACAAACGTGGTGAAAATGATGTGCGTGGCTGAACGTGGATGCAGGTGTGTTTTCAGGGTCGTATATATTCAGTTTGGAACAGTGTGAACAGAATCAAGGTTTCATGGCTCAAAGCGCTCGGTTATGATTGATTAAAAAGCTCTATGATTCTGCTGAGAGTTTGATAATAGATTTCAAACTAAAAGTGCTTTAAAAATACTGTTTTCCTGCATTCAAACACGGACACTGATGTCACATTTGCAGCTGGTGGGGGGGGGGTTTCAGGGGTTTTAATGGAGGGTTGTAAAGGGGAAAGACCAGCATGCAGCCGTGCTGAAGTGGAACAGAGGGACTGTCGTGTGTGTGCGTGCATGCGTGTGTGTGTGTGTGTGCTGAATCCTGAGCCAGCTTTTGAAAAATAGCTGCAGGCGGCTGCTGCTCTGAACCCCCCCCTCGCCGTGTGGGCTCTTTACGATGTGAACACACACCTGCAGGTAACAGATGAAACACTTTTTTCTTCTTTTTTTCTCTCTGTCACGCAGTCCAACGCCCAGGGCACCGTGCCCTACCTGGGCATCTTCCTCACAGACCTCACCATGCTGGACACGGCGGTCAAAGACAGGCTGGATGTAAGTTACTCTCATCTCTGTCAGGGGGGAGGAGGGGAGGAGGGGAGGGGGGTGAAAGCTGGTCACAACCGCTGGAAGTTACTGAGTGTTTTACAACGATCAAACTGACATAACACATCCTGTCGCTCCCTTTGCAGAACGGCTACATCAACTTTGACAAAAGGAGAAGGGTGAGTGTTGCAGAACACCGGCTGAATCCGTTATCATGTGTTTTAATGCGTTTAGCTGCTCCGACGCCGAGCTTCTGCCTCTGCAGCCTTCACGTTACAAGCAAGTCCTGAGGTTTGCACGAGTCAGACTTGTTGCACTCTGACGGAGAGAATACCTGAACAAAAGGAGCTTTAAACCGAAGAGAGATATGTGGGATAATTTGGGGGATAAGAGCATATAAAGGCGAGTGTAGGTAACGTGATATCTGGGAGGAAGTGATTAAGCGGAGGGTGCTTTGAGGTGCAACTTAGAGGGGAAAAAAAGGAGCTGCCACAGTAATATTAGATCAGCCACCATGGGTTTTTCTTTTCTTATGAAACTTTGTGGTAATTTTGCCTCTTTGTTAACAGGAATTTGAGGTTTTGGCTCAAATCCGGCTCCTGCAGTCTTCCTGCAAAAACTGTGTTTTCAGCGTGGACGAGGCCTTCGTGCAGTGGTATCAGAGCGTTCCCACGCTGACGGCAGAGGAAAGGTAAAGATCTGCTCGTTTGGCTCAACGTGTGTCCTTAAATACGTTAATCACACCGACTCACGCAGTGTTCGTCGCTCTCGTGAAGACAGTCCTGTTTGACAGATGATGTCTGCTTCAGTTACAGGCTGTCCACTGAAATCGAGGCGCCTGGTGGCCTTACTCCCACAGTCATCATCACACAGTGCCCAGAGTGAGTTGCTCTTACACACACACACTCAAAACGCAGTAAAATGACCATCATGTGTGTATGTGAACTAGGATTCAGGTTGGCGGCTGAAAACTGAAAATATCTAACTGATCTTGAGGCTGTAACTCGTGTTACAAATGAGGCTCAGAGTGCGACAGATGTGACGCTCGTCAGACAGGAAGTGACTCATAAAAGATGCAAGTGATGGCAAATTTGTGATTTGGGAAAAATATAATATTAAATGGACTCGACTTACATTGTAATAGTTTTTTGTTCTCTGCTGCTTCAGTTTTGATTAATCTGTTTTTTAAATGTTTCCCACGAGTTCATTAAATTTAATTTGCAATGAAGAAATCACTGAGGAAGTTTCACCAAAAGTGAATTAATGAAGGCACAATTTGTCTGTTTAAGTCAATAAAAAAATCCAGTCAACAACATTTTTTAAGTTATAATTTTTTGGTTATGTGTTTTCATTATTGGAGAGTTTAACAGCTCTGAGTCAGACAGGTAAAATGGGGAAAAAGAGGGTCTGACATGCAAGTTTCCATCTTGAACTCAGTGGGTGACGTTGCAGTTTTGTTGAATGAGCAGAAACTCTTCTGCTACCAAGAAGCTCAGGCTCACAACATTTAGATGATCAATCATTTGTGATCAAGAAATCCCCGGTTTCAGCCTGTTGGATTACAGTTTTTTTATGTTGTAAACGCAGCTGTCTCAGATTTTTTGACTCGAGCTCAGATTGATTTTTTGATTTCACAAAACAAGAAATTTGAAGACATCACTTTGGCATCTGGGGAATTTCCTGTCGACATATTGATGACTAAATGATTACAAGGGGATGATCCTTCATTTCCACACTGATTTGACTGTTTGTGTGTGTGTGTGTGTGTTTGTGTGTGTGTGTGTGGACAGCCTGAGTACCTCCCGGACCAGCCTGGCTGGTGACAGTGAAGGCCTCTTTGACTTCCCCTCCCCCGTCAACAACCTGCTGTCAAAACTCACAAAGGTAATATTTTATCACCTGCACAGCACATTTTACAAACACTCCAAGCAGGGGGGGGGGTGGTTTTTGTCTAAATCTGCTAAACTGCATCGTCCCGAACGGATATTAAATCTAAAAAAATAAACCAAGCATGTCATTGATTATCATCAACACCCTCGTTTCCGTTTCAATCGCAGCACATGAGATCTCCATCTGTGTCCTGTCTGGATGTCGACACGTCTCCCCCGACCAACGACTCCACCCCCGCCACGCTGACTCCATCCACCCCCACGAAGTCGCACCGTCGATCGGCCTCCTGTGGCAACAACCCACCCGGTAACGTCCAGGGTTCGGGGCCCGACATGAGGATCATCAGGATCCGGATGGACCTGCAGGATGGGAACTTGTACCGAAGCATCCTGGTAAAAATCCATAATCTCGACCGTTTGAATCTAATTTAACAGCAGCAGCGAGACTGTAGAAAAAAAAAAAAAGCTCTGTGGCAAATACTCTGCGACACGCTGCACTTACAGCCTCCTCTGCTTTCTGCGAGGATCCCATAATGATAGTCATCAGAATCCGGATCCTCGGGATACGACGGACCCGGGATATCATTAGTGCAAATCAAGCTGTCCCACTGTCATTGTTATTCTCCGTTTTTCCCCCTCAGGTTACGAGCAATGACAAGACCCCCACTGTGATCAGCTCTGCCTTAGAAAAGCACAATCAGGACCCCAAACAGGCATCCAGATACGAGCTGATCCAACTTCTGCCTGAAGGAAAAGGTAAAGACGAGTTTCCAGTGCAGGAAAACAGAGAAAGGAAGCCACTTCTGCCCACGACACTATTATTAGCAACACCCACTGGAAATGTACATTGTGTATCATGACTGTTTTTATCATTCTGTGCTACTCATGTTATCTAAACGGAGACAAAACTGAGGACATTTTGTTGTTTTTATTCAAACCAGCAGGATATTTTCAGCTTTAGAGCAGTTTTCTCATCATCTTTGGAGAAGCTTAATTAAATTCTAATGTGCTTATTTGGCTTTTCTTCTTCTCTCAACGCAGAGTTAGTCATCCCTGCCACAGGAAACGTCTTCTACGCCATGACGTCATCTAGCGTCGACTTCCTGTTGAGGAGGAAAGGCGGGAACACTCCTCTGGGCTCGCAGTCGATCAGCACGGAGACGAGCGCCACTTATCCTCGGATCAAGGCCAAGGGGAGGAGACTGGTCAGGACTCTGTTTTGACACCAGGTTCTCCTCCACGGTGACGGGTTTTTCTCGTGGTCCTGACGGGAACGCGGGGCGAGCTTACGCGAACAGTAAACGTGGCCTTCTTCTGTGCAAAACAAAACATCTACACATGCCTTCCTGCTGTGCTCCTACAAAGCTCGCTCTACCAAAACGCTGAGACCAAGTCCTCCTTGTGTTGTAACCCCGGACTCCATCGCAACTTCTTTCACACATTTCAAAAGAAAAAAAAAATGTGTGATTTTGCCTCTTTTTCCAAACCGTATGCATTACTAGTTCAAACCAACAGGAGGAGCTGCGGAGGCCTTTAAACTGTTTTTTGGTGCTGGCTCTCGAGTCCCAGTCAGGTAGCACTTGATGCATATTTTTCATTCCAATTTAAAAAAAAAAAAGAAATAGGATCTGTTTTATTTGCTTAACGCCAGCAGGAAATCCCTTTTCTCAGTTCTGAGTGACGTTTCCAAAGGATTTGATTGATCAGGACTTCTGTGATCACATGAGCTGCAAGAATGAAGGATTTAGGACAGTGTTTTTTTTGTCTTTTTTGTTTTTTTTTTTTAGGGGAAAGAAGCTTAATGAAATCTAAATATACAGAGTCTGTCAGCTCTGGTTCTGGTAAGCAGCACACATGAGGAAGACTTACAAGACACAGCGAGAGCGCATTATTGTAGCAAAACACTGGAGACATACAGTATGTTTTGTATATATTTATATATTTTGTACGTCAACATTGTGTTTACAATGGCGAGGAGCTTCATGTGTCCCCAGTTCATCAAGCAAAAGTGCATCAAATACCTGCAAGATTTCCACTTTAGAGAGCCCAACATGAGCCTACAGACAGTGAGAGTAATTAAATGAGCAGAAATTAATTTTAGCGCAAACCTAAAGCCACAAAAGCTGATATTTTTATGATAACACTTTATTAAATTACTTTTCATATTGTGAAAGAGGCTGTTTGTAGTGACCGCTACAAAGAATGATCAACCCTGCAGCTTTACAGAGCTTTTAACCCTGTTTTTAGCTAATTTGTTTGTGTTTCAGAGACCCAGAAATTGACTTTATGTTTAATTCTTGCAGCTGTTATCAACCCAGCAAAAAGACAGATAAACCACCTGAGAGCTTCCTGCCCAATGGGAACCAGTAGACTTAAAGTTAGCAACTAGCTGGTGAAAAAGTCAAACATATATCTGCTGATGGAGCCTGATATTTTCCTCCAAAATTTACCAAGTGGCTCTAAAAGGAGAGTGATACGCACTTATTTCATCTGATGAACAGAAACACAACTCTAGACAAACTCTTCCTCTTTAGCTGGATGTGTAAATAGGCAATTAGCTGTTAGCTAACATGTTAGCTGCTACAGTTTTATCAGGCAGGAAGATGTCATGCAGCTCATTTAGGAGTTTTCCCCGACACCTAGTGGCCAAAACAGGTTATTGCAGCTTTAAAAAACACATTGTGTCACTCAAAGCTTTCGGCTTTGCTTCAGTTTGTCCCTGTACAACCAAAACAATACACCCCCATTATCAGATTTCAAGGTTTTCCAGGTCTGAAATTTTCAACAGATCATAAGCTAAAATGAATTTATGCAGATTTTTACGCTCCTCAGCCACACACACACAAACACACACACACACCTCACTGCTGTCGACCTACAGCACAAAACCTGGGCTGTGATTTCAAGTCATCAGTTAACATGTGAGCTGCAGTGAAGGTTTAAAACTCAACCTTTTGTAAAGAAAAAAAAATGTCTGTACTTTGACAAACTCTTGTGACCTCTGGTTGTACCTGCTGGGTGCTGGTGAAGCCTCCTGATTGGCTGAGGCACAAGCACAGTGTGAACCGGGGGGGGGGGACTCTTCCAATGACGTGTGCTGGCCGTGTGCTATATAACTGGTTTATTTTAGTGCCTTTTCTCCATAGGACTCTCTTCTTTCCCATGTTTGCATTAGAATGTATACAACACACACATCAAAGCTATTTATGCACTACATACAGGATGTCCTATTTTTGTGGTAATAAATTTACTTTTGTATGAACTTCGTTGCTCTTGAATAACGTGCTGTAACACACTCCAGGTTCAGTACACACAGATATTTTCCGTGCTGCTGACAGGCTGTGAAAAGAATTAAAAGCCGTCTCTCAATGTCACATGCTGACATTTCTATTTTTCTCAAGGAAAAAGTGAAACAAAAACAAGGTGAATGCACAAAAGCGACCAAAACACACCTCTGATTTAGTACTTTTATTCAGATTCAAGATAGCCAGCATCTTTGTCTTCAAAATCAATGTCAGAATGAGTGAATGTACGTTTGTGTGTATGTGGAAATGTGATACAACTATAAAATCAAAGGCACATAATTAAAAAAAGAGCTCTATTTGTCAGAAAAGCACACTTTAAATTCTCATACCGAGCCAGTTAATAACACAAACATTCATGAAACACAAAGTATTAAAGCGTTCCTCTCACCTGAATGTTGTCAGCATCTGTGTGTCTGTCTACATGTTATTTTGTGCAATTAATCAGCGAATGTTCGTACGTTTAAATCGACATAACCCATTTTTTCTGTGCACCAGCAAAGCTTGACGCGCTCCCTGAGAGCAGACCCGCAGTTCGAACACAATGAGTTCAAGTTAGCAGAGCAGCAGTTATACAAACATCGTCCCGTCGCTTTCTGAGTTAAAACAGAACCAAGTGGTTAAAAAAGACACTTGAACAAATGCTTTCAGTCAAAGTAGCACTTTGAGGCTTCTGCATGTGCACCATAATGCACTCTGCTTCCTGTCAGATTTAACCACTTCTGCTCGTTCAGCATCGTTCCAAGTGCATTCGGTTCAAAGTGGAGGACTGAACGGCCCTTTCAAGCAGCAGATAATCATTCATGAACAAGTGCAACAGTTTTCACAAAAACCCACAAAAATGTTTCCTCAGTGTTTCCCACATGAAAACTATTTTCTGCCAACGTTGCATCGAAAAGATCATAAGAATGTTAGATTATGTACGTCAAATAAAAAAGCCCGCATACACTGTAACAAACAACAACAACAACAAGCCTGATTTTATCTCGCCGCTGCAAAACTAAACCATGTGACCGCAGCTGCTTCCTCCTTTACAATCCTGGCACTCCAGAGCCGCCGTCCTGTAAGCCTTCCACACCACCGGGTCCTGCAGACACACCGTGCCTCCGCCTCGCTTCTCCTCCGCCTTGTTCCGGTTTATATCACCCACACACACCCAGCCTCCTCCTCGTCCTCGGGCCCCCGACCCCGCTGCCTGGGGGCTCACAGCCCACTTCGAGTGGTCCTGACTGTTCTTGAAGGTGAACGTCTGCCCCGGGTTGATGAGCGTGACGTCCAGGACCTTCCAGGACAGCGAGCAGTCGGAGGGAAGGACCCCGGTGGATCGAACCCAGAACTGCACCAGGAGGTCAGACTGGAGGCTGGGGGCCACCCAGGAGTGGTACAGGTCTGAGGGGCCCCAGAGAGGACATGGATGAGAATATAATTTAATGCTTTTTTAATAATTTTGCTGCCAGTAAACAGTCTGCAAACAGTCCATTTAAATAAAAGTGAGAAGAATGAACTATTATCACATATTAGCACCTGTCTTGCTCACTTTGGCCTGTTTGCACCTGCAGAGGAACTCAAGGTGAAGCTGACACAAGATGAACTGTGGACAGAATAAACTCTAAACCCCTTTTTTTTATTTCTCCGTCACCGTACCATTGTTGAAAGAGGCTCCTTTGGCAAAGCTGATGAAGTCGGTGCCATCCTTTGAGGTCAGCGTCACGCTGCGATTGGACACAGTTTTGATGTGGGGGAAGATGTGACCAGACTGATGTTTTCTCTTGCAGACAGCAGCCAGCGCAGGAACCAAGGACGCCAAGGACTCAGGGACGTTGCAGTCGTACACATTAGGCTGATTGATCTGAAGCTGCTCTCCTGCGGTGCAACAAATTAGATTTAAGGCAAACGCCGCTAACGGCACTCGAGGATCGCTCCATTCGTTAAGGACAGTAAATGAATAGCACCGTGTTGGTGACATTAGTGCAGAGCCGCTGCAGTGAGTGTGCACAGTAACAGATGACGGAGAGATAATGAAACTGTACATACTCTGTCTGCTGCAAAAGGCCATGGAGGCATTTATCTACCTCCACCTCAGGTTGTAGTTTTTCTTATCTCTCAGAATTTTCTCTTGTTGAGTGAACGACTGAGCCTTTCAAGGATGCCGCTTTCGTACCCAATCATGACGCTGTCACCTGTTACCAATGAATTTACCTGTGGATTGTTCCAAACGGGATTTTTTTTTAAATTCCACATCTTCCACAGTGTTTCGTTGCTCCTGTTCCAACTTGTTTGAAACAAGCTACCAGCCAAAAATGTATAGTGATAAATAATAGATTTATAATTTAAAGAAATCAATGAAATTAATGAGGTGAAACATTGAATATATTGTCTTTTTCTACTTCTTCAAATACATCACTATTGAAAAATAATTAGAAAATGATCACATTTGTGTCCAAACTTTTTCTGAAATGTGTTTTAAATATCTGTGCTTGTTAAATTTGTACTGAGGCAAATTAAAACTGAAGCAAACAAATATTTCTGACAACGAACTAGTCATTTCACTAGTATTTCACAGCTAATTTTAGTTTTCCTTCACATTAATGCTGCATGGTACCTGAACATGACACAAGGCCGTGATCACCTTCTGCTGTTTGACAAAACGTCCACGCGCTCAAATCTACATGAACCGGGACGCCACCTCGCTCTCAACATCCCAGCTGGAGGGGGGCAAACGCATCGTCGCAGTGTGCGGGGCCAATATCTCTATGGTAACACACCTCAGTGTAATTACATTACCCCGGGCTCTGCCATAGCAACTGTGCCAACCGCACAGGCAGCGCGGTGACATGGTGACGACACCTGTTTACTCTGATTATCTTGGATCAGGGTTGTTGTTGTGTGTCAATACCCGACTGGATTATTAAGTGCCGGGTGACGACATGATGGTGAGCGCTGAAGAAATTCCTTTCAAGATGAGGCCTGACAAAAAAATGCTTTACTAGATATAATATCACAAGCATGTAACCTTATTTTTTGTCTGAATCTTAATAAAGTGGCCTTATATTGAGCATGAGTCCGACCTTGCTTGTGATTTTGCACACTTTTAGCAAACAGCAAACTTCTGGAGGTTCAATATTTTAAATAAAGTGCACAGAAGCTGTTTTTCACCAACATGGATACATTTCATTAAAAGAGATTTATTTGTAATAGCAGACAGAAGGCAGGAAATGGCTCTTCATCAGCTCCCGGCTCTCTTACTGTTATTGTTATCTCATACCATCCACTGACATCGTTAAGTGTTAACTGTGTTTTTTTACTGCAGCTCTGCCTGAGCTTCATGAAGCCACACGGCAGCTCTCCGGTCTTACCGATGGTCTGGAAGCGGTCGAGCGGGTAGGTAACACAGATGAAGTTCTGCCCGTTGTTCACACCGCTGCTGGGGTAAAAATACTGCCCGGCCTGTTGCTCCGCGGGGAAGTGAGGGGTGCTGTGAACCAACCAGAAGCCCTGATTTTTATCCAACAGGACGACACCTGAAGAAAAGAGAACAGCTTTTCCTCAGAAATGCAATTATCTCCTTTGTGTTAGCCCTGACTTCTTGTTTCTTTAACCTAAAGATTATTCATCTTTTGGCCACTTGAGGGCAGCAGGATCAAGCTGTGAGCTCATATATCACCACCTTTTACCTTTACTATATTAACTTCTTGACAAACAAATGTCTTTAAACACCTCTGACAGTAGCAGAGCAACATTGTCATTCATTCAGAGTTGTGTTTTTGGTCATTTGGCAAATGTGTAATCCAGTTTTTCACTCTTACTTTACCAGTATTTTTAAGTTTTTCCTCTATTTTTGGTCTCTACCGACTCCTAAGGAAAATATTTTGCTCTTTTGTTGCCAAAAGCTCCCGGATGTTCCCCGGCTCTTCCCTAAATTATTCTGTATTGTGGGTTTTCAGATCTTTTCCACTGAAAACAGCTGCATGTTGTGGCTGAAAACCACAACACGAAAGCAGTGAAAATGAAATAAAAAGAGAAGTTGTGGGCTGGATGACTTTGCAGCAGAAGCTAAATAAAAGCTACAGACGAAGCTGCAGATTCAGAGCGACACTTTTCACACTGTTTTCACTTCTGATACGTTGTTATTATAGTGAAATTATTTATAGCTGTTTAAACATACATATTCCTCTCACAGCGTGTTAGTTTTCCACCACTGGACACATTTTTTTTTGCCCTTGACTTGTTTTGTTTTATCAGCACGAGTCAGCATGTAAACTAGATTAGAATTCATTTACATGTATTTTTCTAACTCTTACATATGAAAAGAAATGTACCATCACAGTGTTTGGGTTAGCAGTATAGGGTGTAAACTTAAGTTTGCTCTTAGAAATCCTTAATTTCATACAAAGTCGTGACTGATTTGATATATTTTTGCTGTAACTGTTGTTGGCCGTGTGATGCACCTGCTCATATTTGCTGATCTGGCGCATAAAGTCAAATCTCTCGCAGCCTGTCGGAGCTACACAGGTATTAGTCCTGGACAAACAACAGTGTTCACCTTTCGTGTGCCCCCTGCTGCTTCCACTGTTGTCATCCCATCTGTCACCAGAGTCCGCAGTTGGCCTCTGGTCATTGTACAGGATGTACGCTACGTCTGCGTTCTGGGAAGACGACAGAGTTTCTTACTGAAATTAAAAATCCTCTTACTTTGGCACAGACAAAACACAAAAACACAGGCACACACACACACACACACTTCAGCTGGAAAATAAAATAAAAGAATAAGATGGGGTGCACCAATGTATAGCTTTGTATTACCATGCTGTTGAAACTACATTATCTTCACTTCAGCTGTGTGGAGAAACAGACCAACTGCATATAAATGAAGAGCAAATTTCAGTTCTCATTCTCACTTTCTTATTCTGCTCCACTAATGTTAAGAGGTTAGAGCTGAGGCTTTTCTTTTGAAAAAGGCTTATCGCTGCATTCAATTAGCGTGTGTATGAAATGAGAAGTCTTGGGACTGCGGCAAAAAAAAAAAAAAAAGCAGAAGCAGACAAAAATAACATTTGCTGATGCCTGAAAGAGCCTACAAGCCTTTACTACTGAAACAAATGTCTGTTTCGTTACACTGTGGGTACAAGAGAAAAGTGTACGAAAAGAACCAATTAAAATTAATTGTAATGAGGATTAATAAATGAGCTAATTTAAGAATAAAAATGGACATAAAGGCATTTTGTATTCATAACAAAAAACCCCTGTGCTCATTTTTCTGTCGGAACTCTCGCTAAAACTGAATTCACAATGTCCACACTCAGTTTTTGTTCCGTTCTCGCTGCAGACAAAACGATGCCTGATCACAGCAGACCTTTCCTTGTGAGTACAGCTGTCCGACCGTCCTGCCCAGAGCTCCCGTCGTGTCGTTCACTGTTCCCTTCCCATTAGTCCATCCATCACTCCCCTTCTCCAGCAGTAAATACAGCTCACCCCGTTGGGGAGATTTGCTGCGATGCTCTTTAGGCAGCTTGTACATGTAGAACCTAAAACATGAGAGAACGAGTCAATAAGTTCATATGTGGCATTGAAAAGGAAGACATTTGTAAAGGTGTAAGTGCAGCTCAATGCTTAACATGTTTGCACGTTACTGTGTAATTTGCTAGTTAGTTTCCTTATGACATTATTGGAGTTAAAACAAATAACTAAGAGTATTTTTACTCTTTACTCTAAATGTATGTTTTGCCTAGGACTGTTACTGTTGAATTACCAATCAACTGCATCTCCTTTGTCATTGTAGCAGCTGATTGGTGAGGTGTCGCCCTCTAGTGGCACAGAGAGGATCAGGGATAGAAACAGAAGCATCTGAAAAACAGATTTTACATGTCATATACAGATGTCATGTCATATCATTCACACAGTTTGTTTGTAAAAAATACTTTTTAAACTTAAGCTGAAGCTAATAGCCTCATACTGGCTTCAGCTGAAGTGGCCAGTGCCAATATTTAATGTTCAAGTGCAGGTATCGTTTAAAGATACATTTAAAAATTGTTTAAAACCTGCATGAGAAACTGAGTCCTTTGCACATATTATGCTGTATATAAAGTACCTGAACATCTGCACAACATTTACATAATGTGCTGTAAATCTGCCTGCAATCACAACAACGGACTTTTTTGTTTCGCAATACAACCATGCAGAAATACTCTGTTACAAGTATACAAAACTTCCCTCGAGTATAAGCAGACAAAGGTACTCACAGTAAATGTAGCAAGAATACTTATTACACAAAATTAAACACAAACACTGAATTACTTAATTCACTATAATACCTCAGAATTTATTTGTTTTTGTTTATCTGTAGAGTTAATGAGGCTATTACATAAATGAATTGAGTAAGAAGTATATTTCCTCACTAAAAATGTGTTGAAATAGAAATATAAAGAGAGTAAAATCAGGAAATTCTTGCGTAAAGTCAAAGTACCTCAAATTGAGATTTTTGTACACCAGCAATGAGTATATAAACTTACTTATATTTGACCATTAATCCAGTCTCAGCAAACTTAATTTAAAAGATTGTTTTAAAATGACATTTACACTGTTATTTGTGCCTTTCATTGCCAACAGTGGATTCAGGAGCATAAAGTGACATTAATAAATTGAACGTTGTTTTCTTAAGTCAAATCTAACTATTCAAGTTTTTAAAAAAAACAGCTCCAGAAAAGTAAATCAAAAAAAACACATGAGGTAGATCCAATACATTTAAAAACTAATGCAAAGTCAACTAACTAAGGCAGAAAAGGGAACTTACAGTGAACGTAAATCACAGTGACGTCTGACGCTTTTACAAGTTAAGAGCGTGTTGCTAGCTAGCTGTTAGCACAAGAAGCTAAAACAGAGTCGCTAAAAGTGCAAGTTATTTTTAATTTTACCACATGTACCCACCTCTAACTGAGAGTGTTTGTCATATGTGTCCTCAAAAAGATTCTTATCTTGTTCTTGTATCTACTGTAGTTCCCATATCTATATAAGTTTCATTTCCATCTACACCCTCGTTCACATCCGGGACTGTAGCAGAAGGATGAGACAACGACGTATAGCAACATAGCTAACACCGACAAGCTTTTTACGGGATAATTATATGAATGAACAACACAATGAGCACAAGCTTATTAGTATTTACTATAAGAATATACAAGGTACGAGATGGCACTATGAGAAAATATGGTTTAAACTCAGTTTGAAATGCTCTGTAACGTTCAAGTTCCCGTCTCATCCTTTAATAAAAGTCCTATGTTTTAGTCAGCTGATCGTTACGTCAGCGGGTGGGCGGTGCTACATAGAAAACACAGCCCCTGCTAAATGAACTTGATATTATAGTACTGTATGTATAGTATTATATTGTATATGTTATATTAAATATAGTATTATATTATAGTATTGATATACTCAGACATTATTGAATCTGAATTGATTAGATTTAATCTATAGGGGACGCACATTACATTCGAATGAGATAAATTTGACCATTTTCATCCTTTCTTAACAATACATTTTCTGTGTTTAGCTCTTATATAATCTCTGCAGGGTGGAAAAACCTTTGAAACTCTGAACTCTAACTCGGCAGAGACAGTAAGCCTCCAGACTGCAGTTAAAACGCAGGTTTGATTAAAAGTTTTACACACTCTGACACTCCATGATCTGATTAACTACAATACAAAAACACCACACAACAGGTGACTTTGAATCAGCCATCTAAAATTAAAATATTATTAGTAAGCACATGCTGATAGAGTCACTTTCTGGTGTTTAAAGAAGAAGGCAGAGGCCAAACCAGAGGTACATATGATACAGTATATTGACCAAGCACTTGTATACATGCATCTTTCGCACTTTATCATAAAAGTGGAACTTGAATCTGATAAGTTGACCTGCTGTTCTTTCTTGACTGTTTCACAATTAGTGGAAAAGTTGGTTTCTTTTTTGCTATGCGCTTGTTTTTTTGCTCCTGCCTTGTTCCTCTTTTTTTGAAGTGTTTATCCATCTTTTCACTGAATAATTACTGTCTCATCAAGAATGATGTGACCTTTGGCCTTTCATCTGAAGAGTAAACTTTTAATTTGATGAATCACATGATCTCCTTTTTTTTATGATTCAATAAAAAAATGTGTTATCATTAGAAGTAAAAAATTTCACTTCAGCTTTTCAATGCGGATCCCTGACAGCTGTGTTGATCGAAGTGTTTGCTATCACATATCACGTAACTGCTCTCTTTTTGAGGAAGTGACACAGCATCTCCTCATTACCTTTAACCTCACTTTCAAAGACTGACGAGGACTTTCTTAGCGAGCTTTTGCTTTTGACGCAGTGGAATAAACTCCAGAGGTCACGGGCCCTTTAACATGCAGCATTTTTCAAATATATTAGCCCTTCAGACACAATCAGATCAGAATTTTTAATGTGTGAAGGTCTAAAAGCATCAAATAGTGTAAAGCAGGATCTTTGACATTGAACCCAACAACTAATGCTCTTTTGTACGTCAAACCCTCTTTGATTGATTCCTCTAATCAATATAAAACACACATTAAATGTGTAAATCTCCTTTTTGCCTTTGGGGTGATGTGACCTTCAATAAAAACGACTCGATAATATAAATCAAAAATTCAGGAACTTTGTGATAACACCCTCTTTCAGTCCGTCCATTCTGTGAAAAATTAACACTTCTCTCTTTGCCTCATTTGTTCCCTAAAACATTAACCGCTCATCACTGCTTCGTCTCTTTCTATGCGAATGTTTTGATTTATGTGCAGTGGGATGTTGTAAAAAGATTAGACACCATCACAAGTTTTGTGGGAATGTGACCTAGCAGGGGAATGATGATTAATGATGAAGATAACAGAACAGGTTTTTTAGATCTTCTTGCAAGCATCTCTGCTGAAAGCTTGTAAAGACAGGTTACAATGTGTTTGATACGCGAAAATAAACCAAAGAAAATTAAATAAAAAGACACTTCTCAACTGATATCCTCATTAGAGAGAGTGTTTAATCTATTTCTCCTGACAATATTTTGGACAAATAGATTAAATGGATGACTTATAAATGGGCGCAAATGAATCAGACACACATTCTGTTTATTTTCTGGTGCAGAATTATCCATACACACTCAAACGCTGCGTGGATGTGGAGCTATTATCTTTTGTTATTAATTAATTAATGTCTACTGTGCAAAATAAGGAGAAACAACAGATACTAGTAGACTCTCTCCTCCACAATAAGACTGGAGGAACACAAAACAAATCACTGAACCATTCATCGCAGACACTCGACAGAATACAAACTTTGGCGAGATAAGAAAGCGTATGTACTGATTGTACATCAGAAGAAGGTACTCAACGTGCAGTAAACTCCGCTATCTCATCAGGAATTTCCCTCAAGTCACTTTAAACGCTACATTGCTCAAACATTAGCGTTTCCGCAATGATCTCAGCAGCTTAAACACTGAATGTCTCACTATCAAGAGGGGTAGCAATTTCCTAAAACAAAGCATCATCAGGGGCAACAAAAAAACCCTGTTTTAACAGGAAATCTGGCTAAAAAAAGGCTAAAATACTGGAAGGCTCCCACTGCAGCCCCACAGTCTTTATATTTTCCATCTCAGGTTTGCAGCATGCATGGGAGTTCAGTCCTCTGCTCGTCCATGCGTCCTCCCTGGACCCTCAGGAGCAGGGAGAAGAAGTCCTCATCATCCATGGGACCAGGAGCCCTGCTGCGCTGGTCCTCCAGTCTGCCCTGGGCCTGTAGGTGGACAGGAAGTGGAAAAAATTAACAGCTGAGTTTATGTAATAAAGTCAAATAATTCTGCTCTGTGCTGTAATTGCACACTTGCGCCCTGATTAAAGCATCTAACAAAACAGCCTGCTTACTTGTGTGGTGAGAATCATGTTATATAAATCCTCTTTGGGCGCTGGAGCTGCTGCCGGGGTTGGTGTTGGTGTTGGTGTTGGCTTTCTCACAAAGGAGAGCTGCTTTATGCTTCCTCTGAAACTTCTGCCTTTTTGTTTTGGCAGGGGAGAACTTTCGAGCTGCGCCCTCTGGTCGTCCAGCCGGCGAGCCTGAGCAGTGGCCACCAGTTCAAAAAACTCCTCTTTCTGCAGCGAAGTCATGGAGGAAAAGACGACTGCGGAGAAACAAGAGATGGCAAGGAGACTTTAAGTGGTCAGCTGTCGAGAAGAGATGTGGGAACACGAAAGTCACACTAATTTTCAAAAACAATGTTGAGTCACAAAGGGCTACGAGTAAATTCATGTTTTGTTTCGGCTGAATCTACATGAGTCAGCATCGTTACATGGAAACAAACCCAACAGCTGCATCGCTTTTACAAAACCAAGTGCAGCTTCCTCAAAGCACTCTCACCTCTGTTCGCCGGCTTGGTGGTGTTGGGTTCAGAGTGACACCTCCTCCTCCTGACCCCGCTCTCCATCCTGAAGGAGCAGCGCTGGTCATTGAGCCGCCTGCCCTCCTGGAGGGTGCAGAGCAGCTCGTACAGAGCCTCTGGGAAGTCAGGAGTTAACCGGTGAGCCTGAGAACACGCGGGTAGGTGGCAGAAAAAGAAAAAAGATTGAGGGAGGGAGGAAAAGTTTCTCTGTGAGTGGCACAGACTGTTTGTTGGCACAGCAAAAGGAATTTACTCGACTCCTACGTACTCCCACAGGCTCTGAAACAAAATGATACCTGCTGTTTTTCCACCGCCACATTGTTGTTTTTTTCTGGTTGAGTACATGAGGGCTCTTTGTCAAAGTCAAGCACGTTGAAAACAAACACTCTGTTCACTGCACGGCCTGTTAGCTGAGTTATTTAGAGGTAAATTTAGGTCATATGCCAAAGTAGAAAAAAGAACCACCAACAAACCTTTTTCGGATCCTCTTCTTGGCTTTCTGTCCCTTCATTTGGTTGCTTAGAGGAATCACAGCTCTCTTTCTCCCCTTGTGGGTTATTTTCTGTAACCTTTTCATCCTCTATGTTGCTGGATTTCTCAGGTTTTTCATCAATCCTCATCACCTCATGTGTCTGCCTTTCATTTTCGCCGTCACCTCTGTTTTGTTCATCGTTCATGTCCTCTGTTTCCTCAGGTTTATCATCATCTCCTCGTTTGTCCTCTTCACTCACAGCAGCCTCACTTGTCTGGTCGTGCTCTGTGTTGCTCTGGTCCGCTAAACACATGTTTGCCGCTATACTGTCTTCATTCTTTCCCTCTCCTTTATGTTCCTCTTCCTTTTTTAGACTCGAGTCCGTGCTGACACTCTCTTCGATGACAGCTGAACTGCTCACAGCCCCTGTTTCAATGACGCCCTCAGTCACGTCCCCCTCCTCGGTGATGACGAGAGGTTCCAGCAGCCCCTCGTCTGCCATTTCGACGTTAATCTCCGAGTGGTCCATTAATCTCGCTGTTAAACCCTGACAGGAAGATACACAGAAACAGATGTCAGGTCAAGGATCTTGGGACAAAGACTTTGGGGACTCCAATGTATATTCTTTGGGAGAAAAAATATTCAGAAAATATGACTCGTATGAACCCTGATGTTACTTGGAATAGACATAAAGACTGCTGTTCAGAGAGCAGCTGTGTCTTTTCTCCCGCAAAGAAATGTATGTGAAACCAGTTTGGCAGGTTCAAGCATGTTAGCTGAGGATGTTAAAGCTGAAAATACAACTTTAAGTGATATATTTCTAGCTGTTATATGACATCAAATGTGCGTTAAAACATAATAATTTTAAATATGACATCCATGTTACTGAGAGATGATTGCTGTTGAATATTTTGACAAAAGATTCCCTTTAATTCCTGTCAACAAATGCTGAATATTCATCTCTTTTGCCCTCAAATTTACTTTGTTTACCACATTGAAAAGAAATTAGTCCATGAATTTGTTTCTTACCTTTATGTTTTGACCTTTGTCTCTTCAAAGTATCATCCGGTGAAGCCTCCACAGCCTGAGCGAAGCATTTTTTAACCTTGTCCCTTGTCTTCTCTATGTCTTTATGAAGAAAAAAAACCCCTTGCAGTGAAGAGTTTCACATGCTGAAGTGACAAGCTCTCGCCCTCCTGTCTGCCTTGCTACCTTCTCTCTCTCGTCTCCTCTCTTCCTGTTCCTCTTACCACAGCCCACCCCTATTTATTCAGCCCACATCTGACAAGTCATGCCATAATGAAATATTACTGTCAAAAAAGCAGAAGAAACCCCCACCGTGCACTTGGTTAATCTACTGTAGATACGGTCCAAATCAAAAAGGTTTTTATAGTTTGTGATCAGTGTAAAAAAAACTGTCAGAGAGGCTGCTGTTTTAACTGCTGCTCGTGTGATTATGACAGACTCAAGTGCAACATGTTGAAACAGGCGCACAGCTCCTCTGACACTGCTGTGGTTTTGGCACATCCTGTTGACTTGCTGCTAAAACGAGAAGTAGCGACAGACAAGTGAGAAAAGCTGTCTAAGTGAGATTATCACATTAAAAACGGATAAATGAAAGAAACAACTTGGTAAATCTGAAAGTCTTTGCTGAAGCGTGCAACTGAATGAGATCAACAGAGCATCAAATCCCCCCCCCCCCTCCTTTTTTTAAAAAAATTTTTTTTTTTGGTTTAGATCTTGGTTGACCAAGACACGCACGTAGACGCACGCCCACACACTTCTGCTTTCTGAAAAAATGCAGTGGGTTGCAGATGTTTTGTTGTTGTGGTTATATTTAACCCAGTTGTGCACGGTCCTAACAAACACACAAGGTGTTTACATGGCTTGTACCTTTTCCTGTCAATCGCTAGGGGACCCTGCTCTGTGCGATGCCTCGGATCACTTGTGCGCCTGTGAGCGTAGTCGGGCAGCAGTCGTCGCCACTGTGCGTCGCTGAAGATGTTGCAGCAGCAGCCTCTGACGGGCAATGGGCCCTCCAACGGCCGGGGACTCGGCATGAGTGGCCACCCCGGGATGCATGCGCTCAACTCGGTTCACCAACCTTCCCAGCACCGGTCGGACGGAGGGGACTCAGGCCTCGAGGGCACAGAAAACGGACATGAAACCCGCAGAGATATCGGTGACATACTGCAGCAAATAATGACCATAACCGACCAAAGTTTGGACGAGGCACAAGCAAAGTTAGTCATACTTTTGATTTTTAATTTTTTGCATTTTCAGTGTTCTTGACGCTGTAGCTTGTTTTATTTTTGTTTTTGCTGCTTTGTCGACTTCGACTCGCAGTGGCAAAGTTTCCTGAACTTCAACCTATTGTTTAGATTATTTAGCCAGTAGCTAACAGATGAGCTAACGATAGCAAACGATAACAATGTTGTTAACATTATAGCCAATCTATATACTATAACATCAGCCAGTTGTTAAAGTTTCATTTTTACCATCAATAAACGCAATTTTCTTCAAACAGCGATGGATTAGGACGTAACGTTAGCCATTGTTAGCATGCTAAGCTACGTTAACATAGGCTAACTATATAAGGCTACAAAGGGAGCTAACATGTAACGGCTAATGTAAGCTGAACGTTTAAAACTATATTTTTAGTAAATGTTAAGACCTAATGATATCATAAATGAAAATAACACACAATATAACAACTACTGTCTAATGTAACTGTATACTTACATGTTACAACTGAGCAGTTACCTCCGTAACTAGTAGCAGGTCGAAAGCTAACGTTTGCTAACTTAGCCATGGTAAAGGTAGCAGGTCAGCCACTTAAAATTGTGTTTTTGTTTTGGTCAGCTTGCGTGTCGTCGCTCCAAGTAAACCTCTGTTTACATGTAGCCTGTTATGCTAGCTACAAGTCACGTTTTTTGTTTGTTTTTTAATGCACAGGAAACATGCACTCAACTGTCACCGAATGAAACCTGCTTTATTCAGCGTCCTGTGCGAGATCAAGGAAAAAACAGGTAACGTTATTTTATAAGGATTTTTGTTTTTAAAAAAAATGTGTCAGCCAAAATGCTTTTAATTTTAAAACCTACCTCATAGAGTTTTCATGTGCAGTAGATTGTTAATGGTTTGTTGCAGTGTTACTATACGGTGTTTACATCGTGTAAACCAGAAACTAATAAAATCAAAATAATTGTTTATACACTTAAAATTAAACTGACACAATGGGTTTTTAAAAAAGCAATATGTTTATTTGCAATTAAAATAAAAAGCATAAAAGAAGATAAACATAATTTGCCATATATGATGTAAATGGCTGTTTGGTGTAAAAATAGAGACAACAGCTGAACAAACAGACCTACAGTGCCTTCTGCAATATAATACATATTGCTTTGATATCTGCACATTAAGATCTTTGCATAGTTCAACTCCTATTAACATCTTATGTTACAGAAAAATAAGAGTGAGCAATGCTGAATTATATTAATATTTATATCTTAAAAGCTAATGTAATTTGATCCCATGTTGTTCAAAGCGAGCTGCTCTTTAAAGGCAAACATTTCAAGGCCGATTCCCCATCAAGACATTGTGAAAAGTTATTGTCACATTTATTTTTAGTCAAATGAGATTGCCCTGTCCTGCCCTGATAAAGGATGTTTTGACATGGGTGATAAATAAATATTGAGCAGAATGATTGCAGATTGTAAACAGTGTATGAGAGTGATGCATGGGATGATTTGTCCACTTTTAAATGTGATCCATTAATGTTTCCATTGGCTGACCCTTTGTATTCAAAGGATTAAGTTTAACATGGTTGCATCAAACAAGAAAGGCATGAATGAGTGTACGGGCTTCAGTTGAAACTAACCGGAAATGGCAGGAACATTAACAGGATGGAAATGAGATGTAACTGTACCTTCTGTTTACATTACACACAGAAAACTAATAGACTGTGACATTTACGCCTTTGACAGGCCTGTCAATGAGAAACACCCAGGAGGACGAGCCTCAGGACCCTCAGCTGGTGCGACTGGACAACATGCTGCTGGCGGAAGGTGTGGCAGGGCCGGAGAAGGGCGGCGGGGCTGCTGCTGCCGTGTCCGCTGCCACCAGCTCCGGAGGGATGTCACCTGACAGCTCGCTCGAGCACTCCGACTACAAAAGCAAGTTGAGCCAGATTCGCAGTATCTACCACACTGAGCTGGAGAAGTATGAGCAGGTACCGTGTCGCAACAGGAGACAAGCGCTGAAATTGCCCGTACACGCTTGCTTCTACTAAAGCTGCTTGCCAGGAGCGTAATCCATTGGCATGTTAGGCTCAGGAATTCAGTCAAATAACTTCTCTTTGTTAGGGAATACACATCTGTCTTTATGTTGCTGAAACACTTCCATACTTCTGTATGAGAAAAGGAATCTCAGGATTATCAGAACCTACACTGAAGCTCATTTGTGTGCTTTTACTTAAAAAACTTTGCCAGTTACTTGTCAGCAACATAAATCAACACAAATTTTTCCTGCAATGTCTTTTACAACCTTCCTCAGATTTTTCCAGAAGCTTCTTATATTTGCTGCACATGAAACACAGAAAGAAACCCTCGTTTCAAAGTTGTGTTGAGCTGAGCTGCATTTTGGTTTACTTCAATGCTGAATTTGCCAGTGGGACAAATCAGTTAGGCAGAGACTTTCAATAGTTTTACATGCTTGCAGAGAGCAGTGATGTTGGGCAGTCTGTTGCAGAATGTTTTACGATATGACAATAATCATATCATCTCCTCTACAAAGACAGAATAAGTAAATTGAATATAAATCACAATATAGTAACATAAATGAAACACCTAGCGTCACTGATTTGCACATCACTGTCCTTCACTGTCTGTCTTCGTATGCCTCCCTCACACAGGCCTGCACTGAGTTCACCACCCACGTCATGAACCTGCTGAGGGAGCAGTCGCGCACACGACCCGTGACTCCGCGGGAGATCGAGCGCATGGTGGCCATCATCCACCGCAAGTTCAGCTCGATCCAGACTCAGCTGAAGCAGAGCACCTGTGAGGCGGTCATGATCCTGAGGTCCCGCTTCCTCGATGCCAGGTAGGTGATTGTTGTTGTTTTTTTTGTTTTGGTACACAATGCTGTGACAAAAATCAGTTTTTTGAGCATCAGGTTCTCTCCCTGTAGGCAAATGATTGCATCTTTCTTCTTATTGGAGGACAGTAGCTTCACTCAGCTTGGATTCTCCACAGTTATTTGGGTTTCAAAACGCAAAAGACATTCAAAATAAAATAAAGATGAAAACTACAAATATATTAATCTACTATTAATCTAAAAACAAAACAAAGAAAGAGGATTTAACAAAGATTATTTTTTCAATACCAACCATCTGTTTATGTCTCATCAGGCGCAAAAGACGCAACTTCAGTAAACAGGCCACAGAGGTCCTGAACGAGTATTTCTACTCCCACCTGTCCAACCCTTACCCCAGCGAAGAAGCCAAAGAGGAACTTGCCAAACAGTGTGGAATCACCGTCTCTCAGGTAAACCGCAGACAGGTGTGAAGGAATGAGCAGCAGCGGGAAAGATGAAGGTTTTCTTGCTGTTCTGATAACATGGATGAAGGGAGGCTTCTACTAAACAATGTGCTATCTGTCTGTCAATCTGTCAGTCGAACTATCTTTCCAGCTGTGTAGCTGTCTGTCTTGTCTAAGTTGCTCAAAGTTACCTATTTTAGCAGAATATTCTCTGTTCTACCTCTGAAAAAAAAGTTACAGAATCATTTGGCATGTTTGTAATCTTTGCCTTGGCTGTTTTCTGGTGATTGTGCGAGCTCATTGAGAAGCAGAAAAGAGGCAGGTGAGGTGGAGATAACATCACTACCTGGTACAAACAGGTGCAGTGTGAAAGATATGCTGAGGGGCTGAGTGATTCTGAGCTTCTTGTGTTTTTAACTGAACTAGATCAGTGAATAATGCTGCCAAATGATGATTGCTTCTGTTAAATTTGCCCCACATTGTTGGTTAAAAACGATGGCAGAGGATATTAAAGATGGTCTCTAAGTTTGGCAGCAGGAAAGGAAACAGTGCATCTTGTTTCTATTACAACTTAAGATCCAGACACCTGGTAACTGAAACCCTTCATACATTTAAAAGATGAAATGACCAAGATCTTCAGTGACGTGATGTGGCTTGAAACAGTAGGAGAGCAGTTGGCTGGGAGTGTTAAATGTCTTTATGTCTCAGTTCTTTAGACTGAGCTTTGCATTGTTTTGTTTTGTTTTTTTGCCAGGTCTCCAACTGGTTTGGCAACAAAAGAATCCGTTACAAGAAAAACATTGGCAAGTTCCAAGAAGAGGCCAACCTTTATGCCATGAAGACAGCCTTGGGGGCCAGACAGGGTGACGATTCCCCGCACACTCCCAACTCCACAGGTACCAAAAGACAATGAGAGTTTCACTGTGAAACTGCTCGTGTTGAGGCGGTGAAACAGAGGTTGATTCATTCGCTTTTCTGCCCCAGTTTCTCCTCATCAATTAACTTGTCAATCAAATACCTGAGCTGTGTACCTGGACATAATTTGTTGCCCTCAGGCTGAGGAAAACGGAAAAATAATAATGGGTGTTGTCAGGCATCGAGGAAGTGCAGAGTATATAAAGATCATTTAGACACAACAGTAAAACCAAATCTGATATGTGTGTGTGTTTTTTAATCTGTCTGCTTTGAGATTATCTTGAGTGTTTTTTAGTGACTCACCTGCTTTGTGGCTGCTAGTCTCACTTTGCTTGTTTGCTACTAAATTGAACGAGCCAAGAGAACTAATGTAAGAGTGCTAATATGACAGCTGAGGGCAGCAAGTTGCTGATATAATGGAGGGTATTTTATCCCAATTTAAAGAGGGCTGTAGGTCCCTGATGAAAGACTCCTCTCATGTAAAGGAAGTTTAATGTGTAATATAAAAATCTGCTTTGCCGTTTATAGCATATTTATGGTATTCCACCTTAAATTGTTGCAAGATCAGCCACATTTTACCGCAGGTTTACTGCCGGTCGTTCCTGACGTTTGTCTCCTGGTTTTGCCTGCAGGGTCTGGGTCCTTCTCTCTGTCCGGATCAGCTGACCTGTTCCTCGGGGTTCCACCTGTGAACGGCGAGCAGTCTGCCTACCAAATGGGCGTGCAGGTACACGAACACATTTGTGTGCGCATACCTTTCTTCTGCTGTGCAGAGGATTCTGGGTCCGAATAGGCTGAAAAAGAAAAACTAATCTGCACAGTGCAAAGTGTGACTGACTGCAGCAGCACACTGTGGCATTTCTGGCAAACTGCAAACTATGTGCTGCGACATGCTAAATGTGTTTCTGGCATGCCAAATAGTTTTTTTATGAGGAGTATTTGAACGTGGCTTATAAAAAAAACAACCAAACATGGTGTTAATGTGATGAATTATCAAACTCCAATTACTTTTAAGTCTTTTCATGCATAAATTGTGACAAAATCTACCCAGAATAAATCAAATAAATCAGAATAATCTTGACATTGTGTAGAATAGTTGGCAGTAACGTAAAGTGAACACTTAATCTATAGGTGAAGTGACGCAGTGATGATGCACGTTTAAGCCCTCCAACACCTTGTTTGTTTGCTTGATGCTATTCTTTCGATTTTCTCAGGCTAACGGGAACTGGCATGGTCGAAACTCGCCCCCGTCCGGCGCCTCACCCCACAGCGACCACTCGGAAAACTCTGACTGATGGCCCCGCCCACCGGCACAGAACGACAGCGACGGAAAGTTTGACGACGGGAAAAAAAAGACATAAAGAATGAAATCACACTTCCCACTCGGCTGCAGTTTGTTTTTGTACGTTGTTTGTTTGGTTTGACTTTTAAATGTACACTGTTTGTTTTTTTTCTTTTCTTACCGCTCAGCGTTGGTCATTATTATGCTTGTATGATTAGCTGAGTGCACGGACGGTGGAGTGTGTGTGTGTGTATGAGTGTGTGTGTGCGTGTGTGTGTGCATGCAGGTGTGGGTTTATTATCAGGGGGTTGTTGGGTTTGTTTTCCACTACTTTTGACATGTTACTGAGGTGTGTGTTTGTGGTCGGGCATGGGAGAGGGGGGGCCTGCATTATCATTGTTTTTAGTACACTATATCATTATTATTATTATTATTATTATTATTAATATTATTGCTGTTTTATTATTAGTGCAACAACTATTTTCATTTTAACAGCTCAGAAAGAGAGAATGCATTTAGTGAATGAGAGGGCAATAGAGAAAAATCCAAAGATTTTGTGTGTTTGTTTCTCTGTTTTTGTTTGTTTGTTTGTTTGTTTGTTTGTTTTCTACTGGGCTTATGTGTCCCTGTAAAACGAATAAGGCGCGACTGAGTCCACATTAACGGTTTGAATGAGTATATCAACAGTGCTGTCTTTTTTCTGTACAGTGAAACACCTGTATTCTCTCTACCTCTTTTACAATAAAGACTCTCTGTATTCACAACCAGATGGTGATCAGACCAGATTTCTGTGGATTCAGCGAGGTGGGTGGGGGGGTTCTAATTGAAAAAGACCTCAAACATTACCTCTTAACAAGAAGTTTTGCTTTTATTTGCACATGTTTTGGCATAATTTCACCCCCCACATTATGACAATCACTGTATTTAAATGTGATTTAGAAATAGCAAATAGCTGAGAAAGTTTGTTACATTGATGCGTTTAAAACTGTAGGAATATACAGTAACGATGTGCTCCAGCTTTACTGCAATCAAGGCCGATAATCTGCATCAGAAAAAGGCCCCTGAGGGCCCCTCGGTGTCCCGCTCACGTGTGCGTCGTCACTGTCACGCAGCTTTCCCACGGTTTCCCAGCCAACATCAAAGAGTTTCTACGAGCTGATGCGAAACAACTGCGGTGCTAAACGTCGCGCCTGCTCGAGACAAGGCGCCCAAATGGCACGCGTGGTCAATGTGGGGTGGAGGTGTGAACGCAAAGTGTTAACTGCTGTCACACCTCCGCCCCGCAGACCGACTGACAAACGCAAAGGCGTCACGTGTGACAGGCCGACTGTCGGCGCGTCGCGTCTCAGTTTGGCACCAGAGGTTTGAGCGCAGACAGATGATGTCGCAGGTTTTGTGACATTAATAGATCAGCTGGACAGACAGACGGACGGACGGGGGGGGCTGAAGTCTCAGCTCATCAGATGGTTCATGCGATGCGGCTGAACTTTCAGTATCAGAGTCTCGTACGTGTCCAAACCACAAATATCAGAAGAAAAGTACGAAACCGCCTGTTTGTTGCAGGAAATATCTGTGAAAAACACAAGTAATTTTGTACATAAATGACTTGGATATTAAATAAGTTTTGAATTAATTTACCATTTATATTCATATTTGTGAATGTTTACTTTCCACCTCTCTTAGTATCGTTTTTACAAAGAAATAAAGCAACTCTCACATTCACAAATAAATCACTTGCATTTTGGAAAAAGCATGATGAGGTTGGCAGTAAAAGCTTCCACGTTAACCAGCACTGATTTTATGCCACTGAAAGCAAATCTAAACCCAAATTCTGAATCTTCCTGTGGTTTTTACGCACAGCCTCGTATGAGCCCACATGGCTTTTTACGCACAGGTTTGCGCGTGAGTGTGTGTCTTGTTTAGTAGCTGATTTGTCTCATAAATGTGAGACCAGGATTTCCAATCAATGCAAGATGAGACCATTTTATTAAGTTTAAAGCAGCAGGTGATTCACCTACATTACCGTGAATAAACTACGGTGTAATCCTGCGGCCAAAAGGAGGGGGTGGGCTGGTTTCAAGGGGAGGTGGGTGGGTCTTGTAAAGTTTGGTCCGGTGGTGGGAGGAGTCTGCGGGGTTAGTTGGAGGAAAGTAAAACAAGAGGCCTGAGACGAGGGGCTTCATCACCTGATCAGCTGCAGACTGAGAGGGAACCCACCGACCTGTGACTGGATAAGGACAAACTGCTACTGGAAACAATGCAACTGTTACAGAAAACAGAGGATGCAACAAACGAAAGAAAGGTAAAATATATCTCAATTCATGTTATTTCCTATTAGATATTTCCCGTTTTTCCTCCAGTAATTCCTTAAATATCCAAAAGCTTTTTATAAAACTGTTTTCTCAGATATCCTCTTCGAAATGTCTCAGGAAACATTGACATCAGATCAAAGAGAAAAAAAACTTTATAATATAGAAAAATGAAGGAAATAAAATCACCACTGTACATTTGGTTCATACCCATAATATTTGTTTATTTTTCATCTTCCAGTTCATGAAATCTCAGGTGGAGAAACGTCGGAGGGAGAGGATGAATCGCAGCCTGGAGCGACTGAGGGCCATGTTGCTTCAGGAGCCCGAACAACTGGTAAAAAACACATGAACATACAAAAAAATAAGATTAAATACAACACAATATCATAGAAGTGCAGGGTCAATATCAAAATCAAAGAAAAAATCAGGTATTACAGTGATGTCAATGTACTGAGAAAGTTAAATTGAAAGAAATCCAATCTTTATGTGCCATTCAGGCCTTTAATAAAGTCAGCAGACTGTGTTAACCGCTGATCATGTCTTCACACAGGGCGGGACTCAACGCAGGGTGGAGAAAGCTGAGATACTTGAGCACACAGTCCTCTTCCTGCAGAACACTGCCAAAGGAGACGACACGAGAGCTGGAGGTGGTGGTGGTGGTGATGGAGGAGGAGGCCAGAAACACTCCTTCCAAGACGGCATCTCCACCTGCCTGCAGAAAGCCGCTCAGTTCCTGGGACCTGAAGGCAAAGGTCTGTGCCTCGGAGCAGCACTGGATGCATCTTTTGCTGCTCGCTTTTCCCCTTCAGACTCTGATTCTGCAGGCGATAAAAGACCCGAAGCTCCGTCCTCCTCCAGCTCTCCGCCACAAACAAAGTCCATTCTTCATATGCTGAGGCAGAAGTCCAAGCACAGACTGCAAGCAGGAGCCTCCAGCGTGAAGAGTCTTGTTCATCCCTATAAAAGTCTTGTCCAGCAGGAATTTCCCAGAATTCCCCAACAGGCTCAGAGACAAAATCAGCTTGACATCAGGGTGCAGAGACAAGTGAACAAACAGAGCCCATCACCGGGCCACCCGGTCAGCCAGACTCTGTGGAGGCCCTGGTTCTGAACGGCAGACCTCTGCATCTGAAACTGAACTTTTAATTGCTTCAACAACTTTTATTTAACTTAAATTAATAGGTTACTTACTGTTGCCAACTGTACTGTTCCTGAAGGAACTTTTCTTTTGTAGTCTTGTGAACAACAACCTCTGATTTTTCTAGTTATTCATGACTATCTTTTCTATTCAGCCACAATCTTAAAACCTGTAAGTAATGTAAAAATCTAACTTGTTCATGTGCCGTATGTGTGACTGGGTTGACTCACTACTCTTGTTTAATGGTTTTGAATGAGTGCAGTAAATGTGGCAGCCATCTATTCTGCAGACAGGCTCATGCAGGGACCCTCTCAGACTGGGACAGACGTCAGCTGAACGGCTAAGCTGTCCGGCTGAGACTGCGAGTTCTGAGGTGAGTATAACCGAGCTAACCGAGCAGCTAAACCCCCCCATCATCATCATCATCATCTGCTGTCATGATACAAGGCTGAAACACTGAAGTTTGTAATGATTGGGTGTCCATCCATCACTCTTGCAGGTGTGGGACCTCAGGGTTGGAGGCTGGGAGAGCCCCATGCAGCCCCTCACACCCCCCTGTGTGCCACGCTGTCTGCTGGCATCAATGACATCTGTGGCTCAGTGTACAATTCAGCTTGTGTTCTCTTTATATGTTATTGTCTATTTTGCACACTAATTTATTCTGGATGTCTCCCTATGGTGAGCAGCTTTTTTACAAAAATTAATAAAAAAAAATCTTAAAATAAGAAGCATGTTGTCCATAATTTCTTTTTCTATATTAGCTATACAAGTTCCAAGCCTTTTGTCTGCAGTGACAGCTCTCTTTAGTTCTCGGTCAGAGGTGTGAACATGGCGTCCTGCAGAGTTACATCCTCTGGGTGTGAAGTCTGGCCATGAAGGGGAAGAGATCAGCAGCATTTCTCACCTCAGAGACATCAAAGATGCTCCTGTTCACACATTATTAGTTTACTTCCATGAATTCAACTAATAAAAATATATAGCTAATATAAGAGTCTTCACTAAAGATTTGCAATGAAACGTGTAAAAATAAACCAAATGATTTTTGCAGTGATCTTCATAAAGTTAAATAAAATAGCGTTTCTTCAGAGGAAGTCTAAACAAGCTTTTCTGATTCCAAAAGGAACATTTCCTATTAAATAACTCTCCTTTTATTTCATACTGTAGTTTTACATCAGCTTTGTAACATTAGAGCAGCTGTCAAACTTGCTGCTCAGTTAAAATCTACCTGATAAAAGTTTCCGTTTTTGTTAAACTGAACGTCAAACTAACTTTTCTGTCCGATTCTTCTCTTGACAGGATTAAGTTGAATGATATAAAAAGCCTCTCAGCTCATGTCACATTTGTTTTCATTGTAATTAGCATCGCCGCGAGCTGCTAACAGGACACCGGTTTTGTGCGCGTGTCCGGTGTCACGTCACAGGAAGCAAAACGTGTCTTTAACACCTGCGGCCCTTTGAAGTTCCGCCACACTCAGAGGACGTTTGTCCTTCACCTGTCATGGCTGTCAGACTATCAAAAACTTTTATTTACTTGTTTTTTTCCTGAAATTATATTTTTTGTTCGCTAAAAAGAAAAAAAAAGTAAAGCCAGCGAACAATTGCCAATAAAAACACAGTAAAACGTTCCCACAGTTGGGAGCATTGGTTGTTACCACCGTTTAATGTTAAATTATTTTTGACCCTCCGGTGTTATAAATTATTTATATTTAAAAAATACGAAAACTATTTAAGAACTTTGGATGTTTTGGATGGACTGAAATTAAATGTTCACATTAATCCAAACTACGTAGAAGCACTGGGGCTTTAAGTAAAAGGCTGTCTTGTTTCACAAAAGACTAGCGCCAGAGATTATAATTAATCATTATATGGGACTTTTCTTTCTTTCTTTTTTTTTTTGACAAAACCGATTGTACAATAATTTTAGTTCCTTTCGTTCAGCCGCTCATAGAGTTCACTGATTAAACCTGATCCAAAGTGAGGCAGCACGTGAGACACTCCTCTGGCTCTTTCTCGTGGGAAAAAGAAGAACAAAGCGTCCATTTGCACCTTTATTATCTGTTAGAATTAGAGCATCATTAAAAGAAGTGTGTGTAGGACTGAGAGCTTTCAGGTTCCCACACACACACGTTCACACACCGATCCCTCTGATGCAAATCACGCGCCAGGCCTTGCGTTCTCATTGTAATTATCTTACACATATTCATTATTCAGGTCATTTGGACCGAGGAACACTGACTCTTTCCCAATGTTTTATTCTTACTAGATAAAAAACACGCTTGTAAAAAGTTGTGTCGTTGTTTAATATAATGTAGATGACTTCTGCTCATTTTAATGCTTTTAATTTGCACCAAAGTGAGAAGTAGACGCAGAAAAATAAACCAGAAGGAAACCAGTGCGACACAGCTGCTTGTTTATAATGAAGCTTTTTGACAAGAGAAACTATTAAAACTTGATTCTTTTGGTCTTCGTACTATTGTATTATTATTTTATCTTTGTTATTTATTTGAATGAGAACTATTATCATGAATATTCGTATGTCATCATGAGTATTTGTATGTTTTTCAAAATGAAAGCCTCTGAGCACGTGCCAAAATGTGTTGGCTGAGAGACTCAAACGATAAATGAACAGGGTCCAAACATTCATCATTTTAACTCAGTAAAATGATTTTTTTTTCATTTTTATCGGCCCTGTCTGACAAAGAACTGATCATATGATTACGGTAATAAAATAAAAGTATTTTTTACATTTAAAAATTACTCGTATTTGTAATGGATTATGTACGATGTTAAGCGTTTTTCAGACGGCCCTTGCTCTGAGTTTAATGTGAGGAGGTCGCGTGCCGCTGCTGCACGTGTCTGTCTCAGACGGTTTGGTGAATTTCTCAGACAATGCTGGTGTATCACTGCCTTCACCGAAGTTAGATTTTAAATATAGGACTCCTATCAGAGTACTTCTACTAATTGTACCGGTACTTTCACACCGCTGCAAACGGACAGGTTACAAACGCAGCGCGCTTAAAGATAAAGTGTTGAAACACTGAAGGAGGCAAATGGTCACGTGTTCCCTTAAACCTATTGGCAGTAATAATTAAAGAGCGTTCGTCGATGCACATTTTGGCGTCTGACACAACAACACGCAGACAAATGCTGAAGAAGTGGGACGGTGGGAGAATGTCCCGCAACTCTTTCTCATCCTGGGAACGTGGAGCGAAAAGCTTCTTCCCGCATTTATTACCTGTTAAAACTGATACGTCAGTTAGAAAGTGTGCTTGGAGGAGAAATGTCTCTAAGGTTTTCACACACACACCTGAAACCCAAAATAATCTCTACAGTGTGTGACAAGAGTCGAAATGTTTTCTTTTTCATTTTGTTTTTGTAATTAAACCAAATACATTTCATGGAAGAGCCGCGCGTAAAAGGAGAGGCATTGCGCGTAAAATCAGCACGGAAAGACTTGCCTCCTTATATTTGACAAACCGTAATTTGTCAGGTTTTCACACACACACCAGAAACTTAAAATAATCTCTACACTGTGTGACAAGAGTCAAAATGTTTTCTTTTTCATTTTGTTTTGTTATATAACCTCACTTATGTCATTGGAAAGCTGTGCGTAAAAGGAGAGACTTTGTGCATAAAATCAGCAAGGAAAGACAACACACCGTAATTTGTTTCTTAAAAAAATCGATTGAAGGAGAAAGGTTTTAGTAAAATTTATCTAATGGTGTTTACTAAATATGAGAAACCGTCCACGATGACGAACTCTCAGTAATTCTGGCAAACAGGGGAGCTTCTCCCACAGCTCTCTTTCATGGGAAAATTGCGCACAGCGCTCTTTTTACACTTTATAGCCTGTTAGAATCGATACATCGTAAAATAGTGTTTGTAGGAAACGTGGCTCTCGGGTTCCCACGTGTTGCTCCTAAATATGTCATCGTGAAATTAACTGCCTTTTGGTTTTAATCGCATTTTTAATCGCATTGTTTTACAGGTATTTGTCATTTTACGCGCGACACATACAGGACATTTGCAGCAGATTTTGCAGTTTTTTTGTATATAAATAAACATTTTTCAAATAAAAAAAGGGTATTTTCAACTTTAAAAATGACTTTGGCTATAGTTTTGTTTCAAATCTAAAAGACAAAAAACTTTAAGACGTAAGTTGCGCATGAAAGAGTGGATTTTACGCACGACCTAACATTAAATTTTGTTGCAGATTTTATAGAGCTGATGAATATAAATCAACCAGAGTAATGACAAATGAGTAATCTTTCAAAATGTTTTTTAATTCATTTGATTTTTTTGGATCCACGCGCCTTTTGTCCACCAGCTTCGGCCTCAGCACGTCTCCATGTCTCCATGTCTCGGCGTGAGAAGTCACCCGCAGTCATTTGTCTGCGCTTCCTGCTGTTTTGGCGGACATTTGTTACTTTACTTCAGATATGTAAATGAGCGCCACGCGAGTCGGTGACACCTTTCTAAGTCGCGTGCAGCTTCCACTCAGCTGGGCACGTGCCCGCAGAGGGGTCTCTTGGTGCGTCAGACAAAGTCTGTGGTGGGTGGAGCCTAAAGTTACGCCCACATATGTGTTAAAAACCTGAACGGAGGGCTGAAGGGCTCATTCAGATCCGACTGAAGGACCGACGGTCACCGCTGGACTATCTTTACTGTTTTCTTGGACAATCATGAAACTGGTTCAGGATTCAGAGGACGCAAAGGCCAAGAGGAAGGTACTTGAATCGTTTATGATATTTCATGCTTATAAGATGAACATTACTCGGACTTGTACAAATTTACCTCCTAGTTTCATTCTTTGTATTACCATTTGAATTAATCGTATTGTCCGGTGTTTGTCTCGTAGAGTTTGAAACCTCTGGTGGAGAGACGTCGAAGAGAGAGAATAAATCGCAGCCTGGAGAGCTTGAAGACTCTTTTGATGCAGCAACAGGTAAATATCACAATCTTAAAGCGGTCGGTTCGTTCTCATATGCTTTGAAGGTCTTTTGGTGGAGGCAGAGAAACTTTTTATTGAATATCTGTTTCTTTTCTAGGAAGGAACTCAGCGCAGAGTGGAGAAAGCTGAGATACTGGAGCGCACAGTCCTCTTCCTACATAAGACAGGAGCTGCAGGTGGTGGAGGCCAGAAAAACTCCTTCCACGACGGGTTCTCCACCTGCCTGCAGAAAGCCTCTCAGTTCCTGGGACCTGAAGGCAAAGGTCTGTGCCTTGGAGCAGCACTGGATGCATCTTTTGCTGCTCGCTTTTCCCCTTCAGACTCTGAATCTGCAGGCGTCCAAAGCAGAAGCGAAGCTCAGTCCTCCTCCAGCTCTCTGCTCCTCACCAAGTCCTCCAGGTCCATTCTGCAGCTGCTGATACGGAAGTCCGGTTACAGACTGTGCTCGCCTGCTCTCACCGTGGTGCAGAGTTGCGGAGAGTCTCATCAGTCTCCGGCAAAGCAGCAGACACACAAAGTGGCGAGTCGAGCCAGCAAACAGAGTCCGACACAGAGCCAAGCGGTCAGCCAGTCACTGTGGAGGCCCTGGCCCTGATCACGACGCAGTGATCCCACGAACTGAACTTTTACTGAATACATCGCTGGTTATTATTTTCACAGCACATCGTTGTTACTGTTCGTTTTCATGAACGTTTCAGTGCAACGTATCAAACACGTGACTGTTATTCTGCTTGATTTGTTGATAGTGTACATTTTTATTGAGCTCCCATCAAATGCTGCTGCAGCCTTCACGGGCCAACTCGTGTTCATTGTGTCATGTATGATGTATCTTTGCACCTTAATTTATTTTATTTCTCTTCTGTAAATAAACAAAAATGAAAATCACGAAAGGTTGCGTGTGTTCATTGATTGTCTGGCACGTGTCTTGAGGAGCGCGAGTGCGGGCTTGAGATGCCACACACGTGAGAATGAAAGGCACCACGTGGAGACGTTTCACACAATTTTACGCCATGCGTCGTTAATCCTCACCCCGAGAAACTGTACTATACATATAGGCGGAAAAACCTTCAGAAAAATAAAGTAAACTCTTATATTACAAAACCACAATTGCAAGTAGTTCTTTAAAGCTTTATATTCTAAGTTCATTTCTTTATTTAAGACTTTTTGTGAAATTTAGAATAACAAAATAAAGTGGCTAAGTAGTTGGAATACATGCGGAAAAGGTGCAATTCTCGTGCGTAATGCCACACCCTCGTGCCTAAAAATGGACAGAGTGAGGAAAGGTAGATTTAATCCACAAGAAAATTCGTTTTATGCGTAAAGTTGCAATTTTCCCCGTAAGGAACGTTGCATTTTGGTCTTGGTGTGCGTATTAGAGAACGCTGAGCGCTATCCGAACATTCATTTGCATCAGTCACACAAGAAAAAGTTCTTACAGTCTGAATCTCATTTGCATCTCAAACGCATTGAAACACGCGTGGGAACGCGGGAAGTCTCTTCTCTCTCGGCGTCACCTCCTCGGATGGTGTATCAGTTCTAACAGGCAGTAAAGCTGTAAATGCAGCGTCACTTCCTCCTTTGTCCCACGAGAAAGAGTGTGAAGATAAGGTGTGAGAACATTTGAAAAGGTCCCATCTTATTTGCATTGAACTTGTTTTATTGCATCAGCAGGGTTCTGACATCTTTGTGCAACAATGCACTTTTTTGGGGGGTCAATTCCTCTTTCAAAGTTTCAGCAGTAAAATACAATCTCTTAGGTGTTGAGACAATACATATATCAAAGTATTTATATTATTTATATATATCAAAGTACAACAGTCAAGATGGAGCATCTTTAGCGTTCATCTCAGTCTTGTTGTCATTTTATCTTCTTGACTGTGTCATATAACAAGAAATGTACAGTGAACAATATTCCCCTCTTTACAAAAAAAGTATAGCAACAATAATAATTTAGGCAAAGCTGAGTGAAAACTGGGGAGGCAGTTTGGAACGAAACATCTCCAAGTCGCCTTTGTGTATTAATTTGTTTGGAATGTAACAAAAAAAACAAACAAAAAAAGGAATTTAAGACTGAAATCTGTCTCTGATGCCCAACAGATGCATGTGGGATAAGAATTAAGGTCCTTAAATTACAGTTAATCGTCGCTGGAATCCCTCTCACTTCATGGCTCCTTTTAAATCTTCTTCTTTGCACTGGGCTTAGCGACAAATTACACCAAATCCCAAACTAAAACTCCAGGCCTCTCTGTCAATATGGCCTCGCTGTGAGTCATTATCTTTTTTATTACATCTTCTTACAGGCTGGATGGAAGAATCTGAGATCCTGAGGCTCTATAAGGCTGTTTGTGTGGAGTCATTAGTGTTGTTTGACCTTTCACCTCTGGACTTCTGCTCTGAACCTGCCGAACTCACCGCCGGCTGTTCTGCTCTAACGGGACCGTCGCCGTTCACGGCCGGCCGACGGTCTGACAGGGTGGAAACTTCTGCGGGGGGCGAAACGACCACCCTTTCTATGGGCTCACTGGCTGTTCTGTCTGTCACAATAACATAATTGGGTTCTGGCTGGGGGGCGCTGGAGCGACGCTGCAGTGCATGCTGGGTGCAGGAAAAGGAACGCTGCCGAGGGGCGGGCTGCGGGGACAGGAAGTGAGGTGTTACGGCTCTGGGGACTTCCTGGTGCCTGTCTCGATCCTCGTCTTCTGAGGTCACCTCCTGTAAGGTGCTGATTGGTCGAGGTGAACGGCCCATGACTCTCGGAGGGACCAGCGCTGTTGCTGATTGGTTGAGCTGTGGTCGCCAGTTCTGAGGGGAGGGGTACTGCACTCGGTTCATCGACCAATCACTGGTGAGACAAGAAAGCCATTAAAACATTAGACAAACAGCAACAAAAGGTAAATTAAGAGACATTCAGGCGTCTCTGTCTGATTATGTTACTGTGACCTTACTTTTGTGGGGGAGGGGTCATATCTCTGTGTGCTATGATCCCAGAGAAGGAGGCGCTTCTTCCCGGCAGGCCTTGTGATCCCACCCACGGCGAGTACATCAGAGCGCGCTCCTCCCACAGCATGTCGTTGGCCGAGTCGACGGGAACGGGCCCTCTCTGGATTTGGTGAGCCAAGAGGAGCTCCAGGACCTGGTGATGCATGCCCTCCCTGGCCACGTCGATTGGACGGCGTCCTCTCCGATCGTGCAGCTCGAGGTTGGCGCCGTGAAGGAGGAGGAGTCTGGCTGTATCATAGCAACCATGGAGGGCAGCGAGGTAGAGAGGTGTCTCGCCCTACAGGAGAAATAATCATAAATATGACTATTTTCTGTGATGCTTCAGTGATACTTTGTCTAGTTTGTCTTTCAAAACAAGTATTCAGGAGATCTGCACAATAATTGAGAGTAACTTTTGCTTAAACAGAGCATTCGTAAGACTTAAATGACACAAGCAGAGCCATCTTGTAAAGTTTTAAACACGGATAATTATAGAGAAACATTCAGAACTGACCTTGTTGTCTTGCAGGTCCACAGCGGCCCCATAGCGTATGAGGGTCCGGGTCAGGGAGAGGTGGTTTACTGAGCATGCCCAGTGCAGGGCTGATCTCCCTGAGAGAGACAGTGTGAGTGGAGGGGAGGCAAGAGGGAAGAAGGGAGGGAGTAAGTCAGCCAATGAACAACCATTACACAACAGAGTCGAGCCCAGGTGGTGAGGAGAGAGTGGAGGGACGGGATGTAGACATGAATCATTCCAGCCAAAGTGAGAAAAAAGATGAAGGAGACAAGACAGGCAGAGACAAAAATAAAAGAGGGTGAGGGAGAGAGACAGCAAAGCAAAAAGAACAACGAGCGACAAAGTTACAATGTCCACCAGCTCGAGTTTGAGCACAAGAGCACATTAACTTTGTTCTGAGTCAGAGGAGGGCAGCAGGGGAGCTGGAGGAGGACCAGGAGGAGGACGAGGAGGAGGAGATAGAAGCGATGGAGAGATGAGGTCAGGTCGGGAGAGGAGGGACACAGAAGGAGGACGTGAGAGAGACGGGGTAAGTTTCACCAGTTACTCAACCCCTCAGTGCACATGGGTAAGAAAATAATGGCTTGCTCAGGAGCTCTACATGTTATTTTTTTTTTCTAATGTGAGATTTAACCTGTTTATGCATTGGATCCACCTGAAGACACTGATGGAGAAGTTTAAGACTCTTTGTTAGTCAAGCTAGCATTGTGATTATAATGAAACAGGCATTTGGTCAAGGCTGAAAAAATTTAACATCCAATTTGCATATGAAATCTAAAAAAATTTTGACATTTCATAGTCATGGTCGAGGTCATTCAAGGTTTTGTTAAGATGTCTCAAAAAGTTTTGACTGAATTGCCGTTAAATTTGGTAGATTTTCAAGTTTCAGGATGAATTTTAACAACTTTGGTGGTTTTTAATTCCTGATTCATGTCTAATTCTTTGCTTAAAAAAACCAAAAGATTGCAACACTGATGAAATTCCCATCAGCCCCAGCTGCACAATGCTAGCATGCTAACATGCTAAACCAAGATGGAGAACATTGTTAATATTATACCTATTTAACATCAGCATTGTACTTTGAGCATGCTGTTTTCAGCATTTAGCTCAGTAATTTTATTTTCTTACTAAACCGCTCAAAGTGTTTTATAAGACCAGTCAGCTCACAACAATGAGATGAGGGAGTACAAAGCAAAAAGTCACCTGATTATCGGTGGATTATTCACAGACACACACTCACACACACCAAAGGCACAACAATCAAGAGCAGTTTGGGGTTCAGTATCATGCTAGTCAGAGATTGGACTACAAACTTCTGATTGTAGTTAAAAAGCAAAAGCAAATGTCATTTTTAACCAGACATGTACCGAGGAGGCAGCT
>JAPZDV010000025.1:4219544-4239840 GCA_029814665.1 Acanthurus lineatus | reverse complement strand
CCTAAAATGCCTCCAAATGGCACTTTGGCTCCTCAAAATCTTAAGGGACACATTCAGTTTAAAAACATTACATTTTCCTATCCTAGTGACGAAAACAACGCTGTGCTCAAGGTACTGTGTGTGTGTTTATATCCCATACATTTATTTACAGTTTTCATCATTTTATCGCAGATGAGACATTTACACAAATACAAGTTCACCTTATTCCCTTTCTTCTGACAGGATGTGTCACTGGAGCTAAAACCTGGCAAAATCACAGCTATTGTGGGGCGAAACACGTCAGGAAAGTCCACCTGTGTGAAGCTGCTGGAGAGATTTTACCAGCCGCAGTCAGGGGAGATCCTCCTGGACGGGAAACCACTGATTAACTACAAAGACCAGTATCTGCACGACAAGGTGGGCTGTTTTTACAAGACTCCCAAGGGCATCCTTAAAGCTAAATTGTGGGATTTTATAGAAAACAGTGCAGCAAAAGTCTCAATTAAGATCCAATTAAGCTGCTGTCTGAAATACGTTAAGTTCTGCGCTTTTTGACCTCAGTTGATCACATTAATGCCTGACATTTCTGATATATATTTTGCTGAGAGATGTACTTTTCACTATGCAAACAGAACAAATTAACTTTAAATTCAATGTCATTACATGTTAAAAAAAACAACAGTAAAGACTGCAGACTGGGTTTTGGAGCATTTCATTTGGGATGCTGAGGACGGTTTACAGAACTCTTCTACCTGCCTCTTTTACTGTTCTTTTTATTCGGACACAGACTGAAATAGATTAAATAAAACACAACCTGTTTGTGTAAAGAACTGACACCTTTGGGAGTTTTTTAAGTCACTGTACCACAAAAATAGCAAATAAAAATTGTATTCTGTATCTGGGTCCTTGATGGCAACATATGTAGAGTGAATCACGGTTCATTAACAGCTTCTACTCAGATTCATTCAAATATGTCTTTAAATTTTACTTCTCTTCACCTGTTTTTATCTTTCACCTAACACTTGTTTTGTATTATCTCACACTGGTCCCACAAACATTGTGGGAACATTTACTTGCAGTTTTTGCTTAGTTTTATTCTGCTCTCGCCCTCATTGTCATCCATTGTGCGACAGTTGCTGTGACAGCTGTGACCGTTACACTGTCACCGACGTTTTCTCTCCATTCTGTTTGTTTCTAGATGGCTGTGGTGAGCCAGGATTGTCTGCTGTTTCCTCGCTCTGTGCGGGAGAACATCAAGTACGGCTCCGAGGATGCCTCTGATGAGGAGATGTACAGGGCTGCCAAGCAGGCTTGTGCCCACGAGTTCATCTTAGAGCTGTCAGATGGATATAACACAGGTTCGGTTCAGACTTAAATTTCTATGAGAGTGAACCCTGAGGTGGGGTTCTTCACAGGGATTCATGTTGAAAAAATGTTAATTTTAATTGTTTTTCATTTAACTTTATCCTTACTTAGCACAATAATAGTATAAATGACAGTAATGATACATCTTTTAGTAGTGGAAAAATATCTTTTCCCTTTAAGCTGACCAGGGGATCTACAGGACTTAAAGGCATAGAATATAGTTTCCTAAAAAGATATTGAAAGGTATTAAAAGTAAAATATTATTACTGCTAGCCTCAGAAGCTGCTACTTTCTTATCATGAGCAAGTTTTAGCAAAAACCAAAATGAACTCAAAAAATGAGCAACCTCCAGGGCTTCAAAATGAAGCCAGCATTGAAATGCCAAAAACTGCAATTCCTTGAAAGGCCACTTGAGACAGACTCCAAAAGTGAGTCACTCCTTTTAGAGCTGAATTAAAATGCCAAACTTTGCAGCAGAAATAAACATTACAGCCTTTTAAAAGAGAGGCAAAAAAAGTTTTTGGTCTTTACAGCCAAAGTCCCTGTTCATGACAAGTGAATGTTGGGCTGAACTTTTTACACAACTCACTATTTCAAATTATATAAAGGCTTAAAGCTCTGCAAAATTAGGGAAATGGGCACATTTAGTGACAGCAGCTGCTAGCTATCATCCAGGCATCACACGGACAGTAACAGCATTTTTCTCCCCCTCATGTGGGCCCAGTTGCTTAGTTTGTTAAATGTCCAGAAGGTATTGTTACATTCTGCTAAGATGAAATCAAATGTGAGACATTAGTAAAACATTTAAGGTCATATTTGCTGTACTGGTTTTCCATTGGACTGTCATAGCCAGTTTTAATTTAGCTTTGTAAATCCTGCAGAAACTCTGCCGGCAATATTTAAAGAACGGATCGATTTAATTAAGTGCTCTTGTAACCAACTGCACTTTAGCCTTGTGGTCTTGCCTGACGATCCCAACGATGTACATAAGAAAAATAACAGTGTGTCTCCTGTTGGACAGATGCTGGAGAGAAGGGAGGTCAGGTCTCTGGAGGACAGAAGCAGCGCATTGCCATCGCCAGAGCTTTAATCAAACGTCCCAGAATCCTCATATTGGACAACGCCACTACTGAGTTGGACCCAGAGACTAAATACAAGGTTTGAAAATTCCTAAATATTTCAAATTATTTTCATTTACTCATCTTTTCACACATGTAACAGCAAGTCATGATTGTTTTCAACAGGTCCACAAATCTTTGCTAAACCAAACCAACGACTGCACCGTTCTGCTCATTTCCAACAAAGTGAGCGTTGTAGAGAAGGCCAGTCACATAATTGTACTCGACAATGGGATGGTGGAGGAGGAGGGCAGTCATGAGGAGCTGCTGAAGAAAGGTGGACTTTATGCTGAACTGGTGAGGAAGGAGAATATGGACTTGAACCGCCAGCAGGAGGAGCAAAACTGATGCACACTGATAACATGTGGGAGGTGGTTGCCCTCAAGCAGGAGACACAGTCAAGTTACAGGAAGGTTACTGATCAAACGTCCAAATTAAAGGGTCGAAAACTCCAGCAGTACTTGTGTTAGGAAATTAAATTTTATAATGACTCCATATTCCAGAATACAAGTGTTGCAGGACTTTATGCCCTTTAAGAAATGTCCCCTTCTTCGTGCACATTGAAAGTAGCCAGAATGTACTTGAAATCCCTTCTTAAGAAGATTGCCATTATTCATCAATAAAGTTATCTTTGGGAAAATGACCCAAATTTTAAAAAAGGACATATTCAGATATTGCATCACATTGATGCAAGTTACAGCCACAAATCAAAAATCAAGTCCCGTTCATTTATTAGCAACATTGACCAAAACTGTCCAGTATAAACTTCAATACAAAACCGACTACATTTCCTCCTGTATTATTCAGTGTGCTTGAGGAGGCACAGAAAGCCATTCATCATGAGACTGGTGGGGTTTTTTTTAGATTTTGGTATAAAAGAGTGTGCCAGATGTGGCCAAGGATTAAAGCCACAGGGTTTTAGTCTGCCATCAGCACATCATGGTCAAAAGACAGGCAGTGCTTCTTTTTCTTCAGGGCAGCTGGTGACTTCTCATCTGAACACTCGTTCCTGCACTTATATGGACTAGCTGTAATGAAGATACTTAGCAAGTGTGGTGATGAGAAAAACAGTAAATGTTCAAAAATTTACTTAAAAAAAATAACTACTTTGTCCTTGTCTGCAATACTTGTAATGCTTCCCAGCCCTGATCATGTAGTTCTACCGTAGTTCCTACAGTACTGCAGCTCCCATGAGCCAGTGGGTATCACAAATTGCATTGCCTCTACAATAAATAATCATCTAGCTTTTAGGTATTTCATATTGCAATATGGAATCGGATTGTGTGTTTTTAAATGTTTTGGTTGCATTTTTATTTCATATTTGTCCTATTTTAATGTTCTTTTCCTGTGCCGATTCTTCTGTATTCTGTTCGTTTCAGAGTTTAAGTTGAAGAAAAAGCGTTATTTTAATTTAGGTGTGAGACTCTGTTTTTAATGTAAACCATAAATGATAAAATGAAAGTTTAGGGTTTTATAAATGTAGGCTCCAGATGGCGGAGTTGAAATTAATATGAGTTGCTTTATGCAACTCGAGGCTTCAGTGTTTATGGAGCTTGACACAAAGGGATTAAAAGACAATCTCTGTCAACCTCCGCTGCTTCAGTTTTGAGAAATCTTATTGAAGACTGAATGTTGTGAATCCTCGTGCTTTATGGAAGAATGATAATAAATCGACGGAGCAGGTGACTACAATTTTTGTTTAAGGGTTTTACTTGATATTCAGTCTGAGCAGTTTGTTAATATGTTAAATGCTGTTAAAGGACTGCAGAAATCCAATTTCTCAGTGCCACCTGGCATCAAATCGATCCTTATCACTGGTATAAACAATCCTCTCATGACTAAGCATATAGCATGTAAGCATGTTCAGCCAGCTGATCACACTACAGTCCAAAATATTAGCAGTATTTCCTTAATATTCATGTAATATTATAGTTACCTCATACATAATCCAAAGGGGTTTTGCTCTACAGTTTAAGGATCTACATTAGCAAACCAATGCATTAAACTGAATCACATCACATCACCATTTCCCGCAGAGATGAGAACATTCGTCTGAGATATGCAAAAATGTAGTTGCGCAAAAATTAAAATATAAAAACTGAAGCAGTTCGGCGCAGTGCGGCGCCTGGTACCTTTGTGTCCAAATGTGACAGAACAATATGTACCCACAGGGCGCGATGGTGGGCGTGCCTTCTTTTTGACGGACGCCTGCTCACAGCCAATAGGATCGCAAAACCACCCCGACCATGACAGGAAGTACGTCACACTGCCACGTGGTGGGTTTATATAGGGTCAAGCGGAAGCGTTTAGGCGCCATTTCATTGCGGAGTTGTTCGGAGGTCTTTCGGTGGAAGTGCAGCGTCAACAGCGGTGGACGGATTGGATTGTAATAACACCCCGCCTTCAGCCCGATGGAAGCGGCCGTCAACCCGCCTCATAACAGGTAAAATCTGCAGACATTTTCGATCGTTATCTCCTTTCACTACGGAGATTTAATCAGCGTTGCAGCGCCAGTGAAAGCGGACAAACGTTTAATGTCTTGATATAACGTTCGCTAACGGTTGCTGTTATTGTTAGCCTCCCCATAGCAACGCTAGCTTGTCAGCGAACGGTTTAGCTTAACTACCGTTAGCGTTTACAGCAGACTGTATCACCATGACTTATTTAGTGTCTACCGACGCGAAATTGCAGCTACATTTGTAGACTCCGTTATTTTTGTTATAGCTTAATTATGTTGTTAAGTTGGTACAAGAAAGACAAATGACAGCCGTAACGTTGGCCCCAACGGCTGCTTCCAACCGGCTTTCTTTCAGCCAGGTCATTCATCGCTCGGGCACCCTGCTAACGCTAATCTCGATCTTACGTGACTATCATATAAGACATTGTGCACTACCGAGTCATTTATTTATTTAAACACAGCATTTTCAAATTAAAACGTAGCAGAAGTAGATAAATTCTTAGACTTATCGGGCATTGTTGCAGATCGGAGACACTTGCTAGCACCGTTGTCTTAGTCTCCAACCCACGACTCCTGTGCCGGTGATCAAACGTCAGATTGCTATGGCAGAAAGACTTGGATTGGCAGGCAGGTTCATAGGTTTTGTCAAACCATCGTTAAATACACACATATGTATTGTTATGTGATAGAAAATCGCTGTCCGTCATTTCTTTCTGTCATTGCGAGGCAGTGTTTACAAACACAGAGGGCGGGGCGTCCGAACCACGCGATCACCAGCTGTTTGACTGTAAATCCAAGAGTCCCATTTATTTCTGTCTTCGTTTTGATTCAGTGATAAGGAAGGTTTGTGGGCTATTCCTCGTGTGTACTAAAGCTTGATAGGAATACAGAAGTCAATTGATTGTAGGATGAGAAAGCAAAGCCACATTAGTCACATGGAGTTAATAATAGTTATTAATAAACTGACGTATCAAAGAGAAAAACAAAACTTCGTTGGGTTATTATCGCCCACAAGTATCACGGCTTGCGCATATGAGGTGACACAGTAGAGTGGATTTTAACATTTTTACAAGGAATAATGGGTTTAACTTTTATTGGACAATATTTAGCTAGATATTCAGAACTCATTAAAGAACAATACGCTGTTTATTTTTCTCAAGTGTTGCCAGAGATTCCAATACAAGGCATACATTGTTTTGGTTTGAACACTGTAACTGTGTTCTTTACATTACGTTTGAATTAACATGCACATACTTCTAGTCATGTTCAAGCCAGTTTAGTTTGCTCTGTGCCCCCCTTTTTTATATTCTGGCACATTTGCTGTAAAACATGCCTGATAGATGTACTTAAAGCACTGGCCTAGGTTTTCTCAGGGCTAAACTGACACTTTTCTTACATGACAAAAACAAAAAAAAACAAATATGACAACAACTAACACACACTGTGTTCTGTGCTAAAGGTTCATTTACAGTGATCAAGATCTAGGACCTTTCCCAAAAGATCATCAAAAGCTACAGTAAGTGGTGTTCAAATATATTTGACTGTAAGTTTGTATAATTAAGTATTCAGTACACAATAGTCAATGTTTTTTCCTGAAACTTAAGCAGTTCAGCTTTACTCTTTTGCTGAGATTTATTCTGACTGCTGTAGAAAAGCAGCTCACAGGCTTTGCCACAGTTTGTGTGTCAGTGGGGCAGGCTGTGTCCTGAACTCTGGGGTAAGATTTAACTTCTTCTAAATCTGGTTCATGTGCTTCGCTTAGTGGAAGGTAAAACACGGATAAATGGGGTTGACATGGTGGCTTCAGCTGACTACGTGGACCAAGAAACTTCAGGTTTAGGACGTGGTTTATCTATGTTGTTGTGTTGAGCCAAAGCCAAGAGTGAGGATGCCTGGAGTCTCAGAGTATTCTAAGATATGCAAGTCTTTCTTTTCTGTTTTTTAACTCAGTTTATTCCTATTGTGTAGTTTGTCTTTTGTGTTTTCTTAATAGTAACTGAAAGAGAATTGGGCAGCTTTGGTATCTGGGGACCAAATCCAATTTTGAGACAGAATTTACAGGAAATTGTAAGAAACCAGAGCTCACAGATGTTGCACAGAAAGGAGCAGAGTGAGATTTGAACATGAAGTTTGTGTGCTTTGTGAGTCCTATTTTATATATTGTTATAAGGCATAAGTGTTGTTTTTTTAGTTTTAAAATGATGTACTATTCTGAGCTTATCAAGCTGTTCTAATATTTGGCTTTACCCACTAAGTCTTCGTGTTTACATGCTTATGATAACCTAACAGTATAGACTGTGTTGCCCTTTTGTGAAGCACCAATAATCATTCCTACATTATTATTGCATAGTTGAATGGATGTATTGGGTTGAAAATATTGTGTTATTTAAATTTTGTCTGTCCGTGTTCAGCCTAATTTCCCCTGACTCTAATATTTACAGACAAAAAAAATGCTGTTATTTGTATTCATGTAGATAAAGATCTGATAATATTTCACATAGATTTTTGGGGACTTGTTACCAAGCCTTACTTAAAGTAAGTGTTTGTTTTATTATCTTGTGGGGACGTATACGCTGGTTCCCATGACTGTGCTAAAAGTAGCAGCCTGTTGGTTGAGTCCTACTTCTCTAGATGATGGTTAGCAGACTAGGGGGGCAGAGCCATAGCTTCACGGATCATCAGTTGCATGAGTGACACACATATAGCAGATAGAGGAATTGATGGCTGCATCAATAAGGGGGCAAAGATCATAAGGTCATACAACCCATTTAAAGTATAATTCCCTTCACTTCTCTCTCTATCTCTCTCTCTCTCTCTATCTCTCTTTCTCTCTCTCTCTTAGTGTCTTACCTTTTCTCTCCTCCCTTTTTCTTCATTGTATTTCATCAAAAAAGTGAGTTCACTGCCTTCTGTTTTTCCTTTTTAATCATATGGAGTCAAGAAGCGATATGATTTAGTTGTTGATATGTACTCACTCAATTTTAATTCTGAGGCAGCGTTTCTGTTCCTGCAGTTCTTCATCATCTTCAGATAAAAATACTTTTCCCTTTCTCTTTCTGTCTCCTCTTCGCCAGCTCTCTGGTCGGGCTGTCTAGTAGCGGGATGGACCAACACACCAGCTCAGGCAAACGCATTCGCAAGCCCTCCTTGCTGTACGAGGACTTTGAGAGCCCATCTCTGCCGCACACGATGCCTCAGGGGCCTCCTATTCCACCACAGCCCCCAGTGAAGGATGCCAGTCGACCAGGCCGCATGACCAACCAGCTGCAGTATCTCCAGAGGACCCTGATGAAGTGTTTGTGGAGGCATCACTTTGCCTGGCCTTTCCACGAGCCTGTGGATGCTTACAGGCTCAACCTACCAGTGAGTTACAACAGCAAAGAGACTCTTCACTTTCTACTTTCTCTTTGCTTTTGTTGTTTTTTTCCCCTGAATATCATGTTCTTGACAAGGCTCATATGTTAAAGGAAATTTAATGTTCTGTAGAATCTCCATGTGTGTCTCACTATTCTGTCATTCCTGTCTCATGTATCATTCTGTCTTTTACAGGATTACCATAAAATTATAAAACAACCCATGGACATGGGGACCATCAAAAAGCGCCTGGAGAACAACTTTTACCGAAGTGCAAGTGAATGCATACAGGACTTCAACACAATGTTCACCAACTGCTACATCTACAACAAGGTAGGTTAAAAGGTAAAAACAGATCTTCATCAGTTGGGTTTTGTTAGTGTCTTCCTTAGTCTTCTTTAAAATGATTCCCCCACTTTACCGATGAGATTTAATATCATGTGGACCTTGGAAACAGTGTTCTTACCATTGTGGGAGAGGGTAATTTAAAACCTTTTCTTTATATCCTGTGAAAAAAAGTTCTTTGACACAATACAGTCAAACTTGTCTGTGACACTGTGCACCAGAACATGTGCTGATCTGCATGTACTGTATGTTTGCTACAACGTAACTTGTGAGGCAAGAGGGAAAGTGAAAATATCAGCTTGACAGGGAAAACAAATGACTACAGCATTAAGCCGCTGACAAACATGGTGCTGACTCTGGAAAATTTAGTGTCGATCTATCACCAGATTATTTTTACAAACAGACAACAGCTCTGCAGACACAGACAACGAAATGCCGGTTGTACCTCGGAGGTGTTTACGATGATCATGTAACGTCAGGGTGTCTGAGAGGAAGTTGTAGAGAATCCCAGAGCACCGATTCTGTCTGAACATCTCAAGATAACACAGACAGTAGTTTTCACCATCAGTGTCATGCATTGATTTATTTTCTTATTTTTGGTCATAAATTTAATTTGTAATTGGTTAAAAAAGCTGCAAACATTTGTCAAGTGCCAAACAAATGGTTTTTAGTATTTCTCTTATATATTTTTCATCAGTTAGGATATTAATTAGTCAGTTAGTCATAAATACTGAAATATGAAATAAAAAATCTGATTTAACCACATTTTTTTAAACTCTAGGTGTCTTTACAATGTGCTTATCTGTTTTATAAATTGTTTTCTTGGCCAGGCGACAGACGACATTGTACTGATGGCACAGTCCTTAGAGAAGATCTTTCTCCAAAAAGTGGCTCAGATGCCTGAGGAGGAAGTCGAGCTGCCTCCTCCAACTCCTCGCAGCAAAACCAACAGGGGCAAAGGCCGCAAGTCTGGTGAGTTTGTGACAAAATGTTGCAGAATTTGGATGTGTTGGATGTGATTTTGGAACGTTTGTGTATGAAGTTGTTGTTTTAGTCTGCTACAAAAATTGCAAACTTGTTTTTACTTTTTGATGTAAGTATATACAAGCATACTGTATTATTTGTAAGAAGCATTCATGATTGAATCCATTCAAAAGCCACATGTCTCCATTGATTAAAGGCTTCTTCCAAGCTTCTCAGACTTTTGTCAGCTGTCAGCTTGGTTCTAATGCTGAAGTTTAATGTATCTCTCAGCATCGAGGGCTCAGCAGGTGCCAGCAGTGTCCCAGTCAGCCTATTCTCCCTCTTCCTCGGACACCGGGGAGTCCATGCTAGCCAACTCTCCGCAGACTGTGCTGACCAAAAGCCTGCCTCCAGCCAACATCATGGGCATGCCCCCCACACAGCCCACAACCAAGGTATTTACACAAAAACAGTACTTCTAATACTGCTATTACTGACAATGACAGTTAGCATAGTTTGTGTAGGAATTTCTGAAGTGGATGTCTGTTGCTGCACACTCAAGAAACATTGCAAAATATTTAATATTTTAATAAAATGTGTTGACTAATAAGCCCTTTAGGGAACGCAGTAAAGTCAGAATGTGATCAAAGTGACGTCCAACCTCTTTGCTTTCAGAAAAAAGGTGTGAAGCGTAAGGCAGACACCACCACCCCCTCCACCATGGGCCTGACAGTGGGCATGTCAGGAGCAACACACATGGTGGGCTTGGGAAAAGGGGGCCACGGAGGCCAAGTCCACGACACCTCCATGCACACCATCTCATCCATGGGGGGGATGAGCATGGAGACCCCACCTGGGATGGGGCTGGTCAGGAGCCCTGGAGGTCCTGTCCTGCTCCAGCCGATGATGGCAGGCACCGGACGCAGAGTGGGCAGCGGACGCCCCATTAAACCCCCCAAGAAGGATTTGCCTGATTCCGTCCAGCCTCAGCTCTCGAGGAAGGGCAAACTGAGCCCCCAGCTGAGATACTGCAGCGCCCTGCTGAAGGAAATGTTGTCAAAGAAACATGCTGCATATGCCTGGCCTTTTTACGTACCCGTGGACGCAGCTGCACTGGGACTCCATGACTATCATGACATCATTAAGAATCCCATGGACCTCAGCACCATCAAGGTGACCTCTCATATTTTAATTCATGGAAGAGCAACAGGCCGTTCTTACACTGTGTCGCTAATTAGATAGTAAAGTTATGTTGTTGCAAATCTCTCTAATATTCATTATATTAATGATAACAAGTCATGCTAATATAGATAATGTAAAAAACTCATTAAAATTTGGCAAAAAAGCTTTCAAAGATCTGGTTGAAGCGTGTAATCTGTCTCTTCCTAACTCATCATCAGAGGAAGATGGACTGTCGTGAATACAGGGACGCTCAGCAGTTTGCAAGCGATGTCAGACTAATGTTCTCCAACTGCTACAAGTACAACCCACCTGACCACGACGTCGTGGGCATGGCACGGAAGCTGCAGGTGAGCCCCGCTGTCTGATTCTACTCTCAAATCTTTAGACTAAAATAAAAAAAGGATGCTTTTTTTCCTTTTACTACCTTCCCCCCCTTTCTGACTCTTTGAGATGGGCTTTGTTTTTGTATCCCAGGATGTGTTTGAGTTCCGTTTTGCCAAGATGCCGGATGAACCTCAAATGGATCACACAACCATGTCAGTCAGCGGCCATCCTACATCCTCCTCCTCCTCCTCTTCCTCCTCCTCCTCCTCGTCTTCCTCCACCTCTGAGAGCGAGCCCAGCAGTGAAAGTGAGGAGAGCGAGAGCAGCCCCAACTCAGACAGCGAGGAGGAGCGAGCACATCGCTTGGCTGAGTTGCAGGACCAGGTGTGCACACAAGTAAGACACCGGTTATGATTCATCTACTTGTCTTCATCTTGAGAAATTTCATGTGGAAACAAAAACAGTTTGATAACTTTTTTTTTCTTCCCATAATTGAATTTCATAAACAGCTGCGGGCCGTGCATGAGCAGCTGGCTGCCCTCTCCCAAGGCCCCATCGTCAAGCCCAAGAAGAAGAAAGAGAAGAAGGATAAAAAGGAGAAGAAGAAAAAGAAGAAGCTGGAGAAGCGGGGTCGAGGCGGCAGAAGCAGAGCCGGCTCTGAGGAATGGAAGATGCCGGGCAAGGTGCTGAAAACCAAGACTGCCAGAGCTGGTGGCTCGCAGGCCAAGAAAGGCCAAGGGAAGAAAAGTAACAAGAACAACAAGTTAGTAGAAAAATAATCACCCAGTTATCTTATTGTCATTTTTATGGAGAGTTTTTCAAGAATAACATTATTCAGTAAAATAAACTTAATCTTTAATTACCTTTTTTGTTTATCGAGCACTTGATAATGAGGAACTTTTGTCTCAAGTGTCTCGCTTCCACTTGACTCCGCAGGGCCACAAAGAAACCGTTTTACCCTCCGGTGGCCCCTTCCATGCTGCCTCACTACGACTCAGAGGAAGAGGAGGAGATCGTGCCAATGTCGTACGACGAGAAGCGCCAGCTGAGCCTCGACATCAACAAGCTGCCGGGGGAGAAGCTGGGCCGCGTGGTCCACATCATCCAGTCCAGGGAACCTTCACTGAGGGACACCAACCCCGAGGAGATCGAGATTGACTTTGAAACCCTAAAGCCATCGACACTGAAAGAGCTGGAGCGCTACGTCATGACCTGTCTGAGGAAGAAGCCCCGCAAGCCTTACGGTGAACAAGGTGAATGAAGCATCTGAAAAGCTAATAATGGCACATTTTGTTTAAATAGTGTCTTGTATGTAGATTTGTCAAGTTATTAACATTTTTAGCAACAGCTAACGAATATCCAGCATGTGATGCAGTTTTCTTTGTAGGTAAATTTGGGTAAAACTAATGTCAAGAAATTTGCAGCTAAAATGAATATCACAGTGATTGGTTAGCTGCATTTTTACAAGCGAACATAAAGGTTGAGTTTCCCTTCAGAAAGCAGGCAGGTAACTCACAGCGACTCTGAGCCACAGCAGTGAGTCAGTGTTTGATTCACTTTCAAATGTGGGTCAATGATGATCGAAAAAACGATGTTTGTGTGTCTCAGCTGGTTAAAACAAAGTGCAGACCTGCCAACCCTCAGGCAAAATGTCTTCTATTTTCAATTTTATTTCATACAGACAACGCGTATTGATCAACATCACTGTTAATATGCAAGTGTTAGCTTAAAGGCAATTTACAGCTGTTATTTCTCAGCCAGTTATTGACTCGGCCATCGAAAAAGCCATAAAACATGCATGTGAAAACTTGTAACAAGAGCAAGCAGACATGAGCATAAAGCAGCTGAACAGATGAAAAGAGTGAGAAACACATGATGATGATGATGATGATGATGATGATGTGCACAGGCAATATTACAAAAAAAAAGTTAAAACACGACAACATTCAATCCTGTCACATCTAAGAGGACATTGGCAGAACAATCGGGGCAGTTACATGAGACAGAAGAGGAACAAAATCTGACAGTCAGACGGGAAGCGGTTCTACACTTTGATATCAAAATTCCCTCGGCTGGATTCACTAAATAAATGAAAATGTAACCGTGGCATTACACTGAACTGACAGGCATGTAATGTTGTTTTCTCAGCCAATTAATGCAGCACCCACATCTTTAATTCATCCCTCCCCTCCTTGTGTCTCAGTGACTGAAGGGCTACTTTCACTCCCGAACGAACACTGCTGGATAAGCTCCTTACTGTTTTTTCAGAGCTGATGATGAATTCGCCAAGTTAGAATTTATAATACGGCGACACACAGTAGAGTCATGTCATGAAGCTAAATGACTGCTAGCTTCACTTCTGCTGACCCGAGGGTGAATACAAGTGTAAGCAGGAGCAACTTCTGCCACCCTGAAAGCCAAACTGCAGAGAGGAGGTGCAGCTCTTTTGGTCTCAGCTAAATACAACTTATGTGAAGAGTGAGTGGTTGATCATTGGGGAGTCTCATGGCCAAGTTAAGTTTCTGGCCCAGATAACACCTCTCGCAAAAACACACTACAACTGTAGCTCAAACTGTAACAGCTTTTGTCGTCTTTCCATATGCAGCTGCAAAGAAAGGAAGCGCTGGCAAGTCTAAAGAGGAGCTGACTCTTGAGAAGAGGAGGGAGCTGGAGAGGAGGCTGCAAGACGTCAGCGGGCAGCTCAACTCTGTCAAGAAACCCACCAAACCCAAAGGTGGGCTCAAGCATCCCCATTTTGCACCACTTTTGATTTTAGGATGTAAAAAGTCTGATTTTTTGTTGGTCTTTCATAAAAATATTTCCCAGGATGCATTATTATTCCTCCTCCTCCTCTTTGTCTTTACCAGATGTATCTTAAATCTGTTCTTTGCTTACTCATCGTTGTCTCTGCAGTGGAAAAGCCGAGCGCCGTGGAGACTCACACCCAGCCCTCACGCCTCAGCGGCAGCAGCTCCAGCTCAGACTCGTCCTCCTCCTCCTCCTCTTCTTCTTCTTCAGACACCAGTGATTCAGACTCTAGTTGAGATCCTTTGCACCGTCTTTGAGAGAGAAAACACTAATAACTCAGGGACCTGGGCTGGCCCAGGACGTAACACACCCTGAAACAGTAGTGGGCTGAGATATTAGACACCATGGCGAAAAAAAAAAAACACTCCAAGTGGACTCCTAAAATATTTTGAATGTGGAACTGAGAGATGTGAAACAGCGTCTCTGTGGATAATTATAGAACCCAAACACTAAATGCCTTGGTTTCCCCTTCCTCCCCTCTGTAAATACTTGTAAAAATTTATGTTTCTTTTATAAAGAAGAATTTTATGATGATCCCCCAAAGAGGGAAGTGGAGTAATAATAAAAAAAGCATGTGGAAAGACAGGCCTTACCCCCGATCTGCTTTGGCTGGCCTTGCCCTGTTTCCTCTGTGGCGAGGGAATGGAAGAGCGTTTATTTATTTGTTTTGTTCGCCCACATTTCCTCAGACATTACTGGAATTTGAGCTGAAAAACCTTTTGGTTACAACATCAGGCCTTTTTACTACACCTTATTTAAGACGAACCCCCTCGACTCAGCCTTAACCATTCCGACAGCGAATTACAGAAAAGCAACACACAATATTGTTCAGGAGCTTGAAGATTCCCTCTCATGCTCACAAGTCCAGGAGCTACGAGCAGAAAATCAAGACAAGCCTCTGGTTTCTGCTGTTTTCCGGTCAAAATCTGCACTTTTTTTGAGCTCTGAATCATTTCTTTTTTCGTTTACAGACAATGTTCCTGACGTTAAATTTCAGTTTGACGCTGAGCTGTAGTTCATGTGAAGTTGGTTTAGATAAGAAACACACTACACACTGTAAAAGTTTGCAAGTCAGTAACAGACTCATTCAGTTTGTGTTCATTTTAAATGGCTGCACTGTTCTCTTAGAAGCCCTCCAGTCATTTCGAAACGGTCTTATAATATTATCAATAATTGAAGTAAACTCTTCAGTATCGCTCTCGACATTTCTCTTCAGTACATGCTGTTTTTCTTAAGAGCTGACAGGCTGCTGAATGTGATCCGATTATAGTGCAGGTTTCTAATCTCCACATTAATCTCCTTAACATGTGAAGTATTGCATTAGTTTCTCGAAGACATTTGTAGCACTTAAAAACTCCCAGAAGGGTTTTCTCAAAGAAATCCTCTGGCTTCCCAGCACTTACAAGAACAAACTGAAAAAAAATAAACTGTTGACTGAATAAACTCAAACTAAATGATGCTACAAATAAAGATCATCTTTATTTAGAGATAAAGAGACAAAGTCCTTATAGTCAATACATAGTTGAAGCTGTTGTTGAATGTTCATACAAAGAATATAGTATGCTTGTATATACTTAAACTGTATTTGCTGTTGCACAAACTATTGTATTTCTGCTGTTTATGTCTTTTATTTTTATTTCAGTTACCTTGTTTCCTGTTTTTTACCTGCTGTTACTTCTCATTCCAGCTCTCTGCAGAGAGCTCACGTGAGCATCGCGGCCTCTGGTCAAGCACTTTGTTGCCTCTCAGAAGCAAAACCTTTCATTTGACGAGTGTGTTTATTAAAATATTATCTTCTGTAGAAGAACTTTTGTCTGGCTGTCTGGGGTCAGTGGGAGTGTGATATTTCAAATTTATCACTTAAAAATTCATATGTAGGCTGAACTTACTTAGCTAGCAAGTATTTTATTGATGGATTATGTAGAAAACAATGAAAAAGAGACAGTTTGATGATGCACTGAATCCTGCAGGATCAGAGGATTTGTTTTTGTTAAACAGAAACCATAGAAGATGAAAATCTTTCTAATTTTAAGAGGAAAAAGGTTTAGAATTAAAGTTCAAAGTAACATTTAGTCACATTTGCTGACTTCCTTCCTCACTCTGTTATCTGTTATCTTTGGTAAAATGAATCGCACCGTTACAAAAAGGTTTTCTGATCATTTTAGTACAAAACTCAACCAAATACATGACAAAAAGATATTGTCTATTTTAAAGCAGAAATATTACATATTATACTTTTCAGTTATTTAACAGAAATGTTCTGTGGGTTAAGTTCCTTTTTTTTTTTTTTTTAATATTTTTAGTAAGTTATTTTGAAGACAAAGTCTACCCTGCAAAACATTTTTTAAATTTATAGTCAGAACAGCTGATTGTTTAAATCAGTAATCATCGGATTAATCAAGTAAAAAGCAACTGTTGGCTCCCCGGCTGCAGTGATCATTGGGGGATTTCGTTCCTTCAAGTATGAATTGATTTAATCTGCAGTTCATTTGTCATGAGAATGCATGAAATTAATAGGTGTTTTTTAAAGCTTTAAAAACACAAGATAATAGCCGTAAATGCAGAAGTTCATAAAAGTAGAAGTAAGTCAAATACAACCAGGATGTGTCATAAATATTATCTCCAAAATGGTGCACACACTTTAACTTTGATTTGACAAGATAGTGATATTTTCCTCCACTAGGTGGCAGCAGGCACCAATGTTTAAAATTAGGAATCAGTGCTCTGAAGGTGGAAACACAGCTGTGACTGAGTTACAAGCTCTGATTGGTTTGTGTTTTATGCCACTCATCTTGGCATATGAATCTAATACTTTCGGTTTGATGATCTCGAGGATCAAACTGCTGCAGGCGATAAAACCTGTTCAGTCTGATGTTTGTTGGGTCTGAAATGCAACATGGCGATGAGTCTGTTTCCACTTCTGCTGATTATTTGTATTTCAAAAAGCAGCCAAGGTAAGACAGGAGAGCACATTATTCTGAGTTTAAGGAGGGACAAAGACTGTTTTATTCAGGTATTTGTAAAACTAATCAAAGCAAAGACTTTGAAGAAAAATAAGTTTATTAATACTCTGAGGATTCAGCATGGTATGAAACTTTTTTTAAAATGCTCGAGACTTCACCCTGCCATCACATACAGATCAGCCATGTGCCGTAACAAGTTTACAACAGATCAGTTTGCTTCCTGTATTTTCAAAATTTTACTATTTTCTCCATTTTGCAGGCCAGCTACTTTTTTTTCTGTTAGAAATCATAATGGTTGGTTACCTGCCAGACCAGCTAACGGAGCCAAAACCCTAAAAATCTAAACAGCAATTTGGATGATGTCCAGTGTCATGTCTCCACAGCACTGATGCTACATTAGCTTACAAAAAAATAAAAATATAAAAAGAACTTGGAACTATTTGATGGCACATTGCAAAAAGAAAACCAAAAAACATCAAGTTGTGTAATATATTTTCCATCTTTTTCTAGAAACTGCAGGCAAACACCTGCTTCGCTTCCTGACCTTCTGTCAGGTTGATGAGCCTTGGGACGGCCAGTATGACATCGAGTTTGACCGCGATCAGCTCCTCTTCGTCGACCCCGTCACCTTCCAGGTGGTCCCTCGTCTGCCAGAGTTTGCAAAGCAGTGGAAACCTGATCCTGGACTGGCCCAAGACACGTACGTGTCCGTGGGAACCTGCCATTACAACATCCCACGAGCCATAAAGGGAGAAAACCATCCTCCAGAGGCCATAGGTGAAGTTACTGAAACACCGAGGTTTAATAATGTTACTTTACTGAATCTACAAGTAAAAGTATCAGTTTAAACATGGAGGAAATAAAGTGAGAATCCTCAATTTTAAGTCTATCTTAAGGCTCTGAAGCCAGATGTTAGATGAGAAGAACGCACCACTTTCAAAGACTCACACAGATTATGGCAGAATCCAGATGTAATGTAATCCAGATGTAATGTAATCCCGGTGTAATGGGAGGAACAGTAAGCTGTGTTGCTGAGCAGAAGTTAATGAGAGTCCGGCTGTAGTTTGTATTCTTAAGAGAGCAACAGGAACCTGCAGGGACAATCCCTGTGGGGTGCAATTAACCTTGTGACTATAATTATGCTCGTATTGTCGGTGCAGGTCAAAGCTGGAGTCACTGTTTGTTGTGTATCTCTGCGCTGAGGAGTTTCCACTAATTAGCACGAGTTTCATAGCACTTGTATGTTCATCTGTGATGATCTTTGCCTGGTGGTGACGTCACAAAAACCTCAAAAATGATTCTGTTTTGGATGATTGAAGCCAAAGTCCAGGTTTGGCACCGAGAATCTTTGAGTATCAGTTAATATTTTGCAGTGAATTTAATGCGATTTCTTTTTGTGTATAAAAAGACAGTGAGAAAATAATTTAACAATGTGAAATGAGGTGCTCACAGTGATGAATTATCACTTAATCTGCATCTTATGTTTTATGGAGCTTTAGAGTGAGTTTATGCTCAATGTTTAGCTGTTCTATCCTCAACTCGAATCATTTTCCATGTAGCAGGCAGCTGTTTTCACTGGTGAAGACAGTCATTAAAAAATGACTTTACATTACTGGCTGGTGAAGATTCATAAACATTTAGGAGCTAAACAGCCAGATGTTTTCCTCAGGAGTTGTTATAGACTCATCCAATAAGGTAAACCAGAGTGAAAATATAGGAGAAACATTCGTCTGGTGGTCGGACACGCGACTCCAAATGATCGCTGCTGTTGCATCACAGATGAGTTGAAGGAAAGCAACTGATTGCAAACAAATTTAGCTCAATATAGATTTGATTTTTCCACTTCAAGGCTAAAATTTAAGTTATTTCAGCTTTAAGTTGCCAGAGAACACAGTGTTTTTCATATATGCAATGCACAAAAAAACAATATTATTTCACAAAATGTTGAAAGAGAACCAAAAAGAAACATTTTGTGTGTGTAGTGTGGAGGCTGTATTAGAAGAATATTAATAACTGTGATTGTAGAATGAGAGAAATATCACATATGAATATAATTTTGCAATGCTTTCGGTCATCTAGTGCGACTTAATCCTTCTCTCTTAAACGTCCATCCATCCACATGCAGAAAGTCCCACCATCCTGGTCTTCCCAAAGCAGAAAATGGAGCTCGGGGTCCCGAACACCCTCATCTGCTTTGTCAACAACTTCCATCCTCCTGAAGTGAGGATCACCTGGACCAGAAACGGGCAGCAGGTGGACCAGAGCGACGTCAGCCAGACTCAGTACTACTCCAACAGCGACTTAAGCTTCCGCATCACGTCGTACCTTAACTTCACTTCAGATGAGGGCGACATCTACTCCTGCAGCGTGGACCACATCAGCCTGCAGGAGCCTCTCGGAAAGTTCTGGGGTAGGTCAGATGTTTTTGGTGAGAAAAAGAAGAAGAAACAGAGCAGAAAAGATACGCTGAACTTGTGCAACATGTCCAAGATCTGTAGAAACTTGACACGGGTGCATGATATCGAAGTTTTATCAGAGAGCTTTCATTTCCACAGTCACTGAGGCCAACACTAAAGTGAACTCTATTCAATCAGATACCATCGAAATGACAATTTGTAGCTTAAATATGTGAATTAGCACAATAATTCTGTCTCAAATGAGACTACAAAAAGAAAGTGCATTCACACTTTCAGTCATGCTTGCAGCATCTGTCTCTATGAGTACAAACTAAAATATATAAGTAACTATTGAATGAAAGAGCATGATGTGCAGACATTCATGGTTTCCAGAGGACAAATCCAACTGATCTGTGATCAGAATGAATCTGTAGCACCACAGTTTTCTGTTAGACTTTTTAAAAGACTGTTTAAATGACTTTATCGACCCAGCTGTCTCTAAACTAATACACTGTGTGTCTGCTGTAGTGAAGAAATTAGGACTTTAGAGTTTCAGGTGGCAGATTGTTTCATTACACTTGTGTTAAATAATGTAAAATAAACATTGTCAAGTTATATTTTGCAAGATATTACTGACACAGAATGAATGACTACAGGTAGATTTAGCAAACAATGTTATCAGCTTTCAAAAATAAGCTCTATTTCTATCTATCTGTGTGTGTGTGTGTGTGTGTGTGTGTGTGTGTGTGTTTCTATGACAGAGGTGGACCCAGCACAGCAGCAGCAGGTGGAGGAGACGGCGGTGTGTGTTTGTGGTGTGATCCTGGGGCTGATTGGAGTAGTCACAGGACTCTGGCTCGTCATGAAAGCAAACAAGTTGTGTCAGGTGTAACAAGCGTCGAGACAAACGCCTGAATCTCCGAGTCAGACGTGTGATCGTCTTCATCCCCCCCCCGCGGTTTTTTTTTTTAAGAAAGTGTTTTGTGTTGAAAAGTGTTTGTGGGGGGTGTGTTTTTTTTGGAGACGAGGGGTTTTTTTTTT